>JAAFCE010004209.1:5674408-5771180 GCA_013389805.1 Trigoniulus corallinus | reverse complement strand
GCGATAGAGGGGCCCAAGGCAGCAGGCGATAGAGGGGCCCAAGGCAGTAGGCGATAGCGGGGTCCCAGTACCAAGTTTTTTTAATCCACCAGCGCTGGGCCCAAGGCGGTTGCCTCGGTCGCCTTGCCCTAAGGCCGGCCTTAGTATTATCAGTCAGCAGCTTACAATCTCAATCACTACTATATATTAGCAGAAATCGAAGAACAAATCATGTAGAGCAGCGGTCTATATATTTTGGCCACTCAAGAGACCTTTAAAATTTTTCACTTTGACATACAGGACCTAAGAAGAATGTGTAAAACACAGTTTGAATACCACTTATAAAGTGAATTTCAAGAATACTGTCACAATTAGGCCACAAAATTGGGCAACGGTTTTAAGCAACAAGCTTCTTATACTTATACTGTAGATATGCACATACACAAAGAGCTAATCTTATTTTGGGACCAAAAGAGATCTCTTTTTTTTTTTAAGGTATTGAGAACTCCAGTGTAGAAACAAAAACGGCATGTGAGTCTAGGTGTGTTATTATGGTACAACACTCGTAGTTAGGTGAATTGATAAGAAGGGGACGTGATGTTCTCCTGAATTTATAAGCAAACACTCTAGTGTTAGATTTCGATCTAAAAGGGTCACTGTCGAGAACAAGTAAAATCAACATAAGAGCTAAAAATGAAAGTGAAAATGGGGAGCATAAAAGAGGTCCAAATAAAATGGATGCTTTTGCGTGATATACGACATGTCCTTTTATCGTTCAGCACGAACCTGGAAAATTGTAACTCCACACTCATAATGGAATAATACTATGAAAGTGAACTTTGAAGAATGGCTACTCTCCATATAATTACAGAAACGTCGAGATAGAGTATAATTAAATGTCAACTATAAATGTTCCCAAACATTCTAAGGTCTTGTCACGTGAATTAATTACTTCAGTCTAAACGGGATACAAAAAAAATCCCTCGTCCATAAGCCCAAAGGACAACGGCTTCACTCCCTAAGCAACATCGCAGTTCTGCCATTGGATCCTATCACTCATTTTTGTTGTCATTTATATAGAAATTACAAGCTTTAGATTTCGCGCCCACAAATCCCGAATGTATACAAATTCGGCACCGTTGCTAATTATTCGTTGCTCAACTTATCTACAGCAAAAAAATATTGTAGCCTTAAAAGTGCAACAAACAACTTAATTGAAAATGGCAGCAAAACTTTCTGTCACAAGTAAAGACCCTCCAAATTCTGGTAAAACGTGAATGCTTTACTGCATAATGCTAGTCAAGCTGTCATCACAACGTGGATACAAAATTTCCCCCTGGATTTCATTCAAGATTTGCATTCGCAGTGTGAGTTTTGTCCCTGGCAATTGTTGTTCATTAAACAATAGAGAAAGCACCACACTTGTCGAGCATGCTGTGAAACTACACCTCACACAGGACCTTTTTTGTCATGTAGGTCTCAGTCGTTCACAAATGATGAACTGTTTCTCCCTTCCATTCTAACAATTCCTAACACTTTATTCATAACTTTGGTGGAGGTGATATCATCATCATCATCATCATCTCACCCTTCTCCCGCCCACGGCGGGGTCGGGTCTTTCCGGTTCTCCTCCTCCACTCCATCCTATCCCCCACTATGTCGCCCTCCACCCCACACTTCTCCATGTCCGTCAGCACCACCTGCTGCCACGTCCGTTTTGGCCTACCCCTACCTCTGGTGCCCCCAATCACATGCCAACCCATAATGGACCTAATAAGCTCCTCCTCCTCTCTCCTCATTACATGCCCATACCACCTCAACCGCCTCTCCCTCATCTTCTCTTCGATGTCCCCCACCCCCAGGCTCCCTCTAACATAATCATTTCGTACTTTGTCGGCTCGTGACACTCCAGTCATGTAGCGCAGCATACGCATCTCAGCCACTTGCATTCTCCTTTCATGGTTCTTCCTAGCTGCCCATCACTCTGAGCCATACAGCATGGCGGGCCTGACGACTGTTCTGTAAACTTTGCCTTTCAACTTTATTGGGACCTGGCGGTCGCACAGGACTCCATTAGCCTGCCTCCACTTCAGCCATCCTGCATTAATCCTATTGGTCACGTCTGAGTCTATCTCCCCATTGCTCTGGAAAACTGATCCTAAATAACGAAACTGTTGCACCGTTGGTATACCCTCACCCTCACAACGGATCTCACCCCCTTGCCCCTGGCCGCTAAAATTGAAAGCTAGGTATTCTGTCTTGTTTGTGTTTACTTTGAGACCCCCTCTTTCCATTGCTGTCTTAATGTCCAGTAGGCCCTTTTGTGCATCCTCCTTGGACCCCTCAAGCTTTCCCACATCATCAGCGAATACTAGGCACTGGGGGGCCCATTCCCCTATCCCCGTCAGCAGCTCATCCATTACCAGAGACTGGTAGAAAGGATGGCACGCAAGGTCCATCTCCTGATGTCAACACAGTCTGAAGTGTCGAGACTTACCCACTTCACAAAATAATTTGTATTTTGCTCATCAACAATTACCTCAGATCTTATGGTTCCACGGGATGTGGTCATGAATCTAAAAGTAACACGCACTTTTGTCAACACTGAAGGCCTCCATTTTCTCCCAAAATTTGCATTTATATATAGTGAATTTGTTCTCAAATTCTAATAATGTATGCAGGATATTTCTAAACTTTGATAACAATAAAAGAGTAACGTTTATAATTAAATTAGTACACCGGTTTAATCCCACAAAATAGATTATCGTCCTTCAAGGTATCATTATTAATGAGAAAGAGAAGGAGGATGACAACAGCCATAGCACCCTTGATTCCACATAATTAGGACCAGAACTCAGTTCACCTCTACACCAGGCGGATACCGAGTAAATTATAACCTGTAGGAATCAGAGCATCAACGTCAAGACGATACTTTTACACACACTCGTAGAAGAACAACAGGTAAAACAATGTTGCAAGGGCGTTTACTCGCATATGCAATACAGTCATTGCACCTTTGCAACGGCACGTCGTGCTGAAACTTAAAGTTCAGGTTTAAGAAAGGTCAAGTAAGATGACCACTAAATTTGTTCACCTGTGTCTTTTGTACGTTCATAAACGGAAATTAAAAGGACTGCAACATTAGATTTCAGCCTTTCAAATAAAACTCTACTGTCGATCTCACAGTAGTTGATAGTAAAAGGAGGTGGTTGACAAAGTGGCTAACCATGGCACAATGAGAATCTAAATCATGACAGAAAGCAACGGTTTTTTCTCGCCTATGGCAGGGTCGTGTACCCATCTTGTCCCTCTGAATGAAAACAAGGGCGATACTGTATATTGGACAGTGATTTTCCGCAGCTGCAACTCCTATACTTATTTATCTTCGGTCTACTGTTGATTTGGGGAATTTCACCGACGCCAGTTGTTTGTTGGTTGGTGTTTTAGGGCCCTTCAACTTCAAGGTCATTAGAGCCCCCACCGACGCCTGGGGGGGCGAGCTCCTACACCTGGAAATTTTGCCTCATCTATCCAGAAGATTCCTTTACGTGCAAATGCCAACGTACACCACACAGGGACATTGATTTTATTCTCATCCGAAGGAAGGTACACTAGGAGCATCTCTCTCGCCCGAAAGAAGCCAACCCACCTCGGTCAAGAACCACTGGAGCAGTTACCATAAGCACGCTACCCACTGCGCCACAGGGGCAGGAAGTTTAATCATGACAGCACCTGGATGAATTTATCAACGTGACAGGAATTCTCCCATTCGGAACATCAGACTAAATCCAAGTTGCTAGACCGTGGAGTCACCTAACACCTCTCGAAGCTTGAGATTTGAACATGGTTTACTTCCTGTCCTTTATCACAATGAGGTATTCTGAAGAATGATACCCGAGGAAGGGGAACAAGAGAAGCCTCAAGCAAGAGAGAATGCAGAAATTCAGATGACTTGATGTACTTGAATAACTGTTCACAAAATAATAATATATAATGATGTGTCTCGCTATTAATATAGGGTTGCCCGTATTAATGGGTATCCAACCTACTGAATGAAGGATCTTTCATCTAATTCTTCTCCTTCATTGTGCTATTTTTAGCGGTCTACGTGAGTCTGAGACCTAAAAAAAGTGGTGGGATGATCAAGGGGAGGAGTTCCGAGAACGAAGACCAAAGGCTTCTTAGTTCTCAATGACTTTGCAGAGAATAATAATGACGAAGCCAACAAAACCCCCTTATTACTTTAATGCGTAATAACAACGTAACATTTAAGCAATCATCGATAAATCGATAAACCCACCAATCGATTATCACTACTGACGACAAGAAACATCTCTCTTCTGCCTTCTCTTCTGTAAGAATTGCCTTTGACGACTTAGGAAAAGGTCGATAGACGGTCACGACGTTTTCCGACCTTCCACAACAATTTTGCATGATTGGCACCATCAGAAATAGTAATCATTATATTCAACATATTAGTAAGGTTCTCCCAAATTATACGTCAACATTGTTGAAAAAGGCATTTTATAACAATAATAATACAAAGCCATCTCTTTCTCACTTGCTTCTATACAGTCAAGATTCGTTTTATCTACAGGTCTAGTGCCAGATCAAGGTTTTTACAGGTCCTAGGTTGAAAGGATAGTATGCCCTTCTAAAGAAGGTGGAAGCGGTGTATTGCAGTGGACACACCAGTTCTCGTATGAGCACAAGTTAGGCAACCCAACCCCAGTTAGTATTAACATGGGTGGTCGCTTGGGAAAACTGGGTACTGCTAATAATGATTTTTATGTGACTGGTTACTATCCTGGTCACAATCCCCTTTAGTTCTCGCCTGATCATTGAAGTTACGCAACGCAACCACAGTTAGTACTGACATGGGTGGCTGCTTGTGAAAACTGGGTACTGCTAATACCCAAAAATCGTCGCATTAGTGTAGTGTCTGTGCAGTCTCTGCACCAGAACTATACAGTGGACGGGGCTCTAATGACCTTGTAGTTGAAGGGCTCTAAAACGGAAATACCTTGGGGCATTCCACAAGTTAGAAACTGTCCTTAGGATAGTGCAGGTAACTACAGAGCTTATATTCATATGCATTTCTCGGATTATGTTTATGATGGCAGGCGCACGTACACATTGTTGTTATTATTATTATTATAAAATAGCTTGCATTAGCGTCCCGGTTTAACACAATCTAGCTGACAGCATCTGATAAAAATGGCATTCACTGATGCATATCGTCACATCAACATAAATGTTTACAAACAATTAAAATTTTAATTGTGTCGGTATAAAAAAGGGCAGACTTTAATTTGTCTTCCTTTCAACACGAATCTGATAGTCACATATTACAAAAATTCTTTATCTAACCACATTAGACATGAAGGTGGGCGATTTTGAATGTTATTTAATTCAAAATTCTAGTCGTTCATATGAAGTTATTAAGCTAATCAGTGGTCTGTCGTCCAATTTGAAACCGACAGCGCTTCTCATTATATTTATATATGCTCCACATGGTTTTGAAATGGCAATTGGGACCACTTCCCTATCTAACAATGGTCTGAATCCTGTTAAATAAATCACCACGAATGTATAGTCCATCACCTCTGACATTAATAAAACGTGTAAGAGAAACTCTCTTCTTTTTCTACCTGGTCAGAGATAACGCAGTCTTTTTTAGTACCTGTCTATTCAATTACGAACTTTTGAAGTGCCAAAGTCCTTTGAGACATCGAAAGGCCAACTGACTATTACATTCCGGTACTCCTGTATGTCTCACTTACCAAATACCATTAATTAATTATTAATGACATCTTTTTCTGGATTCCTGGACGCCTGTGGACACCACAAATTCAACAAGTCCTGAACTTCCAATTAAAGAGAGGCACTTCTTCAACTTCTTTTGTTCTAGAGCAGTCATCCCACAAGTTTGATGTAGCCAAATTTTACAAGGACTTGTGATACCTGTTATTCACAGGTGAACTAAATTACGTTTTAATCCTCCATCACACACATAGGAATGAGTATATTAGAGGTAGCCTGGGGGTGGTGGACATCGCGGAAAAAATGAGGGAGGGCAGGTTGTGGTGGAATGGACACGTAATGAGAAGGTCGGGATGCAGGTGGTCGGAAGCACCCAGGGCAGGGGAGCCCGAAACAGACGTGGGAGCAGGTTGTCCGTAAGAATATGGTAGTGTGTGAGGTGGACGGGGACCTAGTGGGAGATAGAGGGGAGTGGAGGGCTAGAACTGCAGACCCGACCCTGGCTCAGGCAGGATAAGGGTATGGTGATGATCCTTCATCACAAACATCGGGTCTATGTGACCCTAGATATTTTTCACTTTATTAATTTAGCATGTATAAATGTCACTGGAGATCTGTGATTTCTTGTAAATTCCTTATCTGACCTCTAGTTTACTTTAGTATTGTTTGGAAGGTCAATATTAACTTGGTCATTTTTACATAGGGTTATTTTCACCTGGCCTATGCTACACTGTGTAACTGATTTTTAGTCATTTTTGACTCAATATTGCATCAAACAGCTGCAACTCTCCTGAAATAGAAAAAGTAATCTTTAAATGTAATTATAAATTCATTCAAAAGTTTAATATTATTAATATACGTGTAATACTTTCATCATCATCATCACACCCTTATCCCGCCTGCGGCAGGGTCGGGTCAGCGGGTTCTAGCCCTCCAATCCCGTCTATCTCCCACCAGGTCCCTTGTCCACCTCACATACCACCAATACGTGTAATCCTTTATAAATAAATAACAATTTAACCTCAACTGAACTTAAAATACAATGGGTCAAAATGACTCGATGTGGGTGACTATGTTACTTTTAGCCACATGTGTGATGAAGGGTTAAATGCCATTGCAATGTACAAAACACTTCGATTTGTAAGTCTCCCATCTGCTTTTAATGGATTTTTTTAGCTTTCAAGCACGATACTGTAATATCTTATTCGGAATCGTCCCAGATTTCTTTTTCTCCGTAGTAATTTGATTTTATTTAAAAGACGTCTGAGTTTGGTTATTGGATTATTTAACGGCGGCCTCTACACGATTAGTTTCCAAATATCATGTACAGCACGCGCTGCACACACATTTATTCAATTTACCGCCTAGAAATTTTTTTCAGGTGAAGGCGATGCCTTACACTTGACCAATATCTAAAGATGAATGTCGATAGTTCTTAACCAAATAGTTTTCGTTAAAATATGGATAGAAATTTACCCCTTTTTTCTTAATGTTTAATCAATTTTACTATTATCCAGCAAGTTTCTGTCCTTAAATTACTCAATTCTGCTTCTTTCGCAAAAAAAAGTGGGCGATGACAATCAACCAACAGAATTATTATACCGTTATTTAAGAAGAAAGTGCATTGATTTCTTCAATTTAGCTAATACTCGTATCTTATGGACAATTCTCGATATCATCCTTCTTTCAATGTACTTAAAATTACTAGTCAACATACAGCCACTGACTGACACGACCTTGTCCGATGTTGTTTCAATTATGTGAAATGGCAATATACTAAACATTCGCTCTGAACATTTAACAATAATTACCAACAAAAATTATCCAACTTCATCCTCTCGCCCTTTCAAAGTCTGTTTATTACTTTTTGTTGTTCATGCAATTCCGTTGGAACTGATATCCTTGTTGCAACTGGAATCTGCTTTTAGAAACGCTTCAGTGCCCATGATACGATGAACACGTGGATGCAAGCCAGAAGTGCAGTTGAGAACTTACAATCGTTTCCAAATAAAAAAACCTTCCTGTGAAATAACTTCCGGTTCGTTTTTAAAGTTAAAAAGAAACACGTATGGACGATTGTAAGAATGAGTAACATACAACAAAATTTAGGGGCAAATTGGGTCTACTAAGACTCCAGAAATAAATTGCTACAAGAGGTATTAGTGTGTAAGAGTCATTAAAGAAGCTAAATGATTAAAATTAGCAACCGAATAAGGCACAAAAGTTTGCATCAAGGATTTTCTAATGGCAGATATTCGGCTTGCAGTGATGTAACAGTCAGTTCATTTAATGTATCTCAATGACAAAAGAAATGACGTAGAAGTAAAAGGCACATTGAGGCATGAAATTTATAACTGATATTACTAATGACGCATAAGCACTTTCACCCTCCTACATCAAGATCTTTTTTTCTTGTATCTCTGTCGAGGCATCCGTAGGACTAAAAAGTCCAGTCTCAGTAAAAAGAAAAAGTCACATCTCATTCACGTGTCACCATCATTTCTCAAAGTCAGCACACTAAATTCTCAAAGACAGACCTTCCAACACGACAGATATTGTGGTGTTATATGGCCGATGGTAACCCTCCTGAGTGTGGTTTATCATTCAGGTCAACACGTCCACCATCTCAGAATGCAATGCATGACCACACACACACAAGCTTGTTTCCTGCTTATCACGTGTTCACCATGGACACTAACAAGCTTGGTGTGAATTTGAGTGTGGTGTTGCCTTTTGCACCAGAAAACGAATCACACATCACTTCTCTGTTTGTTTGTCCAGCACTACAGTCTCCCTGCCACTTGGAATTGGCTGTCATAGTACATTTGCCTCAAAGCTCAAATCATCCTCCACCCTATCAACAATTGCCGGTGCGACTTTTCCACACATCTACGATTAGTTGCCTCACGCACTCTCCCTAAGTATAACTCAATTTCAAACAGCCAAATGTTACACACTATCTTCCAAGGTCGATTATTATTAAGTCGAATGAACATCAACACTTCGTGGCAGAACTTATTAAATGTTCGACCTCCCATCACGTTTCACGATAAGCAAACAGACATTTCTGAAAAATCCCAGGCATCTTCCGTTAATCAGACAAAGCCTAATAAAAGCTATACTACACAGCAACTAGAATTGACCAATATCTCTTCAAGGAGATCCTATTGGGAGAGCTATCCCATTCACCAAAAAATGTTGGATATTCCGTATACGAAGATGGTGAATTTTCTGCGCTCGGTGAAAAATGACCAGTAACTGCACTGTATCCGAAAAAATACTGCATCGCACCTTGGAAAACTGGGGAATTGGCTCAACTACAAACTAAGAGGAACAAGAATAGAAAGTGACCTGTTGGTATTAAAACATAATTTAAAAACTTCATGCAGTTGTAAGTAATCGTGTTGATCAATCCTAAAAAAGGTGCACAGTTATTGCAGCACAAAGGAATGGACCAAGCGTTTCTGGTTTGTCCACAGCCAGGGCCCTATATTTACCTATTAACAACAACGTCCTGCTCAGCGTTAATACCCTCAGTAATAATTCCCTCCCCCATATACGCACACACACACACACGCATTGCGGCGCCACAAACCCCTAGGGATGGAATTTGTTTTAATATTAAGATATAATAATATTAGAGGAAAAATAATCCACATTTTCAGTTAAAAACAAAAACACGTAGATAATTTAAACTCACAGTAAATGAATAGACGAGTGTCAATAGGTAATTACCAGTATTTTGTGGAGGAAGGGCTCAGAAAAATTGGACAGTATGTATAAGCTTCGTCACAGCAAACATAAATGAACCAGAATTTTACGTTATTGGGCAGTCAGTCTGATATGAATTCAAATCCAGAAGTCTCGTTATACACCTAATCAACCCAAAATGCACCTGATTAATCACTTGAAACTTATTTAATAAGTTCTTCTCCCGGCATTTGATAACCTAATCTGATCTGCTGAGTTAATGTTTATAAGTTTTTCAGTTGACTAGTATTTATTCTAATTTTCATTATCATCTTTGTTGGGCAGATAAGTAGACACAGTCAGTCAGAATTCTATCTTGTGACTGCCTAGGTTAAGACAAAGAAATTGCCAATACAGGCGGTATGGTATGACAACACCAGCGGTCAACGACTCTGAAACCTTGCGAGTTGACAATGGCTCCTTGTACACCTGATAACCATAGCCATTCAAAACAAGAGAACCAATCATCACATACAGACATGAATTTCACGCTAAAGAAATAAATATTAATTCAGTCACTTACCCCTGGCAATGTCTTCTGTTCGTGAAGTGCTGTCTGCGCCCGGATGGCACTGTCCCTTGCACAGTACGTTAGAAAGGCACAGCCTGAAGAAGGAGAAGAAGAAGAATTTGAAGCAAAACAAAAATGTATAATTTCGATGTCACTTGCGGGAATATTTTGGAACAAAATTATATGAAAAAAATAACGAAATTATAAATTTTATTCTAGTTCATTGTGTTTTGAAGCTGATTTATTTTACCGCGCCACATGAGACCACGATGAATACTCCGCGCGCACACAACACTAGAGAAACAAACCTAAACAAAATTTCAGGACATTTGTACTTTAACAGCACCAATGGTTCCCTTGTCCCTTGCAAAATAAGTAATTCCCGTCAAAAAGGATAAAATAAGCATGAATGACTAGATAACTAACTATAGCTAATAAGGTGCCAAATTAGGAGAGGAGAGGTAGGGGAAAGTGTAGAAAGAAAAAAACACAGTAACGACCCACTTTATCTTTGAAAGACAGTTGAATAATATCTGAAAACAGGATGATAACCTCGGGACAATAAGAAATTATTAATGAACCAAATCAAGGAAAATAGACTAGGTGGAAAAAATAGAGATGAAAATAGACTACACATAAGTTTTCATCCTTGAGGAGAAAAACTTATTAAAAAAGAATTAATAGTAATACAAATAGCAAATGAAAGTGAAAATAAAGCTTCTCACTAACGAAAAATAATACTGACTATAATAATACCATAATAATAAATAAAATATTTATAGAGAAACAAGCAACTGCCTTTTCTCTCTCTAGAGCTAAATGGATATGAGAAAGAAAGCGCATTAACAGAGAAAGAAAGAGTGTGGTGAGAGAAAGAAAACAAGCAGCAGGTCCAACCCAATTAATACCTGCTTTTGTGTAAGTATTTTGAATAAAAATAACGTCAAATCCGGATAAACGCCAACGAAAATTGTATGGTCACTTTCAGAACAACAAGACTGAAGACAAATTCGTCGTGGAGATCGACAGATGAGACACAAATCCGCGAAAAAGAGGACTGGGACGAAATAATCTATTAAGATTTTCTCTATCCTTCTTGTTGATACAACAATATCGTAGATATAATTCTGTGGAGAGCGATATCGCCGTCGTACGTCTTCACTTTTTCTTAATAGGACTTATTCCTGTCTTGATTAAGGTGACGGTTGACTAGTGAAATGAGGGTGACGGTCAAAAGATTACAGGACGGGCTAAGGGCCAGAAAACAGCACCTTCAAGGTAAATATAGGAATAAGGTGTATAATTTCTATGAAACAGAGATAGAAATAGAAACAGAGTAGTAGTGATGATGAAGAAGAAAAGGGAGAGTATGCGATGTAGCCTTTGTCCTGTCTTAAGATGAAACAACATCGACAGAGATAATTGGGGCCTGAAGAGAGAGACAGAGAGAAACAGAGGCAGCACAGAGTGAGAAAGAAATGGAGAGAAAGGGGTAAAAAATCTCCGAATTATGACACGGTTTTTAGGGGCACATTACATGCCAACAAACACGGTCGTACTCGTCGTTGTCGATGATGCTGAAGTAGGAAGCCGTCACCGAGTGCCGCGTGGAACGCACATCAAACACTAACAACACCACCACCACCGCCACCACACCACCACAAGCACATGCACGACACTGAGACACCAAAAAACGGATGAAAACTAACGCGCGAACCAGGCGCAGCTTGAAATTCAATTCACCGTGCAAATGAGGAGTTCTGCCGACATCCGTATAGAAAAAACAAGGATGCTGCAGGGTGCGCTCTGGAAGAGTTTCTGGAAGATGGCGGCAACGTGCACTCAACCAACTTTTTTTCCCTTTGATGTCTATTGGAAAATGTACACGTAGACTAACGGAGGGAGAGGGAGAAAGACTGCGGAGCGCAACACAAGAGATCACTCACTCACTCTCCAGTAAGGTTCCAATCAAGAAGAGAGAGAGAGAAACGGCAATCTCCCAATGGCCCATGCTTCTCATGCACATGCACACACACACAAACTCATCGCGGCGCGCAATACCCTTCTCCCTATTGTTGATGGTGGACCCTGCAATCTACGTGTATGGTACTTCCACCCACACCTTCTCTCATACACACAACTCCACTACTACTACTACAACTACTACTACGGCGACTACTATCACCACGCACACACACAATAATATATGAACCCTAACTTTCTACCAACGGCTTTCATTGATCGGCTGTCGCCATTCGACTCCGGCTCACTTTTCAAGAAGGAAAAACATCTGCACCAAAATAGAGAAATGCTCGAGTCCGAAGTCGATAGACTTCGAGAAAAATAGAGAAAGGAAATCACCAGAAATATTCACAAATTACGTTCATGATGGCAGGTTCAGTTACCCACCTTGTCCTTCTGAATGGACACAAGGGTGAGATATTGGATAGTGTTTTTCCGCCGCAGCCGGTTGCAGACCAAAGCTGCAACTCCTATGCTTATTTATCGTCGGTCTACTGGTCCGTTTGGGGTGCTCCACCGACGCCTGGGGGAGAGCTCCTACACCTGGAAATACTGCCTCATCTACCCGTTGCATAGTAGAGAGGGTTCTTTACGTGCAAATGCCATCGTACACCACACGGGACCTCAGTTTTACTTCTCATCCGAAGGAAGGTGCTCTCTCTCTTTTGCCGGAAAAATCCAATCCACCTCAATCCAGTATCGAACCTAGAACCACTGAAGCAGTTACCAAGTATGCTGCTACTCAATGAGCCACTGAAGCGGGGTTAAATGCATCATCGTGGTTTGTACTCGTATAATTAATGTCTGCAAAACATTTTTTTAATATTTATCCACGTAATGCTCCTCTATCATCAATTATTATTCGCCGTTCCTGAAGTGTGAGTCAACGTTTGGGGTGCTTTTAGATCTTACCAGGTGACAACAATAACTCGATGACGACCTAACAATTCATATCATTCAACTTTTCTGGATTGGAAAGTAAATATAAAGATCCAACGTAAATATGGGAGACCTGTTGTGATTTGGCTTGGTTTACTTTATTATTTAACGTTGGCCTGCCATCTCTATAACAAAGTGAACTCCTGTATCCTTTTACGTGTAGAAAAGGGTATATTAAGAGGTTAGGACATCCTACACCGCCAGAAATGGACGTATGCATCATGAGCTTAACATCCCCAGTAAGACTGACAAGTTGCTTACTGAAATGATTTTCATTTAGATCTAAAATGGTGAGGAGGCCCGCCTCGGTGGCGCAGTGGGTAGCACGCTCGGTAACTGCGTCAGTAATTCTGGTTTGATACTGGACTGAGGTGGGTTGGCTTCTTTCGGGCGAGAGAGAGGCCCTGAGTGCCCCTTCCTTCGGATGAGAAGTAAAACCGAGGTCCCGTGTGGTGTACGATAGCATATGCACAGAAAAGAACCCTCTCTACTATGCAACGGGTAGAGGAGGCAAAATGTTCAGGTGTAGGAGATCGCCCCTGGCGTTGGTGGAATTCCCCAAGAACGAACAGTAGACCGACGATAAATAAGCATAGGGATTGCAGCTTTGGTCGGCAACCGGCTGCGATAAAAAGCTGTTCAATAAATCGCCTTTGTGCCCATTCAGAGGGACAAGATGGGTACCCGACCCTGCCATAGGCGGAAAAAAGGTTAGTAGTTACTTTTTGCTAAAATGGTAAGGAGAAGGAAATCGATTTTACGGATGAGTGTCTGAACAGGCCACAGGTGCTGCAACATCCGTGGGTGTATAGTAGGAAGAGGGTACTTGTCAAACTGTTGAATGGACAGCACAGTTGCAACAATTTATCATGAATGATAGTTTCGCCCCGTCTAACTACTCTTAAACTTGTCAACTGGCGAATGAAATGACAAGATTAAATTAATTTACTAACTGAATGACTGAAAGTGAGCACACGATTTCACTTATCACTCCAAATCATTTCAAATTGACTAAATAAGCAACACCAGGAGTTACCAGTTCACCCACGTATGCAAAAGCCGCTAGGGATTAGCTTCATTATCTGATTCCTGAATTGTTGTTGAACCAAGCATGTAGTGCAGGTGCAATCAGGGCCGGTCCTATAGATTCGGCCGCCCGCGTGCAGTTATGTCGAGGCGCCCCCCCCCCCTATAATATTTTCACTTACTTTCGTTAATATCTACAAGTTAACAAGGCGGCCGACCGCCCCATCAGGGCAGCCGCCCGCGTTCTTTGCACACTTTGAACCTATGGACGGACCGGCCCTGGGTGCAATGTGATGAATTAATATTAACCAATGTCATGTTAAAGCTCCCTCCCCAGTCATTTCAATGACAAGCACTGGTTAGCATGACCCCTTTACCAAAATGCCAAGTTGGATTATCGTCCTCAAGTGTTGAATTGCTTCAAGATTTGAACTCAAACTGATAACAAATGAAATAAGGAAGAAACTCGGATATCTGTCCGGCTACCTTGATCAGTGGGCTATTTATAGTAACAGTTTTCAAAAAAAGTCCTTATAATGGAGCACGATAGAAACAACCAGTTCTGAGTGCAGTACTTGAAAAAATCAGGGGTTTTAAAGTCAATTTCTTTAAGTGCAGTATGCGCATTATTGGCACAAGTAACTATGACTCTATAATAAGACAGTCATAACTATAAATGCGTAATAGCACAATCACCATAAAAATGTCTATTGATGATATGAAATTTCAAATAAAAACTACTGCGCACACTCGTAAAATAAAAGTATTTCACAATGAGAGCCTTTCCAGTACAGCAGCTTCCTTCCCTTATTAAGGAGCGTACAATGTGAATCTTCCTTCAACCCATCCAATACGTTTACCTTTCGTCTAACTACATACATATCTCTCTAAGTATAAATATTAAAATTTCTGTTAAGTCTTCCATCGGTTTACCGTCGCAGTTTTATTAAAGACCCAGAATTCCAAGAAATTTGCTCACAGGTGTCTAGAACGTCCTAGTTTAATTCTGCACCAACATATCCACCGCATTTAATGAATATCACAGTGAGAAAGATGGAGATGGAGAGGGAGGGAGAGAGCAAGAGCATGAGAAGAAAGCGACATTTAAATAATGCTAATTCTTCGATAAATAATTCCATGGCAGATGCAGTTTCCCAGCAAGATACAATTATATGCTGTACTACAGTTTCCATTATCGATTGCCTTTTTCAGTCAACCGTCTAAACTAGATAAAAATTCAAAAATGTAGCAGTAGTAGTAGTAGCAGCAGCAGAAGCAGCGATACTGGAAAAGATGGATGCAGAGCTCTCCACTTGTTCAGAGAAATGTTTGCTTTTATAAGCGGAAATAAGTAGAACGCAGCTATCCATAAGTTTGATGTCCATATGCTTCATATCGCATACGTAGCCTGTAGCAGTCTGAGATGCATCAGAGGCGTTCTCAATCCGATCCCTCAAGTTCAGGGTCGGTCATTGCCGCTCCAAATCGAAATTGATCGACCGGCTCATTTTGGCAGTCTTTTATTTGACTTTCTTAGATTTGTCAGTAATGCAACGCGTAACTCTTTGTTTATGTGACAGTTGAAGTTTCACGTACACACATTCAAAACTCAAGAAATATCTAATAACCACCTCAAGACTTAAACAGAGCAATGTCGATGAGAAGAAGGGGGTAGGTTGAACGGATCGAGGGAGGAAGAAGTAAAGGAGAAGGAAGCTAAGGACTGAAAGAAATCTACACAACAGTAGAAATTGGAAGAAGGGGGAAAGGGATCTATACTGTATTATTGGTTAGTAGTGGCAGAACTCCAAAAAAATACAACATCACCCTTATTTTTTGCCAGGAAATGCTCCCCTTAAAGTTTTATTTTTATCTTCAGCATTTTTAATAAATTTTGACTGCTACAAGAAAAAAAATTGTCTACCAAGAGAAACTAAGGAACACACTGAGATGTTGAGAGCGAGAGAGAAAGAAGAGAAAATCCTCTCTCCCCACTCAAAATACTGACAACTGTCACAGCAAGTTACTGCCAAATAACCAATAAATAAGATCTATATTTAAGGTAGACTGTCTGCGCTGATCCTGCATATCTTTTCTAACAAAAATGACTTTAGACAACGACATTTTTGTTTTCTCCAATAAAGCATCATAGCAACACAACGTCAGTTATTTATTCAACGATCGTAGCACGTACACATCAGTCCAAGCTCAAAAAACCGATCATGAACTATGAGGGCCAAGAGCAGCATACAACTCAAAAAACAAAGAAAAATTCAAAATTGTAAACAGGGTCAAATAATTTCTTACATCGATTTAACGATTTCTAACCACAATGGTAGCTTACAACGCCTGAGCAGAGCAATTTTCAACGCTCTCCTTTGCCAAAAGCATACCTATTATTAAGGTTTTTACACTTTGAGCAATATTACCCAGTCCCATTTCTACTAACCAATCAAGGTCAGTGTTAATCAGTGATGCAAGCAACCTATTCTACACCGACATCTTAAACACGTAAGTCTCTCTACTGCTCTCAACTGAGAAGGGGTCCTATGAGGTGCAGGTTTTGCACCTTGAGACTTCCCACGAGCCTGAGAGACATCACCGACTTCGTCCAGAGGCCTCTACGGGCCAAAGTCAAGCACGTTACTGCTGAGCTACAGAGGTGAGCCAACATTAATATGTCGAACTCTGGGCCACCGCGAGTTAATCTGCTGTCCGGTTGCAACCATTACACGGCCGCCCTTAAAAATAATTTTAATTGAAATACTGTAATAATATAACCGCCTGAGAGTGAAGAAACTCTTGAACATAAAGGTTGAGGCGACCCTGATTGTACCTCGGAATTACAATTGCTTATTTCCTTCTAAAAAAAAACATCATATACACCTAAGTTGCAGATATCCAGGCCTGTAACGCAAGTGTATATCAGGCCCTTGTAAAAAGATGAGGCTAATAATGATTTTTATGTGACTGGTTACTATCCTGGTCACAATCCCCTTTAGTTCTCGTCTGATCACTGAAGTTACGCAACGCAACCACAGTTAGTACTGACATGGGTGGCTGCTGGTGAAAACTGGGTACTGCTAATATCCAAAAATCGTCGCATTAGTGTAGTGTCTGTGGCAGTCTCTGCATTAGAGCTACGCAGTGGACGAGGCTCTGATGACCTTGTAGTTGAAGGGCCCTCAAGCACCAACAAACCAAGCCACAATCCCCTTTAGCATCTTTAACGATTGCTGGGATGTGGAGGGTCGATTCTAAGTTGTAACCTACGTGGAGACCAAACAACTGTCGATGAAAACTGAAAATGATGCCCATTATCTGAGAGATAAATAGCAGAGCAGAAGTAGTGCTAGTTATGGTACGAAATTCAGCTTCACATTATACGTTTCATTATACGGAAGATTTTAAAAAACGATTCTACTAATAACAATTTATGACCGACAATTATCATTATTCCATCTTTTTTACTCTACAAGGGGCATCTCCTCTTTGTGTGAGTCGACAACAGACCCTTCCGTTGCCCCATTTAACTGATTTGAATGCGCAATTCTCATAGGAGTGAGAGTCTCAAATATATGATAGAGCCAATATAACAACCAACTTTCAAAATTTACGATAGTTACCTGTCACCGTGATTGTGTTCCCCATCCCCTTCTTATATAAAGATAATAGAATAGCGTCTTTGTTTGGGGAAAGTCCTCACTTCCCAACGACGCAATATTTCACAAACACCCTTCCATGTGTGACGCATACTGTGATTAAAGCAGGATAGCTAGGGCTTCACATTCTCAAGTAACCTTATATGAATATTCCCTAATGCCACTATTCCATCCCTCAAAGCTATTTCTGTGGGGGCAAGCTTGCCTTCCCCTTTGTCCTATAAAACAACTTAACGAAAATCGAATAATTATACGACTTCGGAAAAAAATCACACTTTGAAATTCCACAAATTCTAGTTGACTGAACAGAATAGTCAGGTCAGGGTCAAAAAGCTAACTAATATAAAACAAGTCTCTACGTTATCGAAATTATTTTACGGAAAGTGATATGAAGGAGGGGTCAGGGCTATAGGGTTTCAAAACGGACAATTGATGGCTCTGTATCTGAAACCACAGCCCACAGTCAATGCTGGATTTATGAGTGGTAGGCTGGATGAAAGACTAGACTAGACCACCTTTGCCGGCTATTTGCTAGTTGGCTTCACACGAGAGAGGCCTCAAGCGTCATAATCGCAACTTCTCGTGAGATCACTGAAGTTAAGCAATGCAAACCCACGTTAGTACCAACATGGGTGGTTGATAATGGTGCTACAAATTTCCCCTCTCCTACATCCTCTACACCTACCACCTCCTTACCCGCGAGCAGGTTCGCTTATCCCCGTTAGGGTAACATAGTAACATGCAGCAAAGGACCTTTAAGGTGGTACGATGAATGATGCAAATATAAACAATATAGAAGTTCTGGGCCTATTGTAGTTAAACAGTTAATGCCACAGACATTCCTGCTTGAGTATAAGGTCAGAAGCACTACTATTCAAATAATTAGAAATACATGCTGTAAATTACGAAATTAAATCTGTAGGACGCATACGAAAAATATGGGTGCTTCAGTCAGATGGATAACAAAGCAGTGGCTCTGTATGGTGTTATGATGACCACCTGTACATAGAAGTGCCCTCACTACGTTAAATAATCAAAGGACTTAAGCATAAAGTTGGTTCAAATACCGTACTTGACATCCTACATGGTTGGTGATAAATGAAATACTTTTAAATATGCAGAAAAAATAATTATTGGAAATACATTGGTATAACTCCAGTCCAGTGGGCATTAGACAGCAGTGGTGTCGCTAGGGTTGGCGTCACTCGGTGCGGTAACACCATGGCGTCACCCCCCTCTCCCGAAAAACAGCCACTTCTTCTGCTTTGGTGTCACCCTATTTCTCATGGTGCGAGTGGTGTCACACGGCGCGGCCCGCACCCTCCTAGTGACGCCGCTCTGTGGACTAATGAACCAGTGTGGACAGTTTCTACAATAGAACTACGCAGTGGACGCGGCTCTAATGACCATGGAGTTGTAGGGCCCTAAAATATCAACGAAGCAAAAAAAAATAGAGATAGCAAATAGCGGTATTAACCTGGTGGTGTTATTATAATTTATTACAGAACCTTAAACAAATCAAGAAAAACTAACAACTTGAGATCTCTGACACAATACGGGCTTCCTAAACAATTCCCCAAAGTCTGCTGACCATACAGCGCTAGGAAAAATATACCAATCGCTTATCTAACAATTCACGAAATTGTGTTTGCGTACATTGTAGCAGGAGTTTATAGCTTAATTAGAGAATGCATTTTGGTTGGTTCGTTGGTGTTTTAGGGCCCTTCAACAGCAAGGTCATTAAAGTCCCGTCCACTGTGTAGTTCTAATGCAGAGACTACACAGACGCTACACTAATGCGACGATTTTGGGGTATTAGCGGCACCTGGTTTTCCTAAGCAGCCACCCATGTTAGTCCAAGCTGGGGTTGTGTTGCTTAACTTCAGTGATCAGACGAGAACTGGTGTATCCAACGCAATAATCAGCTCCCTCGAGGATGCAGAAATGCCCTCTTGATATAATATCCAAGATCCAACATGCCAGAAAAAAAATTATTCAATTGGTAAAAATATTGTAAGGATGCACTTAGCAGCTGCATGGTCAAGCAATGTGAACAACAGCATCCGGAACAAGCTGAAGATATAATATTATAATGGTGGACAACAACCATGACAGGACTGCCTTGCTACAAGAGGCCTCTAACGACGGGTACTCCTAACGACAGTCCATCCACTGAAGATGTCATTGAACTGCATACACAGTTGAAATAATGTTACTCAAGGACCTTTACTAAACTTAATGACAAGCAGCCAGCGTCTTTATAAAGTGAGATCTTCCCCATTTTCATAGGATTTTTATGAACAATTTTCAAAGGCTTGCAGTCCTCAGATCCTATTTTGGATATTGTCCTTTCAGAAAGGGAACGAGCTTTAAAGAAACTTCAAGTCATTCTAATTTCATGCTCAGCTAAATCATAATGATACACGCGCCATAACTCTGTGTGTCTTTATAGGGTCCATTAATATCCAGACTGACTGCATGACGTCAAAAAAGATTCAATGGAATTCACAACACACTGACAGGGGAACTTGAATCTCTTATGTCATCTTTCAAGCCTGCAAATGCAGGCATGCAGAAAAAAATATTAAGGACATCAGCGTTCATTAAAGTAGTACTCTATTACAAAGCTGGAGGATAGCACTCTTCTGATCCCCTCTCTTCTCCCGTCCGTCGCATAAAATGACAAGCAGAGGTGGAGGAGGCGAGTGAGGACAACTCGTATACAATCATGCGAGAATATTAAACTTATTCACGTTTTATGATAATTAGGTGTGCTAACAAAAGGTACACGAGCGGAGATAGGTCCCTGAGCGTAGTCCGTACTAAACGTGTAAAACAATGACTCCAACGACCACTTATTATATTTAGAGGTGGTGCAGCCAACCGCTACCAAAATTTTAATCGCAATCATTACTTATGCATCAGGCAATTTAGCTGCCAGATTTTTTTTTCTTCATTAAACAAATTCGTATCATGCATTTTAAACTAATAACTTCAAGCAAAGGAGTTAGTTAGATGAGG
Source organism: Trigoniulus corallinus (assembly GCA_013389805.1). Taxonomy (NCBI): domain Eukaryota; kingdom Metazoa; phylum Arthropoda; class Diplopoda; order Spirobolida; family Trigoniulidae; genus Trigoniulus; species Trigoniulus corallinus. Next base: position 5,750,507 of record JAAFCE010004209.1, on the reverse strand, counting down.
TCTGACACCTAGATCTCGGCTGCCGTTGACTAAAGATCTTGCACATCAGCTAACCATTTCCCAATAGGGCACTACTAACAAGTGCATGCAACTTCCTAATAGGCTATTAGAGCAAATATTATCACAATGATTTTTCAGAGTTTACTAACAATTAGTAAACAAGTCATAAAACTAGTCGCAAACATAGTTTCGTGCGTTGGGTTTAGTTCCCTTGACAACTTTACAGAATCAAAGATGTTACTAAAAACGACAACAACGACTTCAATATTGTATTAATGTAGTTATAAAACGGGGGAAGGGGGTTGGGAAATTGACCTGGAGGAAGTGTGTATGGAGCAGTTTGAAAATTTGCTCAGACATCAATATTCTGCTGCTTTCACTTCAGTGCGTTTCAAACAGCGAGTACGAACAAACTATGAGAACAATAAAGTGCACCCATTTCCTAAATAATTGTTGAAACAGCACCCTGTTAACAAATGCCAAGTTAAAAGTTAGCAAGACTTTCTGAACCTGTTGGAGTTACATTCATAATCATCATGATACCCTTATCCCGCCGGTGGCAGGGTCGGGTCTGCGGATTCTAGCCCTCCACTCCTGCCTATCTCCAACCAGGTCCCTGTCCTCCCAACACACTACTATATCCTTGCGTGCAACGTGCTGTAACCACCTACATTCCTGTAATGGACCTAACGAGCACGTACCCATACCACCTCAATTCTACACTCCCTCATTTTTTCCTCGATGTCGCCCCAGGCTACCTCCAATATACTAATTCCTAATTCTATCAGCTCTCAAGACCCCATGTACCACAGCATTTGCATCTCTGCTACATGCATTCTATTTACCTGGCTTTTCCTCACTCCCCTACACTCTGCTCCATATGGCAAGGCTGGCCTGGCCTAACCATTGCCATGTAAAACTTCCCTTTCAACTTGATTGGGACCCTCCTATCGCACAGGGTACCGCTTGTCTGTCTCCAATTCAACATACCCCATTGATTCTGTGGGTCAAATAGGACTAGCCCGTAAGGAGATACCGGGTCTGCAAGTCTTTATGGCGAATATAATAAATGTATTAATCCCGTCTCAAGCTATTTAATAAAATAATTAATGTTCTAATTAAAGCATACATTGGTGCACAGAAATTCACATCATAGGTTGTTTATTTGAAAACCATCATTTTCTATGTGAGGACATCTCGAATGGATGCTAGACTAGCTACATCCAAGAATGTGTTTTGGCAGCGGTTACTAAACAGGATTTCTCAATGAAGTGAACTTTCCGCTCTAGAACTTTTAAAACCGTCTGGGATTTATTTAAGTAATTTTTTTGGAAAGGTTCCCAAAAAAAGGGGCAACTCGTAGTAGTTTCGAAATTGTTTTCATACTAGCATGACTAAACACATCACAACTCACAGGTAAGGAATTTTCCTAACTTGTTTAGTTTAGGAAAAGGATCAAAGCAACTCCTAACCCTTTTCCGCCTATGGCACGGTCGGGTAGCCATCTTGTCCCTCTGAATGGACACACGGGCGATATATTGGAGAGTGTTTTTCCACAGCCGGTTGCCGACCTAAGCTGCAACCCCTCTTGCCCCCTCTGCAACGCCCGGGAGCGAGCTCCTACACCTGGAAATTTCGCCTCATCTACCCTTTGCATAGTAGAGAGGGTTCTTTTAAGTGCAAATGCCATTGTACACCACACGGTACCTCGGCTTTACTTCTCATACGAAAGAAGGCACACTCGGGGCCTCTCTCTCTCGGCCGAAAGAAGCCAACCCACCTTGTTCCAGTATCGAACCTACGCAGTTAATGAGCGTGCGCCACCGAGGCGGGTTAGATTAGGAAAAGGATCATTCCAACAAAAAAAGTCAGAGAAATAAGATGCCAGACCGTTTAAAGTCATAACTATCAGTTCCAGAAGAAGTACGGGGCCTAGAGCCTAGCCTCCAAGGGGCCGGAAGTTTTTAAGATTAAGAGATACTTTCGCATGTTTCTATATTTGTAATCCTTAAGTGGGTCATCACACTTTATTAAGATTATACCTCTATTCCTCTACGAAAGATACGATCCTTTAAGCCTAGGGCTCATAGCAATCTTAATCCAGTACAGATAACTTCACTCCACTACAATTTCCAAAAACTTCATTTTTACTTAAGGGTGACCTCAATCTTCCGGATTTTGCAATGTGCAGAAGGACCAGTAGAAGCAAGTCAAGATAAAAGTAGTGTAAAAGTCATACCGTATGGACCTTACATGATCATTCAATAAATAATCTGGACAACATGTCAATCAATGAGGGCTGTTTACCGAGGTCAGAGGATCGACCCCAATTTGGAATACTGTCGAATTCAAGTTTTTCCCCTAGGAGCTTCCATATACGTGAGATTAACATAATGCAACTAACTTCCCATTAGATGAAAGATGTGCTGAAATGCAGTACATCCTTTAAATTTCGTGGAAGATTTCAGCCACGGGCTATTTTTCCTTTAGGGCTCCTTGTATTTAAATGACAAGTGGATATGCTGCACCATATAAGGAGAGCCATAGTATCCCAACAATAGTGCCTATAACTCTCGGAAATCCGACACTCTAATCTGGATTCCTCTCTTAACCCTTTTGATGGGAGCAGCTTATTGGACACACCAGTTTCGTCTGATCACTGAAGTTAAACAACACAACCCCAGCTAGTACTGACATGGGTGGCCGTTTGGGAAAACTGGGTATCGCTAATATTCAAAAATCGTCGCATTAGTGTAGTGTCTGTGAAGTCTCTGCATTAGAACTACGCAGTGGACGGGGCTCTAATAACCTTTAGTTGAAGGGCCCTAGAACACCAACGAACGAATGAAAAACCCTTTTGATTATTACAGTTTTATGGTAACATTAATCTAAATTGGTCTCCAACGTCAATTCAGGCCGAACTACACTAGAAAAAAAGGGTTACAGTGATTTTGAATAAAAAAATAATGCAACAGCTCTTTCGCCAGGAAAAACCAGGCTGTTCGGTGGCCCAGTCCAACCGTTTAGTAACTCTGACCAGATGAAAGGAAGATTGCATGAAGGCGTTGGCAGACACAACTGGTCATAATAAGACCCCTTCACTCTATACAGTACTTCAACTCTAACCAGTTGTTTCGAAGGCAAAAACTTAAAAATTGCATGTTTTTATAGGGTACACATACACACAGTGTCACTTAACTGGACATCTCTGTGAACGATACAATGGTAACGAGGAAGGACCGTCCTGCAGTACAGAGATGAATAAAGGTCGCCTCATGCGAGGTCATATCAGGTTACTATCAATAGTTTGTGAAGTTTATACTTCACAGTGCAGCAGGATCTAAAAGCTTTCATTGAAAGAAACAGCTGCTCATTATAAAATTGAGTTGTATGCAAATGGGATGGACACCAGGATTGGTTTAAAAAAAAGCCTTTGGGGAACCAGGTGAATATTTATTAAAATCGTCTAGAAAAGGACTTGAAATCACCATCAAAGGTCACTAATTATACCACAAGTTATAATTAACAATTTCTGAACGTGTGTTCAATTATCTTTAGGCTATCAGTCAATCTCTGTCTCGGTAGTCAGAGTCCTTGACTTCGTGTGTCCACGGTTGGAGGAGATTCGATCTTGGTGGAGGCAGATGGGTTTTTTCTTTCGGCGAGAGGGAACCCCAAGTGTGCCCAGTAGAGTAAAATATACGAGCAGTTCGGCAAAATTGCCAGGTGTAGGAGTTCGGCCCTCCTTTCCCTTAGGGTTGGTAAAACGACTTTCTACCAGGAATGTAATTGGGGCATTAAGTTCTGTAAAAATACCGTTCAACAATTCTCCCGCGTGTTCCAGTGCCAACGAGGTGCACTTTAGGCGAAAAAACAGGGGTTAAGAAATGATGATGACCTCTTGAGGCTATGAGGAGCTTTGAGTTCTTCAGAACAGTACCACATTTTCTCGCATTACAATTTTTTGCAGGATTCCGGGTTGTCCTCGATTCGGTCAAACCTGTGACTTATCCCGGATACAGTTAAAAATTATCCTGGTTTAAATTTCTGCAAGTCGAGTAATTGAAAGAACTTTTCGTGGAAAAATTCAACAGTTTTACAACTTCTAATTGTTTGTTTGTTTGAGGTCCCGTCAACTACGAGGTCATTAGAGACCCGTCCACTGTGTAGGTCTGATGCATATACTGCACAGACACTACACTAATGCGACGATTATTGGGTATTAGCAGTACCCAGCTTTCCCGAGCGACCACCCATGTCAGTACTAACAGGGCTTGCGTTGCTTAACTTCAGTGATCAGACGAGAACTGGTGTGTCCAACGCAACTCGGCGCTCCCTACAACTTCTAAATTTTGAGGCAAAAGATACAACATAGCAACAGCTTCCCCCTTTCCATCTTTATGCTGAATATAAAATACCTTCGTGCATAATAGCCAGGTGAAAGTAGCAATTGCAGGAAATTATTTTTGTCACAAGAGTAAAACGGAAATGAGCATGAAACAACAAGACCCAATCTGATTATAAATATTTATCATACGTCGTGTGCGTGCGCCGTTGTTTAAATTTTGAGCTTAATTAAAACGAATTTAATTTCACCTTTCATTTCTAGTTCCCAACTGTACCTGATGTGAATGACAAAGAACTGTTAAAGGTACGTAGTTGCTGAATAGCTCTACGCTGCTGAACGAAAGGATTCGTCATCTGGTCTACTCTGCAGTTTTCCCCACTGAAAAACCCCATGACTAAACTAGATGAATAGGACCTTCACTACGCTGTAGATTACGCCCAAAATCGTCACAAGCAAGGCTAGATGCTCTTTTTTCTCTGTTCTTGCTTCCAACTGTTTTCGATCTATAAATAGTAAGTTATAGCCTACATAATTATTGTGACGCAAGAATTACAACCTATTACTTGGTCAGCTGGAATTTTTCCTTCAACATCATCCGGCCCATGTCTTCACAGCCGAATTTTAATAACGAACAATGACAGGGATTGGTTTTCTTATGCTGTTTTAGGGCCCTTGAACTACAAAGGTCATTAAAGCCTCGTCCACTCCACAGTTAAAATGCAGAGTCCGAACAAACACTACATTGTTACGACGATTTGGGCACTAGTAGTACCCAGTGTTCCCAAGCGGTCAACCATGTCAGCACTATCTGGGATTGCACTGGTGTTGCGCGAGAACTGGTGTGTCCAACGCAATCCAGCCGCTGATAGAGATTTAATGGACAATGAACGATATCGAGTTTCTATATCTCCAATAACAAAAAATACATAAGGAATAATTTGATTCAGATGTCAAAAATGGCAGCCCAAGTTTAATAACAGATGTCATCTTCCTCATTAATTCGAAAAAAATTATCGCAGGAGGGAGAAATATAAAAATAAATAAAGCCGCCTATGTGCCGCATTGATTTTTTTTTCGTGTGTGTGTGTGTGTGTGTTGCACTAGGACGACTTGTCTAGGTCAGCAGCACAGTGACGTCAACATGAAGGTGCAGTCAGTGGCTAGCTAAGCTAGTAAAAGTCTGGATGGAATAAAGGAGTGGAACGCCATGTGCTTCCCACGCTAAACAAAGAGGCCAGTGAACCCTAGCACTCAACAGCAACTGCAGCAGCAGCACCGGGACACCCCTCTTCTCTCTCGCCTAACAACACCCGTCCCATATAAGGAGCTTTGCTTTTATCTACAGTTTCATTACACAAAAGATTCACTTTCAAAGCTTATATAATGTAATCTCTATGGGACAAGGCATAGCAGTTGTAAAAATGGGACATAAGCATGCTGAGCTAGAGGAGGAGGGGAGAGAGAACTATTTCCAAAAAAAAATCCCTCTTAATTAAACTAAACATAGTTATCTAAGTATATACAGTACATCTAGTTGGCAAAGGCTGAAAACCCGCTTCTAGTGAGGCTCGGTGAATAAATGTATTAAATGAATAATAAATTCTGAACTGCGTGTCTGAAAAAACGCAAAATAAATCATACGATAAGAGTCCCATTGTCGATGTTTTCTGATTCTATCTGTTGAAATTGTAAATTTTTCTATCTCGACATCAGTGTTACCCTAACATAATTTGGTTGTGATTAGGATGTGACATCATCCATCTCTGTTTGAAATCCATTTACCCACCTTATGCAGTTTAGAAAACAGTACTAATAATCAGCGACTACATTACCTTTAATTAATGTAAAACCCCTCTACCTAATTCGATCCAATTATCGATCATATATCTCATTAAATGCATGCCCTTTTCGTAAATAAGGTCCCAGAGCTTCGTAGCCAAAGAATCAGTTGAAATCGGTCCTCTGTCCCAAAAAAGATCCTATACTACAAGCAGACAAGAGAAGATACCAGGATTATCACCCCATGGAAACCAAACACAGAAAAAAGTCCTTACAACATTATTACCAGTGTTAGGACCTGGGTCAGGAAATGAGTGCAGGGAAATATAAGTAGGGGGGACGAAGAGACAGAGGTACAAGTGATGATGTCACAAAAAATGAATGGAATAACTACCCAATAATACCTTTGTGCATGCCGGTTAATTTGTCTTTCAACACGGTGAGTTCGTATATATTGCCAAACTCTTCAAACATTGGTTTCAAATCCGTCTCGGTCAAATTTCTAGGTATCTGTCCTACGAATAATTTTATGGCGTCGTTTTCTTTTGTCATATTCGCGTTGATAACCGTCTGATTTGCTTGTTGTTGTTGGAGGTGATGAAGATGAGGATCAAAGTGTAGGACATCATTCTGTAGGATCACATTTGGTACACTCACCATCACATCTGTTTGTTGTTGTTGGCGCTCGTTATGTGATACAATAAGATGGTGATGATGCTGTTGATGATTAAGATTATTTTCGTAAGAATTTTGTAATTGGGACTGACAACAAGAAGATGTGGACGACGATGAAGAGGATGGTGATGAGGACGAAGATGAAGATTTCGATGGGGTTGCTTTTGTCACGCCGTTTGATAAACTAGCCATAATGGTCCCACAAGGATGACAAAAAACAGACACAGATGAGAGAATAATCAAAATCAACGAGTAGGGAAAAAAGCAACTGTCCACAACACAAACACATACACAAACAAAAGTATTTTATGGGTTAATACAACGATCTGATGGAAACAATGACACACACGTACACACACACAACAGTAGGTCACTTTCCTACAGCCACTACTAACACAGGAGGCAAAAAAATAGTCTCATGCACACACTCTCGTCTGCCTCACTCACTCGCGTTGAACGAGTGTCTCGATTACACATGTATCATCTGGACGGCTGCTTATTCACCCCTATCCATAAAAGCATTGGGAAATGATGATGACACGCCAGTCAGCTACAGGGCTAGGCAACGGATCGGGATTGAAGTTCGAGTTCCCACCCAACCACCATAATGATGACGACATTCACACTATTCCCTCAACGTTCAAGTAACTGATTGGTCGCCACAGTTATCAATGAGTAAGAATGGGTCAACCCGGGTTAGTCGTGCTTTTGATACATTCATCCCTCATCCTTTTCCTCTTCCCCCTCAAAGTACCAACAATCCATCCCCCTCTACTCTCTCTTTCTCTCTTCCTTTCTTCCTTCCTATTTACTACACATGCTCACATTCCTGTCTATCCATCCTGCACATGTTACAAATAGGTATGTATGTAAATAAGTACGAATGCATAGGATTGGTTAGCTCAGTCAGGGTCGTTAGATGGGCGATATCTGGAGGTACTTGGATACGACCGATGGAATCGACGTTTTTCGCAATAATAAACACGCTTTACCTCTCGCAGGGGTGTCTTCCTTCTACAGCCGCGATGCCACATCATCATCAACAGCTTGGTGCAGATGCTCGAGTAAATATTTATCTCTCATATCAACTCAGAGCTCCTTTTAGGAAACATACAGAGATGTATAGAGAGTGCAAGAGGGGAGGTTATTATTTTTTTTTTCAAACAGTAAATGGAAACAGTTGCAAAATTAACGTGCTACTAACATCCTAATGACAATGGAGAGTGAATTAGTGGCGGGGTGTTCATGGCAGATCAGATACGCCCAAGACCTAAAATGGTCTTTTGCACAGTTGCGTATCATTAATGGACGAGGAGTCAAAGTATAGGGAGGATTAGGAAAGTGACGAGGTGAAATAACAATCAAATTTCAAAGAATCACGAATAACATGTATTTTTTCCAGGAATGCCGTATTTTATGGTCAAGATTTTTCAATTTCAACGACTGAATTCGTTTCGTTGGTGTTTTAGGGCCATTCAACAACCACAACGGTCATTGTAGCCCCATCCACTGCATAGTTCAAATGCAGAGTCTGCACAGACACTACTCTGTTAAGACGATTTGTGGGTATTAGCAGTGCCCAGTGTTCCCAAGCGGTCACCCATGTTAACATTAGCTGGGGTTGGGTTGTTTAACTTCAGTGATCAGACGAGAACCGGTGTGTCCAACACAATACAGCCGTTCCCCCACTACAAGGTACGGCAAGAGCCAGGCAGAAAAATATAGATATCAGTACCGCAGTCATATTTAGAGTACAGCATTAAGAGAATCCGAGCAATTTGGTAAGTACCACGATCACAGAAGTACTGCGAGTATAAATGGGTATGTTATGGTTATAAGGACAGACAGTGTGAGGGTAGGCCAAAGCAAAAATGGAAGCAGATTGTACAGCGGGACATGGTTGGGGTAGACTGACTCGTGGTAGAGAAAGTAATGAAAGGTCAGAACGCCAAAACGAGTATTATTTGTTGGTAGAACAGAAAACAGCCTCATTGCCAAATTAAACTTAACTGCCCCTGTGGATGATCTATAACAGGCATGTCAAACATGCGGCCCGCAAAGGTTGCTAAAGCAGTGCAAGAATAACTATTCGTCCTAAAAGCAGATGAATTTCAGCTGCGCGTTCTCCACAATTTAAGCAAACTATTTATAACTTTATTCATAAATGTTGTTAAAACAGTAGTATGCACATTAATTAACCCTTTTCCCGCTTATGGACGGGCCGGGCACCCATCTCGTCCCTCTGAATGGACACAAAGGCGATATATAGGAAAGCGTTTTTTCCGCAGCCAGCTGCCGACCAAAGCTGCAACCCCTATGTATACTAATTGTCCGTCTATTGATCGCTCGGGCACTCCACCGACGTCACGGGACGAACTCCTGCACCTGGAAAATTTGCTTCATCTACCCGTTGCATAGTAGAGAGGGTTCTTTTGCGAGCAAATTCCAACCGTATACTAACCCCTACCTCGGTTTTACTTCCCATCCCGGCTTCTATCTCTCTCCCGAAAGAAGTCCAACCACCTCAATCCAGTATCGAACCTGGAACCACTGGCACAGTAAATCTTGCACACCACCAAAGGCAGCTTTGGTCGGCAACCGGCTGTGGAAAACCATGTCCAATATATCGCCCTTGTGTCCATTCAGAGGGACATGACGGATACCCGATCGTGCCATAGGCGGGAAAAAGGTTAGGAGTTGCTTTACTGGGTACTGTGTTTGAGCTTTGGCATTCCCGAAAAACAAAGCAGGTTTTTTCCTATAATTTGATTATGCAGCGATTTTCAGGAAAAAAAATCAGTCGTCAACGAGTGCCTGTGTTCACACAGGTAAACGCTATCTGAAAATCAGTATAATTTCATTTAATTATTGCCCAATTTGCTTGTAACACAACAGACAAAAGCCCTTTGAAGAATGACATCACCATGAGAGGAAATGGCACTGTGGTCAACTACACACCAGACAAAACACCCAACCCAACATTCTACTTGCAGGGGAAGGTTGTTTCTGGAAATGCGTATTCCATTAAGTTACTATGCATCAGAAATGCAAATATAGCAACCTGTTGTTGGAAGAACAACTTCGGAATTTGTCGTCCATTCAGCAAACTAAAAATGTGTCCAGAATTTAAAACTTGTTGATGTTGTACATACAAGTACATCAAACTAAAGAGTTCCTTCTTGCAATGTAAGTCTTGAAAATATATCAGAAAGTAACTGACTCATGAGTCCATGGTTGCAGGTTTAATCCTGGCCGAGGCGGATGTCTTCGTTGGCACGAGAGGAAAGTTTCAAGTGCACCGTCCGTCGGATGGACAATAAAGCCGTTATCCTGTGTAGTACATACGATTTCTGTTTTGTTGGTGTTTTAGGGCCCTTCAACTACAACGGTCATTAGAGCCCCGTCCACTGCGTAGTTCTAATGCAGAGCCTGCACAGACACTACGCTGTTACGAAGATTTGGTTATTAGCAGCACACAGTGTTCCAAAGCTGTCACCCACGCTAGCACCATATGGGGTTGCATTGCCTGACTTCAGTGCGCAGGCGAAAACTAGTCTGTCCAACGCAATACAGCCGCTCCTGTAGTATATACAGTATATGAGTAGATGGCAAACTTCCCATGTCTAGGAGCCGCCTGCCGGACATCAGTAAAACGCAATTGTCCCAATAAAAATTGGATGACAGATAAGTGATCAGGAGTTGTGGCTTTATGTCGACAGCCGGCTGCCTGACAAATGCCGTTTCCGCTATCAACGGGACAATGATTATTTATACAACTAGCTTCACGATTTAATTTATCCTTTTCTACCTTTTATTTCCTTCAAATAGTTACCTCAGAATTATTTCATCTCCATTACAAATGAATGATTGATGGGCAAAGCTTTATTTAGGACTGAATTATTCATGATGAATCCCTAAACCATCTTTCAATTCCCAAGTGTCGATGTAAAAAAACGTTATTAACTACTGAAAGAAAATTTAAAATGCCGCCATCTATTGATTCAGTTCTGTTTTATTAGTTAATAATCGATATGTGGTGATGGATTACTTAACTTTAATGCGTTGCAGCCGTTAAGGCACTACATTGTCGTTCCGTCTTGCATGTGAGGATCCTGTTGGTTCCCACATCTTACACAGTACAGTACTGCATTTACTGTACACATTCATGTGAATGCGAGGCGAGTCACCTGTTGAGACTTTGCCTCTGGGCACAGCTGAAAAATGTTAGGGCGGGAAAATATGTTATGTCGCCTGCAGCAGGGCCGGCTCGTGAGTTTCAGGCGCCCTAGGCAAGTGGGCCCATCGCCGCCGCCCCCATTGAATCTAATACACTTCTAAATTGTCCAAGCGTCCCTCACGTGCTTGGCATTTGTCCCAATACCAACATTTAGAAACGACCCAACCAATCAGAGAAATTTGGGAAACCCAGGACTATGAACATTTTAAATGACTGATAGACTGCATGGCAAGGAAGTGCCTCTGAAATCTGCCGCCTAGGTTTGCCTGCCCCACGAGCCGCCTCTGGCCTGCAGGCTCATAGAAGGTGGCTTAAAGGGTTGCGACCTTTGGCTAGCACACAGTCTCGTAAAAACTGTCATCCATCTTACCTTTGAATGCTGAAAACACACTTTTCAATCAATTTAGTAACTCCTCTTGGCTCGTCTTTACTGTGTGTATTTCTGTTTTTTTTATCTACTCACTAGATATCTGAACTTACAGGTATACAATCTTACCATATGATTTGGTGCCTTATGTCACTGTTTTGCATGGTCTTCACTACAGGCACTAACGAATTAACATCAGATTGGCACGTTTGAATAACGGGTTCTAATATCGTCACTACAACTTTCTACCTTTCTGTCTAATAGGGTCAAGTGAGACGAATGGCGGTATTTTCAGATGATCCTTCGTTTTCTTTTAGTAGCTCGGCACTGAACCTCCTCTTGAAAACACACAACACCTGTTCCCGCGTCATTACGTATGTCGAAATGGCGGTCAACCATTGGAATGTCACTTCCGTAATTTATGACATGCCCTTTTTCCGAATAAATGGCGTTTATGTACTCGACTCTAAACACGCTTCATGAATAATGAACAAAACACGTAATTGAGCTTAGGCTGATGAGAAGTTAAACAAATAAATGCTAAACCATAATTAATATAAACGCTGCCATATAATGAACTGCAATTTTTGTTTCCTCTGGTCTTACAATCATTTTATAACCATTCAATACATATTGCCTCGAAGATTACAATTTTGTGATATAAAATAATGAAATATTTTATTTTCTTCCAATTAAGACAATGGAGTGGTGGTTGAAGTAGATTTAATGTTAGTGCAACTGTAAATGTTTATCTAAGAAATCAACTAATTAGTCATAATTAAAATAATGTGTTGATACACTCAATTTTCAAGATAACAATGTTGGCAATGAACGAACACCTTGGCTAATTATTTTTCTTGCAAATGCACTTCAATTGTTGAACATAAAATGCAGTTAGAAAGGATTAGATATTGAATTAATACAGTGGAGAAGTACTGAATAGTTATCTAGCAACCACTCGTTGTGCAGATTTTATGCATATTTCACGATTATTTCACTACTTATTTCTTGAAGCAAAACGGTGGAAAGCATGGAAATGATCCAGGACTAAATGTAATTCCAGGTGGGAAAAACAACCTGCGGTTTCGATTGACTTCCGGATCTTCATTTTCAACAGCGATTGCCACAGCTATCATCATGATAACAACAATTGCAAGAAGGATTCCTAGAATAAAAATTCTTATTGAAATAAAGTTCTCATCTGGTGATCGATGGCGGGATCATGTGCCCAGAGGAAGGCTAAAAATTTCGTCTTCACCCCTACGCGCTTCCATATTGCGGCTGCAGTTCACTGGGATCTCTAAAATTTTAAAGGGTCCATTATATAGCAGTTATCTGAATTTCGGTGATTTTTCCACTCGTCTTAAGTCCTAACCCCTTTCACTATATTTATTTATAATGACAAAAAGCCCAGTGTGCTAAAGAATTTGCCTACAATAAAGAATAGACAGACAAAGAGTTGAAGAAACTGAAAAATCATAGGTCAGATATTCTATTTAGCGACGCTGTTTCAAGGACCGGCAACTTAAGCTGACCTGCCTGTGACTTTTCGATTTTTATGGGCCTTCCATCAGGTATGTAGTATAATAAATGGCACATCTGACAACCTCTGTTGTAGTCTTCTTTTAGCCAAATTTTTTCCTCCTAAGGAGGGTACAGTAGCCATAAATTTGGAAATAACCAAGCAGAAGAGTAGGATTAGACAGAGGCAAATTGGTCTGTTAAGCATACGCTGAGCTTGGATATTCTACCACTGAATCCACATTGGAATTTAAAGTAAGTATTGCATCCAAATATAAAAAATTACCTTTCATTTTTGCAAACTTGATGGATGAGTAGAAAACACTGTACTGTTTGGCCGCTTTACCTGAGGCTTTTGACGAAGTTAGACTAGTTTTAACTCTACAAGTGTCAAACGAGAGCTTTTATACATACCGGGTATGCCATTTTCTGAGCACATATGGAAATTAACATATAATAATTGAAACAGTTTGAGATCCGTAGCACACTTTTATGACTCCGATTTATGATATCGCTAGCTGTTTATAATGCGATTCCAAGTAACATTAAAAGATGGGAGTACACGTTTCAATTACTTCAAATATTGATATTTAAAAGATGATAAATTCAAATGAAATGCTATGTGCTTCTCTGCAAGATGCTTCAAATGGCCTATATGACACGTTTCAGAAGCAGGATATTGAAATTTAACTGGTTTTTGCTGTTATCAAACGCCACTGCATCGATATTATGAAGTCATTTATCATTTTTTATGCTGAATTTACACCTGCTCGCTTTTTTTCTAACATACTTAGGGGCTTTCAAAGATCCATACCATCAACTTTTAGCACGGCATAACAACAACGCCTTCAATTCTCTATAGAGCATGCTCCATAACCGACAGACTTCAAACAAAATTAAACATTACGAAAGATTCGGATGGTAAATTTCCAAAATGTTTCATAATAGTACAACTAAGGAGGCCACTGACTTGTTGACTCTCACGTATTAGGAATTTCACAAATAAGTCTGTAAGACGCAGTAATGGAATATCAGTGACAACACAAGTATTATTACATGCTCAGAGACTTACAGAACCTGTTGACTACCATAGGTACATAAAAATCGTCACATTGACCAAGAGCTCCGAATCCCCTCGGTGCATCCATTTGACTTTTATAAGCGGTCACTACTTCGCAATTTTCATCCCCGTCATCTTACTCTGAGCTGTTGTTGGTACACTACTGAATATGAAGAAACAACGTGGACATCATATCCTGTTACTCATAGGATACCGCTGACTGATCCTAACCTCACTCCGTTCTGAACTCCAAACCAACAACGGAGTCTACTCAAACCAGTTCTAAGATGATTGTGAACTTCCGAAGTAGAAAAATGGTTCTCAGTAGGTTTACAACTCACCAAGAGCCTTGATTTCGACGACGTGGTTGAGATGCTTTTTTGTTTCAAAAGGTATTTAAATTGGAAAGGATACAAGAGCGAAAATTTGTTTGTAAAATGAATTGAAGGTTCTTTCTGAGTTCGTTTGTTACACCGCTGACGAAACTCGTCCAGCACCAAGTATTCTCAGAAGTGTTTTCCACGTACATACAATTTTACTTTGAACGTGGGCAGTAAGTTATTTATCAAACTTACTAGACCTTCTAAACTCACTCCACCCTGTTTTGTACTTAGATTATTTGGTTTATTATTCAGTTATTTATAATAATTACTATTAATTTTTTTGGTACAACAGACAAACGTCTTTCAAAGTGCCAAGGTGTGGAAGACAAAAAAAGTGATAACAGCACCCGACATGTCTCTATTGTTGGAGATGGAACTCGGTCCATCTGCAAATGAGGCTGATACCTAGTCAGTGTCTCCACTCACTGGATATTAAAAAGGACTGTTGCTTCTGTCACTGAAGGTCAAGAGGACTGACGAACTGCGCCTCTTCCTATTCCTGAGTTATACCACAGTATACACTTTTCATTATTTTAAGAGGTGGATTTCATGCAGCATCTTATGATTGTAAAATATCATAAGATAAATCTTGTTCAGCTGAAGCGGTTTGTCCGCCAAAGCAGAAGCTGTTTGGAGGATTAGTGACAATATACAAAAATTACCTAGGTAGCTTATTATTATATTCAACTAGAGTTTATGAAATTGATGGCTTTGTCCTGATATAGGCAGGTGATTTCTTATGTAAAGTAAGACACAAATGGTCTTCTGCCAGGTGTGGGGCCATTATGAATGCTAAGACTCTCACCCCTCACCTCCAAGAAGAAGCCTGCGCTCCCCCTCTCATCATTTCCTTTTAATTATGATTGAATTGACAGAATGAAACACGTTAGCAATTGGGTTACCAGCCCCAGTTGTCATTTTTAAGGGGGATTATTGAAATAGGTCTCAAATTAGAACATCAGAGAAGAACACGAAGGTCTGCAGAGAAATCAGGTTAAGTGGGAGAATAAGCAGTGAAGACTATCCATGATCCCCTCCCATTCAGATGAGATTGTTGGTCAATAGAAGTATAAGCAGGTTCCGCACTTTGCAATGTGATAATTCAGGACTACGATGTGTAGAATGCAGTTCTAACCCCGTTATATTTGAGCCAGTATGATGGTGACGATACTATCAAACAGACGTGAAGGTCATTTGGCAACTTTAGTATCCTTTCAGAGAAGGCATACTTATAATTTCATCAATATATAATGTGTTTCTGACAATACTACCAGCCAGTTACCAAAATAAGCTACATCCTATGGCTAATTTATATAATTGACAAAGTTTTGCAAATATATTCTAATACAGTCAAACCTCGCTATAACACACCCTGTTTATAACACTTTTCGACTTATAACACACACAAGGGAAAGTCCCAGCCAGCGCTAATGCATAAGTATATAAAAATTGATTGGCTATAACACACTTGGATATTACATATAACACACAACTGGTTTGGTCCCTATGGCATTTTCAACATGTAAGTGACCTCGAATATAACAAACAGCTATAAAATGAAACTAGACGGCATCCCCCACAACTTAAGTAAGGCTATATGGTGCAAGAGTTTTTCTATCTAGGATCAGTTTTCCAGAGCAATGGGGAAATCCATTCTGACGTGGCCCATAGGATTAATGCAGGATGGCTGAAGTGGAGACAGGCAAGTGGGGTCCTGTTTGATCCCTGGGTCCCAATAAAGTTGAAGGGCAAAGTTTACAGAACTGTCGTTAGGACCACTATGCTGTATGGCTCAGAGCGTTGGGCTGTTAGGAAGACCCATGAAAGGCAAATTCAAACAGCTAAGATGCGAATGTTATGCTACATGTGTGGGGTGTCACAATCTGACAGAATTAGCAACGACTTGGGGGTGGCAGATATTGCAGAACAGATGAGAAGCGTTTGAGGTGGTATGAGCATGTGATGAGGAGGGGAGAGGAGGAGCTTATTAGGTCCATTGTTGGACTGCAGGTAGTTTGGGGCACCAGAGGTAGAGGAAGACCAAAACGGGTGTGAGTGCAGGTGGTGCAAAGGGACTTGGTTTTATGTGGGGTAGAAGGGGACTTGGTGGGGGATAGGCGGTGGTGGGGGATAGGCGGTAGTGGAGGATTAGAACCGGCAGACCAGACCCTGCTTCACGCGGGAGAAGGGTGAAATGATGATGATAAAGGGATAAAATTCTCAGCAGTGTGGAATCTAGCAAAACTGCAGCTGAATGAAAGTATGTGCGTCTTGAAGTATACAAGTCTAGGTCGAGTGAACTGGATCTTGAAATTAGCATATTTGTGTTCAGTTAACATAGCTTTGGCATCATTTAGCATTGTTTTTGTTATAACACACACACGGTTATAACACACAGACGCGAGCAGTCCCGAAGGTGCGTGTTATATCCGAGTTTGACTGTACCAGTAAATCATTTCCCAAAAAATCTAGAAGCAATTGTATCAGCACCTAAAGCACAGGGTTCCTTGGGGCGATAGATGACACTTACTGACGTCTGTAGGCAGTGTTTACTATACAATGTCAAATGCGCAAATAAGTAGAACAAATATAGAGACCTAGCTTTATTAGTAAAACCTAAGTCTAATATCATTATACAACTCTCAGAAAATAACTTATCGTCTGGATGTCTTTCCCATTTTTCTTTTTCCAGAAAATAAGTGTTTGGGTTTAAGGGTCAATATGGTTCGGTCACCTTCTCCCTTACGAGCCGAACGATTACTCTTATTTTGTGCTTTCTTTGCTAACGTCTTCACCTTAGTTTGCATCTGAAATAACATAATTAAGTGTGTATTACAATTCACGTATTGTTATAAATTATCCAATTACAAAGTAATAAGATTTTAATGTAATTCATGTAACACGCTCTTCGACGTACCTCAACATCCCGTACTCCCGATTCATCTCTTGGAGTCCTAGAACTACTTCTAACTCTGCCAAAGGAATCTTCTCGTTGCCGTTTCAGAGGCCTTGAAGATCGACTTCTAGAACGCTTCTGTGCAAAATTTGCCTGCACAAAAATAATTCAGGAAGCAAAATCATGTAACGCTAATCATTACGTTAAATAAATATTAATAATTAGAAATTGAAAGATTCTGACTTAGTACAAACTTATTTAAATAAATTAATGACAAGTTTCCCTACGATTGCGATAGACAAATGAAGAATGTGCTCAACAAATCAACAAACTTTTGTCCAAAATATCCCAATAGAATTAATCTCTTCATCTCATTCTACTGTATTCAGCAAAAAAAATCTGCACCAACCTTCTCTTTACCAGACATGTCTACACCCAACGATTCCATTTCTCTTGTTAATCGGCTTACACTTCTTTCTCGAGTACGACCAGTACGTGGCAGTTTAGATTTCGTACTCTGTTTCTTAATTCTCGCCTCCGCTTTCATTATCGCCTTCTTTTTCCTGATTCTGTACAGCAGACATTTGCAACAATGTCATCACACAAAACATCATTTCGGGATTCATATCATAAACGATTTTTAAAAAAATTAATTACTCAGCAACCATGGCACGAATCTCTCTGAATTGTTCATCGTCTTCACTGTCGCTGACGTTATAAAGACCAGCTAGTACCCTAAGACCTTCTTCCTCTTCAAGTTCATCTAATTTCTTAACATAAAAGCACTAGAGCTATAGCTATCTCTTAACAACGGCATACAAATATAGGAAATTATGTTAGTATTACCTTCAGTATATCTGGGTCAATATAGTCTGCAATATTATGACCATTCCAAAATTCAGGAATAACATCATATTTCTCTTCTAGTGGCAAATCGTAATTCTTCTTTAAATCTAAAATATAATCATCTCCCAATTCCAACTCGATATCTTTCTCTAGTTTCTTAGATTTATCCACGTCCATATTCATTGATTTGTCACGAACTTTATCAGGAATACATGGAGGTCTGTCCTAAAACCAAAAGTTTTAGTATCCCAATTCATGAATTACATAAGGAAATATATAAAAAGTACCTTATGATCGCGTGGAACAGGGATCGCCACATGAATACGGTTCAAAATGTCATTAACTTTTTTGGATTTCATCTTAATATCAACACGATATGCTAAAAGCCGTTCGAAACACTACAGAATTTTCCAAAATGACATCAGTATAATAATCATTCAATAAAATAAAAAAAAATAAAACAACTGTTAGTCTTACTTCTTCTTTGACGTTCATAACACCTTCCTCTGTGACAGTACTCATGCCAATCACTGGAAACCCGTCCTTTTCAAGTTCTTCTAGTGTTGCTTTGCTCTCACTACACAAGTTTTCAGGACGAATGATGTCTATTTTGTTAATTGCAACAACTAGAGGCTATCAGTCAAGAAACAAATTTATATTAAAATTCTTGTACTTCTTTAGAAGTGCAAATTATCAAATAACTTTTGATTACATCTGTTTCGTAGCATGTTAATGAGACGCAATTAAAAGCACTAGGTTACATTCAAATAATATCATAAACCATAACACGCCAAAACGCATATTCTCCCAAACACGCAAGATAAAAGACACCAACATTATCTACGGTGAACGATTTATGAATAGCAAAATAATGGATGGAGCGCTCATAAATATCAATTGAGCAATTATAGTTAAGCTATAGCCACATTAGGTGACTTTTCTTATTCAAACTTAAAAGAAATACTGTATGTGTGAACCCTACCTTATTAGAAAACAGTGGTTGAATGCTACGAAATAACTGCAACTATTACATAAAATTCTCAATTAATACAATTAATGCCATTCTAATAGCGTCAAGGAATACATTTTATATACTTACTTGTTGTACCAAATTGTGGCCACACTGTTCAGAAATGTCAAAAATATACAAGACGACCGCTCTTAAGTGGGCTAAAGCAGTAATAGCTTGCATTTCAATAGTATTTCGCTCTTCAAGTGGATGATCCAAAATTCCTGGAGTATCAATTACCTAATATAAAAATAAACGTACAATTGAAGCAACAAACATATTGACATCGCCTAAACTCTGAATATATCATAGAACAAACCTGCCATCTAAGATATTTATAGTCTGTATGACCAACAAAGAGAGATTTAGTCGTAAAGGCGTAAGGTTGGACATCAACGTCAGCTCTGGTAACCTATGTGCACATAAAAAACGTCAAATTTAAACAATTGCAAGCATCCCATTTTGGCATGATGGCTCAATATTTTGTAAAAAAATTTAAAGACTGCAAGGAATAAATTACTTTATTGATGAAACTGGATTTTCCAACATTTGGAAAGCCACAAATGAGCAGCGTCCTTGTGTTGGGATCAATAGAAGGAAGACGTGCTAAATGTTGTCGCACTTGTTCTAAATACTGCAAGGACAAATTCTGGCGTCTGATAATAGTAATCATCCTGTAAAAAATTATTCAATACCTCCTATATGAAATACTTCTGGTAATCGATCTGCTGTTGTAATGTAAACAATTAAACACAAACCTTCCAAGAGCTGCTTTCTTTAAACACTTGCAACGATACAACGAATCTCCATACTTCAAAAGCCGTACATAGTCTTTAGCAACGCTAATGAAAGAAACGAAAATATTTTATAATGTAGGATTGTCATTTCTTGCTATGACTTTACATGAAAATAAGGATCATCTTAAGAGGTTGTGTTACTACTCGACTTACTTATCAATAAGATGTCTTGCAGTATTCATTTGGCCAAGAGCTAATTTATAATGGTCTTTGTCATACAAAACATTCATGAGGTCTGCATAAAATGGGTGAACATCCTTGCAACGAAACACAAATTGTTACTAATTCATGTAAGATTTGTAAAATTATGAACCATTTACATGACAACCTTACGTCTAATTTAGGAAAATCATTTATAATTTGTGTCAACTTGTCATGGAAACTCTGCTGAGCAAACTTGACTTTCCTGGTATAAAACTCTCTAATGCGTGAAATCTTATAATGCTTGTGAATAACAGTTGGAGTCTTCCTTTGGGTCTTTGACAATATAATGTCTGCAAAATCCTGGAAAACATAACAATTGTAAAATTTAATAAACCACAACCAAATCACAATCTTAAGTTGTCAATCGCCTGCACGAATAGAGTGGTTATAGTAATCTATTAGCCTCATCCCCTACCTGTTCACGTCATAATAATACAAATAAATACTTACTTTAGATGCTGGAACAACGACTATTTTCTTAAAATTATATTGAGCCATATTTCTGCGACTAATTGATAAATTTAAATCTTAACTTCATAGACACGTGGAGAGAATCCAAAATGGAGCCACATCGATTCAGTATTGATCACATTCATATCGATATTTACACATATCACGTGGCTGGAACGAACCACTGAAACGTAGAAAGCCTTGAGTATGAGCTTCGCAATGATAAGAGTAATGTAATGGTGCGTTCGTTATTGGTTAGTAAAAGGATCGTTGGTTGTAGTGTTGGATTTGTTTTTAATTCACCATAATTTGCTATGGTAAACATTTTTCACCAAAAATATTAAGGATGACTACTGAAGAGAAATTCTATGCCGCAGTCAATGTTATAAAGAATTTGCCGAAAGATGGTAAGCAGTTGCTGTAGTCAAATGTCTTCTCTGTATTTTGATACTAACAGTTGAAGGAAGGTTCTTCGACTTTAATCATCTTGCAGATTGAATTTACGTCATGTGTCTAGTGATAGCCATGTCTTTATTAATTTGCCGTTCGAAATGGTTTACAGAAAACTTCGTTACTCCGCATAAATTTCATATTGTGGAAAGATCAATCAATAGTGTCTTTTGATGACTACATGTACCAGAGTAGAAAATCACCCTTGAAAACGGTTAGGTTATTCTTAAGCTTCATGACGATCTTATCTGCTGCTATAGGGGATGAAAATACAATACTGATGATTATAGTAGTCAATATATGTCGGAAACCCTGACAAAAAAAAATGCAAACAAAAAGTCATCCTCAGCTGTTTTAAATCACCTTGAAACAGAGTTCCACATCAAGTATGGCTGCATAGCGCTCATTCTGCACTACCAAATCTCAAAATACATTATTATCTATCATAATTGAAAATAAAAGGTAGTTTTAACAAGTTATTTGTGATTTACAGAGATAAGAGTTGTGCAAATACTGTATTTTGTACCCAGACCTGGAGAATATGGCTACTCCACTGTCAGGTCCCCAGGAAGTCAAATCCACCGCCTCAGGGTCGAGTCGGACTCCAAGGATCGTTTGCTTAACGGTTTCTCGGGTCAACCTAGAACATTATGTTCTGCATTACAGGTTAAATTTCGACACAGAAACTCCAACAAGCCCAGGAAATGCACTATCACCCTTATTTCCACAATTGGGGGTTGAACTCTGGCTCACATCATGCAACCAACAGGAAACATTTACAAATTTATGCATGTGGAGGCGGATCGTGTGTCATGTCCATCATACGTAATTTCTGATAATTGTTTTAGTGAAAGCCCGCACTAGCCTCGTTCTGCTACTGTCAGTTATCTTTTTCCTTGGTTAACAGTGTGAACTCTGCCCTTCTAAGCCTTTTCCCGCCTATGGCAGCGTCGGGTACCCATCTGGTCCCTCTGAATGGACACAAGGGCAATAGGTATATTGGAGAGTGCTTTTCCACAGCCGGTTGCCGACCAAAGCTGCAACCGCTATGCTTATTTATCGTCGGTCTACTGTTCGTTAGGGCACACCACCGACAACAAGGGAACGAGCTCCTACACCTGGGAATTTTGCCTCATCTACCCGTTGCATAGTAGAGAGGGTTCTTTTACATGCAAATGCAATTGTATACCACACGGGACCTCGGTTTTACTTCTCTTCCGAAGATCGTCGCATTAGCGTGCAGCCTCTGCATTAGAACTACGCAGTGGACAGGGCTCTAGTGACCTTATAGTTGAAAGGCCCTAAAACACCAACAAAACAGAAAAACAACGAAAGAAGCCAACCCACTTCGGTCCAGTATCGAACCTAGAACCACTCACGCAGTTACCGAGCATGGTACCAACTGCTCCACCAAGGCGGGTGTAAAGGTCTGGTTTTATTGACTAAACCCTTTAAAATTGCTTATCACAATGGGTACGACGATTAATTGCCTTCAAGGTGCAAACAAGGAAGAGAATAATAATGTAAAGTCAGGTACCCGAGCTCTGGATACCAGAGTAGAAACTGTAGGAGAGAAGAGACAGTCAGGAAAGGGTAATAAGCCTAAGTTAGGGAGGGAAGAACAAAACGCTTTTTTTAATTACGTTATTTTTATTGATATAATTCCGCATTCATCATTTTTTACTTGTTGGTCTTTTTCCCCTGGCCAACTTTCCTGTCCAGTTCGACCCTAGCTGTCGACCTACTTGTACAACCCCTTCAGTAGTTTTACACCACTGGTAATTGCTGCGGGTTCACACGCAAACTAGATATTTCTTTATACAATGGTTAACAAAAGCCCCCCCCATAACGTTATGTCGTTATAAAGTTGATATGAAAAAAAAAATCGATTCTAGGCTGAAGTCTCCGCGTTTACCAGTACACACCTCCCAACTACTACTAGCATGGGTGACCACTTGGGAACACTGGGTACTACTAATACCCAAAAATCGTCGCAACAGCGTAGTGTCTGTGCAGCTGGCTCTAATGACCTTTGCAGTTGAAGGGTCCTGAAACACCAATGAAATAAATGGAAGTACACAAGTTCTGCCCCCTAATCAATATTGATTCTTTTTCTCTCTGACACGGGAGCGACTTGTCACAGGACGTAAACTTTCAATATGTCGTATACTGTATACGAGTACCAGATGTCACCTGACCGTCAAACAACGCCTGACACTAGCATTATCGGGATATGTGGATGATAACTCATTCTCTGGTACGCGTGATGATGATTGCTGGTTTGTTTACTGCAATGAGACGTTGTTTGTCAGCATGGCTGCTGCATTCAGAGCTGATAATCATTCTAGTCACTTCACTTTTTATTAAGAGTGCTTTAGTGGCAACATTCATTCGTTGAAAACCGGGTTGCTGCGAGGTTGTCGAGTGTATAGTCACGTGAAGAATTTTGACCCTTTGACACTTATACATTACCTGGGGTAATATGTCAATGCATGACGGTGACTTTTTCATTCTGAAAAATTCACTGCAGAACAACTACTAAGATACTAGTTTCGTGATTCAGTAAAAAAGTTGTCATGAATAGCATGTTTCATGGACTCAAATATTCTGATATCATTTTGGGTTTCCTTTATATCAAGTGGCCCACAATTGGGGTGGATTAGTAGTTGAGGTAGAACAGAACAAATAGGGGCGCACTGACAACGTGAAAGATGTCGGATTTTTCACTTGCACTACCAAAACAATTTAATCGGAGGGAGCATTGCCGGTTACACACTATCCAACTTATTGGGCCGACAGTCGGTACAACCAGTTTGGAGCTCGGCTACACATTGTCCGACAAAATGACCCAATTTGCCATTGCACGCGTGATCTCTGGACAAACATGCCTCCAACTCTATCAAAACGACAAAAAATGGCATTGCATTAGCAACCATCCTGACGCCATTACCACGCTTCAGTACAGCATGTGGTGTGTCCATTGTAAGCAACTCCTAACCCTTTTCCCGCCTATGGAAGGGTCGGGTACCCATGGGAGCGGCGAGTTGCGTTGGACACACCAGTTCTCGTCTGATCACTGAAGTTAAGCAACGCAAGCCCAGTTAGTACTGACATGGGTGGTCGCTCGGGAAAGCTGGGTATTGCTAATACCCAATAATCGTCGCATTAGTGTAGTGTCTGTGCAGTATATGCATTAGAACTATATAGTGGACGGGTCTCTAATGACCTTGTAGTTGACGGGACCTTAAACTCCAACAAACATCGGGTACCCATCTTGTCCTTCTGAGTGGACACACGGATGATATATTTGACAGTGTATTTCCGCAGCCGGTTGCTGACCAAAGCTGCACAGACACTACCCTGTTGCGACGATTTTGGGTATTAAAGCCCTGCATGTTTTCAAGAGGTCACCCTAGTCAGGAACCAATTCATATTAATGTTCTTAATTCACACTTTGTCCTCTTCTCCGTGTCCTCCTCAGCACACCACATAAAGCGACTTCACGTGAAATGGAATTAACATATATATATTGTATAATATATACACTACTTAGGTCAATCACTGCCCGTTAGTCTATATTTGAAGAATGAGTGTCTCTGACCTCGTGATAGATAATGACCTCCTAAAGTGCCCCAAACGGTAACCTAAAGTATTCATTCGTTCATTTTCGTCATCATCATCATCTTACCCTTATCCCACTCATGGTGGGGTCGGGTCTGAGAGTTTTGTGCCTCGTTTTGCCTTGTTTTCATGGCTTATTCCAACTGCCCGGCATTGACCCATACAGCATAGCTGCTCTAACTACTGACCTATAAAACTTTCCCATGTGTTTCCCTGGGATCATTCTGACACTGAAGGCCTTTGTCCACCCTACACTGATCTTATTTGTAACATTATCTAATTCCCCATTTCTATGAGACTGATCCTAGGTACTTGGATTGCGCCACCTTTTTGGTTTTCCTCATCATAAAGAACATCCCCGTCTAGTTCCTTTCCTCCCCATCGGAATGCTAGGTATACTGTTTTTCCATTGTTAACTTTAAAGCCCCCAACTCTAGTTGTTATGGGGAACCCATTCACTCACACTAGCTAGTTATATACTCATCCACTGAGTGCTGATTCCTGATGCACTCCATTGTTTGTTTGTTGGAGTTTAAGGTCCCGTCAACTACAAGGTCATTAGAGACCCGTCCACTGTATAGTTCTAATGCATATACTGCACAGACACTACACCAATGCGACGATTATTGGATATTAGCAGTACCCAGCTTTCCCGAGCGACCACCCATGTCAGTACTAACTGGGCTTGCGTTGCTTAACTTCAGTGATCAGACGAGAACTGGTGTGTCCAACGCAACTCGCCGCTCTGATGCACTCCAACCTTCACCTCAAAGTCTTCGGTATTTCCCCATAATGTCCTAGCCATAGACCCTTGGTACATGTCCTGAATTATCCTAACATAGCCTTCCTTTATCCCTTTCTCCTTAATACATCCCTTACTACTTTCCATGGGCAACTATCATATGCTTTCTCTAAGTCAACAAAACGTGGAGGTCTTTCTTCACTGCTCTATCTGCTTGGCCGACCTGTATGGCATAGACCCAAACTGAGGTCTTTCATAACTGCTGTACATTTTTAAACTATCTCAGGATGAAGATTGGTTCCTTAGGGACCTGCTTGGCATGGGCCCAAATTGATTTACACTAGTGTTCGCTCGTAGGCAGCCATCTATTGCTTATCATCAGCTTATTACCGCTATACTTGCCAAACCCATGAATATCCCCTATGCCCTTGAAGAGTGACCATATCCAACTCTCGCCATTCTGTAGACATTTTGTCCCCACTAGCTATCGTATTGAAGAGTTCCGCTAACCACCAGGTTCCTTTGGGCCCCAAACGTTTCCACACTTCCACTGGGATCTTATCTGGTCCCACTGATTTTCGACTGCTCATTTCCTGTAAGGATTTAACAGCACGCTACAATTCAGAATTGAATTCAGCCCACCTGCACACCAGGTGATCCTTCAGTCGATGGGTGCAATGTTGCCGAATTTCTGCCGGAATAGCTGAGCAAATGTGGCGAGTTGAACTCGGGTGAACTTGCATCTTATTGAGGATGAGCCCCACCACTCCATCAAGTTGGAACCGTCTTTAGCGCCCTTTCACTTTATTGCTCATGCTTTCGTCTGCACCGGTTGTCATCAAAATCCTTGAATCACCTATCCTCCTGAAAATATGAATTGTTGAGGATGTGCTATGTGTCACAGTTTACTTCGATTTTTGTCAACTTCTGCCCGCTGCAGCCCTGAAGGTTTGTGTTATTCTACTCAACATTTGTTATTGTTTCTTTGAAGGGCCCTATCAACCATCAAATGAAATATTATTGCGGTTTTACTCCTACTACAAACAAGCCACAGAAGGACCATGTGTTCAGTCGAAACCTGCGTTTTGGGAAGTAATCCGAAGAGCCAAATGGTACTGAAAATCACGGGTTCCACAAAAGCTCGACTTTCCTGTTTACAGGGTAGTGTTGTTGTCAGAACTATCGTTGCCCTGACAAGTTGACAGTGGGCCAAAAACTGCTTCTCAGATCATCTGAGCACAAGGAAGTTAAGCTGGTAAACTTTCATACTTGAGAATTTTGACGACCTACATAGGAATAAAGGGTTGTTACTTTTATTTGCTGATGAGGTCAAGCCGTAAGGAGGAGGGAAGGCCACTTTGATACATAACAAAAAGCCACTTGTCATAGATTTGTCAGTTTAAAGAAAATCTTTCTTAATTCTTGTATCCAGGACGGTTGAGCTTCTGTTTCTTTTATCAATATTTGCAAATGTGTACTTTACATACTGACATAGTTCACTATCCTAAATATTAAAGGGATGCCTGGAAAAGACTCGGCGACATGCCGAAGGAAGAAGCAATGAATAGTTATATAGAAGAATTAAAAGAGGTGATTAAAATTTATCTCAAGTGTTTGCTTACTTTTAACTATTTTTCACTGTACGCATAAATTTCCTAATTTACACGAACCTCTTTGTTAAAATAATAATTGTAACGTGAAATAATTTCTCTCTTCTGTGCCCTTTCACCTTTTTTTTTCTTCTTGGTTGACTATTTTATTTATTTTTTCTTATTTTATGTTTTGATGGGCTTTTAATCTCACCTTAAAATGGTGAAGGTTATTTTGCAGATTGTAGAAACGATGTCATTTACTGATAAAGTTGCTGATTTTATGGACAACGTTGGACCGTTTTATGAAATGGTGGAATTGCCACTGCCCAAAAAAAAGGGATCTTATGACGACGAAGATCAAGAAAATGGGGATAATGATGCCAATCCAATAAGTAAGTATACTAATGGTTATTTTCATTTACGTTATAGGACTTAGTTGATGGGTCAATAAAAAGGTACGTTAAATTTGTAAGTCTCTGGACCTAATGTCGTAAATAAGGAGAGTTTTGAAGATGAGTAAGTTTCTGTGTGTTTATTTCATTGCGCTATATGTTCAATGACCTCATAAGGAGACCTCAAAATAGGCAATTAAAGGAAATAGATGTACATACTCCCTGTGAATGTGTACTGTTACACTCCGTTTGTCAATTATAATCATTCGTGATCTTTGAAAAAGATAGTCAGTAATGAAACATATCAAGTCTATGAATTGAGAAATTTTATGATGGACATCACGTAATATGGTCACTCCAAAAAAAAAAAACAGTTCTGTTTACCTCCAGAAATCAATAGTAACTGTTAATAAAAGGAGTTCAATGTAAACTGGTTTAATTTCAAAATTAAAACAAAGTAATTTAATATTTTAAGATAAAACAGCTCACAAAAAATAGTCCACAATTTTAGTGAACCCTAAGTGCTGAACCTTGGTGTACCCAGTGTACTAAGTCCATACCTTTTCATTCTGGTTATGGAAGAGCTGCTGGCGAGAGTGGGAGAATGAGCCCCTCAGTGCATGGTATTCGCAGACGATGTAGGGTGACTTAGGGGGCCTAAGCGATATTAGAGCTGCGATAATAATGAATAATAATAATGGGCCAAGGGGAGGTGGGAATGGGGTAGCCATGCAGTAATAACAGGGTTAATACCCCTAATGATACAAACGTGAAGAAGACAGAGTATTTAGCTTTCAACTGGGAAGGACAGGAAAATAATGGTGAAGTACTCTCTGGGGGCGAGCTGGTGACAAAGGTACAAGAGGTAAGGTACTTTGGTTAAGTGTTCCTTAACAGTGGGGAGATAGACTCGGATGTGACCCATAGAATCAATAAGGGATTTTTGAAGGAGACAGGCAAGTGTAGTCCTGTGTGATAGGAGGATCCCAATAAAGTTCAAAGGAAAGGTTTACAGGGCAGTGGCTAGGCCAGCTGCAGTACAGGACTGGGGTGTCGAGAGTTGATAAAATTAGAAATGAGTATATTAGAGGTAGGTTGTGGGTGGGAAACATCGTGGAAAAAAATGAGGGAGAGAAGATTGAGGTGGTGTGGACACGTAATGAAAAGAGGGGAGGAGGAGCTCGTTAGGTCCATTACGGGAATGCAGGTGGTTGGAAGCACCTGGGGCTGGGGAAGACCAAAGTAGACGTGGGAACAGGTTGTCATTCATAAGGATATGGTAGTGTGTGAGGTGGACGGGGACCTAATGGGAGATAGGCGGGAGTGGAGGGCTGAAACCCGCAGACCCGACCCTGCCACAGTCGGGAAAGGAGTATAATGATGACGATAAGTGCATTGAGTAAGAACCAAATGTGCAGTTGAGAGACAGAACTGACTCACTAAAGTCGCACATGACATTGTCTGGCCTTAATACAGAATGAACTGGTTCGCGATACGGACACATGGTATAAAACATGAGTGATATTGTGTAGCTAGACAATCTCTTATTCTATATTACATCTATTTCCAGTTCCTGGCAATATCGGATACTATAAGGTCGAGTAGAATAAAACAGAAACTGAAGAGGTGGCTGGTGGTATACTAAGAGGGGATAGGGTACAGTCATAAATAAACAACACATGACAAACGTAACCAAGTGGCACGGGAATATCATGAAATACTGTATGACTAAGAGGAACCCCAGGCACAATAATCTATAACACCTGCCATGAAACGGAATAATTAATGGCTCAGACATTTGTCATATGAGCTGACTGTAACTATTAAGTCGAAGCCCGAAAACAACACAAAACACCCGCCGTGGTGACGCAGGGGGTAACGTGCTCGATTACTTCGTCAGTGGCTCTGGGTTTGATATTGGATCGAGGTAGATTGGCTTCTTTCGGTTTGATTGATTAGCGTTTTAGGGCTCTTCAACTACAGTGGACATTAGAACCCGTCCACTGCTTAGTTCTAATGCAGAGTCTGCTCAGGCAACTACGGTGTTATGACGATTTGGGTGTTAGCAGTACCCAGTGTTCCCAAGCGGTCACCCATACCAGTACTAGCCGGAGTTGCGCTGCTTAACTTTAGTGATCAGATGAAACTGGTGTATCCAGCTTCACTAGGCTTCTTTCGGACACGCGTGCGAGAGAGAGAGAGAGAGGTGTTCTGAATACGCCTTCCGTCAGATGGAAAGTAAAACCGTGGCCCTGTGTGGTGTACGATGTCATTTGCACGTAAAAGAACCCTCTCTACTATGCAACGCGTAGATGAGGCAACATTCCCAAATGTAGGAGCTCGCCCCCCCCCCCACCCGTGGTATCCTTGGAGTGCCCCAACGAACAGTAGGCCGACGATAAATAAGCGTAGTGATTATTGCTTTGGTCAGCAGCCGGCTGCGTAAAAGTAACGTCCAACAGATCGTCCATGTATCTAACCAGAAGGACAACGATGGGCACCCGACCATGCGATAGAGGGGAATAGGAGTTGCATGAAACTCTTTATTTACATGGTTGTTTTGCAGTTTTTCTTGAGAATCCATCTTCCTTGTATTAACTAAGTTAGGTACTTCCTGCTTTCCCGCGAGCAGCCTCCTAAGGGTTCAGCCTGTTATGGCTGCTTGGCTTAATCCCCAACCCTTTAGTGTAACATAACGTATGTAGAAATTAAGTATCCATCCTCAGATGGGTTTTTCTCCTTTGGTAACCGTGTCCGCCTAAAAGGAGTATGCATGATCTAAAAGTATTAATTTTAAAAAGATGAGTTTTATCGTTATGATATCTTATAATTGGCGATGAAAACGGCGGTCAATATTGATGCGAATCACCCCCTCATATAGTTTTAATATTAATTGCGTATAAATATATATGCCCTTGCGTGACCTACCCACGTGACACGAAATTCAATGAATTTGCGTCATTATGTTGCCTTGAAATAATCTTTTCCATAACAGAAATAAATTTCAATATTCATACAAGTCTTGAGGTTACAAGTTGTCTAAATATTGCAATTTTCACGTCACAAATTTTAGGGAAATGGAAAGTTTCTACCTACAATATATTTAATGACATTTTTTGCGTGTCTATCACTTGACCAGTTTCCCAGCTAGTAACCATTGTTCAAACAACAGAATAGATTAATATTAATCCTAACTCGCCCTTGAGATGTCCTGTCCTCAACAACGATTTTAATGAAGCATCCTTGTACTTCAAGCACTAAATAAGAGTAGACTTTGTCGAACCATTTCATTGGCCTGCACTTCACAGGGATGAAGTATCAGGCAAAAGAGTATTAGGGGCCACATTGTCAGCATAGGTCTTGCCTCTTAACTCTGAAACATGGTGGAGTGCAAATCCGACATCCATGACAAGTGTGATCTTATAAGTGACTTCTGAAAGGCTTTGTGTAATTGTATACAACAGGGAGTTGCACATCTGGCATTAGGTAGAAATAATGTACTTTAAAACAGTCCTACCATTTTTTTGTCTGATCGAAACTCGGCCTCTTTGTTTTCAGCAATAAAATTCTACAGTACTTTTGATTGTTATCAGGAATATATATTTCCTTGCCTGCTTTTAAACGTCATATAACGGTGGTTGGTCTATCTTTCTTCTGTGTGTCTATTTCTTTGCTGTCCTAATTCTGGAGTAGCATGTGCACAATTGACGTTTAAGTTTTTGAGATTTAAACCCCTTGATAAAAACACTTCTTGTTTTGCAAGTTATTTTTCTGTACACCACTACCTTCCCGCAGCCTATCTAGCATTTCTAGCTCTGAATCGCTGTCGCAGATAAACTTTTGACATGGTTAGAAAAAGGGTCATCCTGAAACGTAATAAATCCCTTCTCAATGGATGAACTCTTTCCTCTCTTCTACTTAACCTTCCAGTAGTCGCCCTCTGGGAAAAACATAAATGATCGCAATGCATCTGACAGGATACAATATTTAAAATTATGCCAAAAATATATGCAGTTTGTTACGCCAACGGGTAGGGGAATCGGCCAAGCAGCCATAACCGCCCGGACCCTGTGGAGGCTGCTCGCGGTGGAGGTAGGAGTGGGGAAATTGGCAGTATCCAGTGTTCCCAACCAACCACCCATGGTGGTGTTTTAGGACCCTTCAGCTACAACGGTCATTAGACCCCCGTCCAATGCATAATTTTAATGCAGTCTGCACAGACACTGTTGTCAGGACGGTTTTTGGGTACTAGCCGAAAGGTTTAAGGCTGTTTGTTTTTTCAACTTTGGCACTGCCAAGAGTCCATTGTCTGCGCATTGTCCTGATAAGTTCCATGAATTGTCAGTTTCACACTAGCACTATTACATATGTACACAACAGAAAAATCCTGTACTTCAAACAACTATCCATCACCTTAAAAGCCTTATATTTCTTTCCTTTGGAAAAAGTCTAAGTTATATTGTACTGCTAAAAAAAACGTAATTATCGTGCTAATGTCAAGTATTATTTGAAAGCAATTGTGAAATACATCATTTTCAAACAATGGAAGCACTAAAGACATATATCACATATACTGTACACATTAATTTCATGTTAAAATTGAATGCAGTCTCTTCCATGGTGAATTGTACTTACTGCTCAACCACACACACTATTTAATAAATAGTAAACCACCGCAATATTTTAAATCCTGCAAAATGCAGATGTATTTCTAAAGCTCAAAAATTTAGGCAAAATTTTGCTCTATATATATATAAAGATATGAAAAACATTTTTGTGAATAAATCAGCCTTGTACCAAACTGAAATGCTGTTTACCCGACAGCAATTTTCATCACGTCAAAGGAGGTGGACAATTGCAAATATCTTGGGTGTACTCTCAGAGCAGGAAGACCACGGAATGAACCGGCCACCAGTACTGTTGGTAAGAAAAGAGAAAATATTTGGCCCATTTCAACAATATAAAAGATAATACATTATCCTTATTCTTTCCTTTAACTATTATTAAGTAGTTGTAGGTAGAATGAGCGTGGATGATATAGTGGTGAAAAATTGAGATAAGGAAATTGTAGTTTTACAACTTGCATACCTGTGACAAAGCACTTAGAGGCCGTGTTTACAGGCACAACCCAAGTGTATTTTTTAGTATTACTGACGTAATTGAGAAACTACGCACATAGGGACACAAATTCACCATTATGTCTAAAATGACACTTTTTTTTTTTTAGAGTAGGCACAATGATACGCGACATAACAGTCAGAAAGATTCATTTTCCCCCCCCCTCTCCCTGACAAAACTCTTGAGTTAAATTACATAAAAAGTTTTGAAGCACTTGTCACTTGAAGTGGATATTGCACAATATAAAATCAATCAGAAATTAATCAACCTCTTCTATTTTGTGTTCAACTATTTGTCACCTGGTTCATGCGATTTATGTCAACTCTATAACAGGGGGTTTTTAGTGATTAGTTTCGCTTCTTTAGAGTTAATTCTTTTGTTGACCTTTTATAGCAATGCTTCTGCATGCATTACAACACATTTCTTTTAAATCTAAGCAGCCAAGCCTTTATTTTTAGTTAGTATCTTTCTAAGAAACGATGTTTATGCAGCTGTAAGCTGAGCCAGCCGAGCATAAAATGCAAACCTCTGCGTTTTGTAAAAGTACATGTAGTATTAACTGCCCCATCTATAAACAGCACGGTGTAGGAAGAGCACTTCTGTAAACTCGTGCACTTCAACTGTAAACAGCTACAGTATATTTTGCATGAGCATTCATGCGCAATTCACGGAATTATAGTCCAATAAATATGGTTATTAAAATTTGCTTTTCTAATAAGTTTGATTTAATGATGATCATCTATTTTCTTTAGTGAATGGTGTCCAACACGATGCATTAAGCCAGAAACCGGATTGGGACTCTGTGGAAGCCGCTATACAAGCTAATGGCAATGGCCCAATGAAAGGCTCGCATTCAGAAAATTTCTTCAGTGGTACAGATAGTGAAGAGGATGAATTTTCCGATCCAGTAGAAACGGAGGATTTTACTGACGTAAGAAGTCCTATTAACTCGTCCTGTGTCACACGTATTTGTAACAGTTGGGGAGTTTTTGGAACCACGTAAATAGATTGCAAGTAGTCGAGAAGCTCGTTGTTCGTTTGTTGGTGTTTTAGGGCCCTTCAACTACAAGGTCATTAGAGCCCCGTCCACAGCATAGTTCTTAAGCAGAGACTGCACAGACGCTACTCTTATGCGACGATTTTTGGATATTAGCAGTACCCAGTTTTCCCAAGCGGCCACCCATCTCAGTACTAGCTGGGGTTGCGCTTCTTAACTTCAGTGATCAGACGAGAAGTGGTGTGCCCAACGCAATTCGCCGCTCAGTTGAGATGCGACTGCTGCGGTACACGAGTGGGGTGTCAAGACGTGATAGAATTGGGAATGAGTAGGAAGCGGCTTATTGCGTTGGACACACCAGTTCTCGTCTGATTACAGAAGTTAAGCAACGCACCCCAAACTAGTACTAACATGAGTGGCTGCTTGGGAAAACTGGGTACTGCTAATACCAAGTAATCGTTGCATTAGTGTAGTGTCTGTGCTGCCTCTGCACTAGAGCTATGCTTGGACGGGGCTCTAATGACCTTGCAGTTGAAGGGCCCTAAAACAAAAAACGGAATGAGAATATTAGAGATAGCCTCTGGGTGGCGGACATCGCGGAAAAGAAATGAGGGAGAATAGATTGAGGTGGTATGAACATGTAATACGAAGAGAGGAAGAGGAGCTCGTTAGGTCCAGTACAGGAATGCAGGTGGTTTGTAAGCACCAGGGGTACTGGTACCCGGGGACCAAAGCAGACGTGGGAGCAGGTTGTCCGTAAGGATGTGGTAGCGTGTTGGGGCACGGGCACCTAGTGGGAGATAGGCGGGAGTGGAGGGCTAGAACCCGCAGACCCGATCCTGTCACGGGCAGGATAAGGGTATGATGATGGTTTTTTGGGTTGTCAGTCTGTCACTCCATTATTCCTCGAGACAATTTTATCATCTATTTAAACAGAATAAAATTACGGACTCTTATCGACTAGAATGCAATGGCGACGTTGCGGACAGCGGATACAATGAGCATATAAATGGTAGTGAAAGTGATACCGTGGAGCATAATGAAGGTAGGCCATTTCTGGTAGCAGTAGAATTGGCATGATTTTCGTGACATGATCTGAGTGAAATGCATGCTTGTCATTTCGGTTACAGATTACAATATGATGAATGGATCACACCAAATTCAGAATAGTGTTGATCCTGACAAAAACTCATCAAATGGACCAACCGATGGCGTAACCAGTCGTGGTGGGGGTGATCCTATGGCAGCAAGACCCAACACGAGACTATTTAGTGGTTTAGGACCTCAACAGTTCCATAATTCAAGTATGTTATTATTAAAGTCGTTTACAAAATATCATAGTTTATTTGAGTTGAAATGTCGTGTTTTCGCTTGATAGGAAATGCAGGTGTGCCACTGAGGCCATCGTCCTCTGGAGGTCGGGCTTTCCTAATGGGGTCTGGAGGAGGGCAAGGAGGCA
This sequence comes from Trigoniulus corallinus, assembly GCA_013389805.1. Taxonomy (NCBI): domain Eukaryota; kingdom Metazoa; phylum Arthropoda; class Diplopoda; order Spirobolida; family Trigoniulidae; genus Trigoniulus; species Trigoniulus corallinus. The sequence continues at coordinate 5,715,564 of JAAFCE010004209.1, read as the reverse complement.
ATCCTGGTGGTTATCGAAAAGTTGGTGATGTCAATGAGCAAATAGCACAGGCTCTGGCTCATCTTCAGCAAGATATGGAAAGTGTTCTTGCACGCCTGAATACTCTAGAGGCCTTGACAATCGCTCATCATAACATTGCTCAGGGTCAAATCGTCGCCCAAAGAAACAGCCCTGACTCATCTGTAAGTAGCACCGTTATCCCGTTTGCAATTTATGGTACAACTTATTTCAGATTTGAAAATTGTTTTCTTAGGAACGTAGTAAATTAGCCGGCTATAGCTGGTGGCCTTTTAAGAACATGTCCTTCAAAACAGTGGCCTTCTTCCTGGCCTGGCCTGTCGTTTTACATCTTGTACTGAATATTTTGTCCGCTCGTCGTGCTAGACGTAATAGGCGTTAAATGCAAGAAGAGGAAATTATTTGTGAGATTCTTTGTCGAACAAATTGTACTTGAGAAGAACTGTTAAGTACTTTGCACTACACAACCTTTCCACACCTCCCTATTAGGGCATATATCGATACATTTAAGTGTTTCCCAAACAGTATTGCATAAATCCTGGATTTCCATTTAAAATTTGCAAACTAATTATACTATAAAATCAGGTACAAACGGGGATTATTATCGAATGTGTATTGCAATTGCTTTGTTTCCAATTATAGTGCATATTTTTCTATTATTTTTTGTCATTAACAATAAAGGGTTAGAGGTGTGGAAATTAATTGGGAAACTACGTTAACAGATACAGTATTATTAATTAATTAATTGAAGTATTAATGTTTCTGCACTAGAGACAGTTATGATATTCAAAATAAGAACTAAAATATTCCTCCTTATGTGGCTGGAAAAATGGATTTTATCAAATGTGTTGAAGGCCGTATGCCAAGTCTACAACCTGGCATTAGGATTCATCTAATGCTTTCGTATTCATCATGTTGATGACAATATTTTACAAATAAAATTATAAGCAGCTTTACCGAGTTGTGAGCGACCCACCCCATAACTTTCGTTCTTGTTTTGCATTTAATTGTCCTAAAGTGAGCATTTACTAGTACAGTTTTAGTCACAAAAGGCTTGGGAGAAAAATGTCACAACACGAACAATTCTGATTAAATTGTTTACTCAAAGTACATGGCAGCATTGAGGTATTTTACTCTTGTTCCTTTTCAGACTTCAGGAATATTGATGTTTTGAATATTCCTATGTTTCTAGAAATGCGATCACGTCCCAGTGTCCCAATGCGCTTTTTCAAGTATAGGTTTACTGTGATTCTTAGCAATTCAGACTACAGGCTGTCATTCGCGGTCAAAAAATTTGTCAGCCCCTCATGAGCCGTATTATGGACCTCTCAATTGAATAACAAAGCGTGTTTCTCGTGTTAAGTTCACATCCTTATAAGTTTATATGCAATAGATTCCTGAACATTGTATCCAGGGCTGGCACGAGGCGGGTTCAGCGCGTTCGCCGGAACCCGGCCCCGCTCCTTACGAAAATGTAAAAATTGTTTTCCATAAAAGGCCCTGCAAAATATTTTTGAATCCGGCCCCGCAAAAGCTCGCGCCGGCACCGAGTGTATCAGTCTGCCCTATACAATTTTCAACTACATCTAGTTAACCTTCCGTCTACAAGGTGACGATTTCTGGCACAAACTGCAAGGTGGTGGTGGGGGGGGGGGGGGTCTGTTATGACTCCAAAAAGACTGATTTTCAAGGATGAAATATTCAGATTAAGGGCATTATTATGGATACTGAATTAAATACCATCCATATAAAGGTTAACCAATGAAAATAATTTGGAAACATGCTAAAACAAATTCTATAATACCCAAGACATCATCACCATACCCTTATCCCACCTATGACAGGGTCGGGTCTGCAGGTTCTAATCCTTCACTCCTACCTATCTTCCACCAGGTCCCCGTCCACCCCAGACACTACCATATCCTTATGGACATCCTGCTCTCACGTCTACTTTAGTACCCAGTGTTTCCGACCAGCCACCCATGTCGGTACTAACTTGGGTTGCATTTCTTAACCAGAAATAAAATATGCTAATTACTTAGGAGACCTGCCAACTTCCCTAGATAGGTAAAGAAAACATGGAAGAATAGGTACTCAAAGGTTGGTTAAGATTGGAGAAAGTGGTACATGTGTAGACACAATTTTGTAGGTCTGGGGTCTGCCGTCTGCCGAGACCCCACCTTGTGGACGGAAGGTTAATATTCGTAAACTACCAGTTAATGTCAGAGTCAGTATAAACTAGGGAATATTGGTCGGGTTGTCGGTGACGTAACTATCATGTTTCCCTAAAATATAAGTCCTTTACTGATAACAGTTTAAAAAATTATCAACTTTAAAATAATTTAACATTTTTGTGAAATATTACCAACATTGGGTGCTGGTTATCCCAACCTTATGAGATCTTTTTAGGATACCTGCTTTTGTAGTTTTGAGGATAGGAATCGATTCTGTCAAAATATTGCTGTAAAAAATTGCTAAACAATTTTTGTAAATATTTCTTTAGTCAAATTATGTGAAATTTCAACATTTAAATAAATTTTCAGGGAACGGTAAATAAAACTTAGAATTTTAAGTTAGAAGTTTGAATATGTTCTGAAAATCAAAAATGTTTTAATGGTTAAAAAATGAGAGTATATTATTTAATTTTATGATTATGAGTTTTGTTGTTGTGTGAATGTGTTATTATTTTGAAGGATATAAATTGCTTTGGAAGACACAACTAACTTTTAAATACTCAGTGCAAGAAATTTATATTCAAACAGAAAAACTGTTATCCTACTGGGAGTCTCTATGCAGTCCTGATGTCTCAAACCACGTTTCAAAACTCGTAATTGCTTAATACTGTCATTTTCCTTGCAGAATTGTGTTTATCACTATTAAAACTTGAGACTAGAATTTTGATGTTGTCTAAAATTTTAAAATAGATTTGAAATTAAAGAAACACTCTCTTTAACGCCTGTAACACTTTCCACTAATTCATAAAATCAGACTGGGCTATTTAAAACCCAGAAAATATTTACTCTTGCAAAAAAAAAAAATAACGCTGCCATTAATTAGATTAACTTTCATTATACAGCAGAGATTCGATTATGTGAATTATTTGGGATTGGGAAAATGCAGATATCGGTGTAAGTTGTCTTGTCTGTTGTTTGTTAACGTAGCTTACAATTTTGAACAATTTTTAAATATTAAGACTACAATTAGGAATTGTAGTTGGACAAGAAATCGGGATAAGTTTCAGGCACAAGAGTCATTTTGAATCCCACTTTTATTGCCTTTCAAACCACTGCATTGCCAATTTCCAGCACTTACTTTAGTGCTCTGCTAACAATTCTGATAATCGACTTTCTACTGTGTCCTAATTTCTCTAATTCTCACTTAGATATTCTAGTACTTCACACAACAATCAGTACTTCACTGAGGTATAAACCTAGTAACATTTCAGTGTTTCTTCTGCAGTACTATATTGCTAAAGGGTCAGTTAAAGCACTTGTTCATTGTCATGCAACCCGATATAAAACAGTTTGTCAGCAGTGTGCAAATTACTCGAGAGCTTTCACTTGTACTCACACTCCCAAGAGTTTAAGTGAACTTGCTTCGTTGGTGTTTTAGGGCCTTTCAACTACAATGGTCATTAGAGCCCCGTCCACTGCCTAGTTCTAATGTAGAGTCTGCGCAGGCACTATGCTATTAGGACGATTTTTGGGTATTAGCAGTACCCAGTGTTCCCAAGCGGTCACTCATGCTAGTACTAGCTGGTGTTGCATTACTTCACTTCAGTGATCAGACGAGAATTGGTGTGTCCGAGGCAATGCAGCCACTCCCAGTACAAGTGAAAGCTCTCAAGTTGGGCAACTCTCTTTTTGGGACGGACGCCTTCAGTTGGAACTAGTTAAGATTTCTAAGCCAACTACTTTGCTAATACTGTAGTATACATTTTGTATTAAAGATATTGTACTACTCTTTAAGTATAATTATGGTAATTAAGGAACGGGTTCACAATTTGGATTGACAAGGAGCGCAATAATAATCTTATGAACTAATTTATTGATAACAATTCCTTTTTCAGAAGTTGATAATTTCAAACTAACTCTGATTGTACAAAAATTCATGACAGAATTGTATGAGCAAATAAAGTTATTGATTATTCTCCCGGTGCTGCTTTTTTTAGCGGAAATTTCATGAATTTATCCAAAACTAGCAATTAACCAAAATTGTAAGTCGAGATGGTGGAGAGGTATATTCAAATGTTTAATTCTCTTAACAGTTGAACACAGGGGCGGATCAATGCAGTAATGGAGAATCAAGGGAGCAATGCAGCAATTAGGCCTACTGCCCCCTCAGTGCATTGTCTATGGGGCAGTAGAGGACCTAGTGTAATTTATCGCTACATTTATACTAAGGGATTCTGAATATTTAAAAATATTTGGGGCGCACTTTTTTGAAGTGCTCCCCCTTGATCCGCTACTGACTGAACATTAAAAATGAAAGCCTTTCTTTATAGGTGGACTTGTTGACTGCAATGAAAAAGCAGAAACCAAACAGAAATAAACGGGCGACAGTGGCCCTGCATGTTACCCTAGTAAACGTCTGTGCACAAATAAAAATTAACTGGTTACAACTCTGTTGTCCGGTTGGTAAATGATCGCATGTCAATAAACATCTGGTTGTTTCCAGTGATGCATGCAATATTTATTCAATAATGTCCGTTTAATTGGTCATTAAACAGACAACGTCAACTGACTGGACCCTAATTAAAAATCGTTCATTTCCTAATAATAAGTTTTGTGGAAGAACTGCTTCGAGTCCATCAAATGTTGAAGCCCAGTCATTAATTTTTGATTGTTGTTTTAGGTGCAAATTACCAAACGATTAATTTTACAGAAGAGTATATAAACTAATTTATCTTCAATTTCCGACATTTAAAAATATGGGCAGCAGTAAGTAAACAATTTCTAGCAATCTGTGTCACTTAATATGTTATAAAGTGGCATTTTTGTTCAAGATCCACCAACAACCTGCAGCAAAGGACCAGGGTACAAAAGTCCTCTAGAAGCCATGAAAGCTCCTAGAGAAGAAATGTGCTATTTGCCCTGCATAAGAGCTTTTCCATCTGATAATGGCAGACCTGACTACCTAGCAACAGTGGACTTAAATCCTAAATCGCCTACTTATTGTCAAGTAATCAATTATTTTTTTAATTTATAGAAATCCCCTTCTTTAATATATCTCCATGACACTATCCCACAGGTCATTCATCGCCTTTATATGCCTTACGTGGGGGATGAACTTCATCACATGGGTTGGAACACATGCAGCAGTTGCCACAATGACGCCACTAAAGTTCGAGACCGCCTGGTGTTACCCTGTCTTTTTTCTGATCGAATTTATGTCGTCGATGTAGGAACAGATCCTAGGGAACCTCGTATTTGCAAGGTATGTTTATGCTGTGACTGAAAATAATAATCGGGGACAGACTTAAGATTGTAGCTGAAACAAAAACGTTGCTCTCAGATTATTGAACCCCAAGAACTTCACAAGTACGATGTCGGTGCTCCACATACTGTTCATTGTTTGCCATCTGGAGAAGTTCTGGTCAGCATAATGGGCGATAAACACGGGGCTGGGAAAGGTAATTCGTTTCTACATTGTATTTATTTTGTTGGTGTTTTAGGGCCCTTCAACTACAAGGTCATTAGAGCCCCGTCCTCCGCATAGTTCTAGGGCAGAGACTGCAAAAACACTACGCTAATGCGGCGACTTTTTTGGGTATTAGCGGTACTCAGTTTTTCCAAGCAGTCACCCATGTTAGTGCTATCTGGGCTTGCGTGGCTTAACTTCAATGATCAGACGAGAACTGGAGAATAGGAGAAACAAGGTTTAAGGCGCCTTATTTGTCCCGGCGACAAGTCAAGTGACACGTTTTAGAGACACTCAGGCACGATTGTAATGTGATCATGATTTGTATGGAGAAAAACGACTGGCATCCAGTCCACAGAAACTGCCCAACTTCTGTTCAGCTAAAATATCCCAAATAAAATTTCGAGAACGTGAAACATTAATAATTACCTTATAGGAACTTTCCTGGAGTTGGACAAGGACTTCAACGTCAAGGGACTATGGCCAGTAAAAGGTAGCGTGGGATTTGGTTACGATTTCTGGTATCAACCACGGCATAACGTAATGGTCAGCTCCGAGTGGGGTGCTCCAGAGGCTTTTCGTAATGGATTCAACGTTCCTGATGTCATAGCTGGTAATTGTTGCACTTTTCACAATTATCACTTTTAACACATGAACATTCGCCCACATAAGCACCTAGAGATATCATTTTCTGAGATGAATGTACAAAAACGTGAATTACAGAATTTTACATGTAATATTTTTTGCTTACCTGCACAAAGAAAAGTATGGACATCGCCTACATATATGGAAGTGGAAAGAACGGGAACTGATTCAAACTCTAGAGTTAGGGACTGACGGCATGATTCCTCTGGAAGTCCGCTTCTTACATAATCCTGACAGTTACGAGGGATTCGTCTGCTGTGCCTTAAGCAGTACCATAGTCCACTTTTATAGAAAGAATGTGAGTATCAACAGCAACCTAAAGTCCAATAATTAAGGACTTTAGCGAATACGTTACAGCAATAGGTTATCTCACAGGATGGCACTTGGGCTGCTGAAAAAGTTATTAGCATACCAAACAAGAAAGTAATCAACTGGGCGTTGCCAGAAATGCCAGGTAAACTACAAATTATTTATAGTAAATAATCAAAATTCTTTATAATTCCTACTTGTAAAGCTAGTTCGGCTAAGAAATTAAAGCTAAAGAAATGGCACGGCAAAGTACATCCGTCTCGGCCACAACAAAACCAATCACATAACCCACTGACACAATTCTAATTTTAAAAAAAGTATCTTTTACAAGATTCTTAATGAAAACTTCCAGAGGTGCAGAATAGTAAAACGGCGACTATTAATGAGACAGCGCGTTACAGTTTTTGACAACGATTAAAGCGGCAATTATACTTAATAGGTTTAATTACTGATGTAATACTATCTCTGGACGACAAATTCCTGTATTTAAATAACTGGGCTCATGGTGATATTCGTCAGTATGATATCCGGGATACAAGGCATCCAAAGCAAGTTGGACAGGTAATCATCCATCAATGAGATATAAGTTAGTTGCAATGAAATGCATAAACTAAATTTTCTAGCATGTGGATGTTTCCTGCATTATGTAGGTCTGGTTAGGAGGTAGCGTCTGCTCTGATGGGCCCGTCAAAGTAATTGATGACCAAGAAATGAAGGTTTGGTAAATGTTGTCAAACATCAATTATATATCCTGATAATAACAGGTAGTAAGAATAAATAAATTAAAACCCTTACTTTTAGGAGCAGCCTAAGCCTCTGGTAATAAATGGCAAGAGAATAGAGGGTGGACCTCAAATGATGCAATTAAGCTTGGATGGAAAACGTCTTTACTGCACAACATCGCTATTTAGTGTTTGGGATCGCCAATTTTATCCCGAAATGACCAGGTGAATCCCGAATAAATACCGCAAGATTTACATGAATAGAGTTGATTTCGTTACTGTGACTTTGTTACCATCACCATGTGCCGCTGCCAAAATTATCTACAATAACAATGTACTAACACTCTTTCCATTTGTAATAAATAGGAAAGGCTCAGTAATGATTCAAGTGGATGTCGACACTGAGAAAGGAGGATTGAAGCTTAATGAAAACTTTCTCGTAGATTTCGGCTTGGAGCCAGAAGGTCCTGTTTTAGCACACGAAATTCGCTATCCGGGCGGCGATTGCACTTCAGATATTTGGATCTAGCTTAATTTTACATAACTTGAAAATTACAAAGCATTGAATCAAATAAATTATCTTCTGTTAAATACAATATAATTATTTGGTCTTACGAACACTACCTACCTGATTTTGTTTTGTTGGTGTTTTAGGGTCATTCAACTGCAATGGTCATTAGAGCCCCCTACTTACCTGTTACCACAGGAATTATAATGTTCTAATTACCATGACGGTTTCCATCTTATTCTGTTTTAATGAATAAAGCAGCTTTCATTTCTTTTTTAAAACGATATAATGTCAAGCACCTTATTGACTCGTTTATTTCAATCACTAATACCTGTATTTCGATAAGGCACTGCAAGTCTGTATGAGACCAAGTTTGAGGTGGCACATCCGCGTTTGTCAGGCCACTACTACAGGTAGACGGGGATAATAAAATGCTGCTTACTTTTATATTTTATGTGACTTTATTTTCCTCTATCATCAACTCCCACTGCATTGTTTCAACTAATTGCAATCCCACCATACTTCACATGTGCAAAACCAAATGCAGTACAATTTTAAGTATTATGATATTTTTTACGATATTTGAATGTAAAAATTGGGCCCGCCTTGGTGGCGCAGTGGGTAGCATGCTTGGTAACTGCGTCAGTAGCTCTACGTTTGATACTGAACCAAGGCGAGTTGAGAGAGTTTGGGCGAGAGTGGCCCCGAGTGCGCCTTCTTTGGGATCAGAAATAAAACTGAGGTCCCGTGTGGTGTACGATGATCCAGGATGGTCATCAAAAGTGAACCGTGTAAACTAGCTTTAAATTATTAATGATGGCACATCAGACAAGTTCTTTAAAGTAAAATATTGCAATTGAAACTTTATATTGCATCTTAGACTATATAACTATGACTTATTCTATTAAATACAACCTTTACTAGTAAAACGTAAGTTCCGAAAACAATTAAATGAAATTTAACTCATGAAAATCCGTCAAGTATCCATTGAGATAACAAAATTACTTAGGCCTAAACCGGTGAAACTACAGAACATGTGATTCTAAAAGTGCATTCTAGGTGTCGCTACTAAATCCTATGTGGAAGCAACGGGAAATGCCCAACTTAGGTAGTGTTTGTTTTCCGTTATTACTTGACTAGAGTACTATGTTTCGAAATGCTGTGAATAATCTGAAATAAAATTTATTATTGAGTTAACGCTGCCACGAGGATTTGTATATGATTTGACCATGCCTCGTTCTGCTAGAAAAGTAGCAGATATCCTTCACAAGGGTACAGTTATCGCTTTAGTTGGCCTAACGTGTTATGGAATGGGTCTTACTGGCGTAAGAGTCTACAATTATTTTGCGGTACTACGTCCACGGAGATTGGAACAGCAAAGATTGGCCGAGCAGAAATTGCTGGAATCTACTTCTGAGGACAAGTTAGAATTATGAGAGTTATTTTTTTAATGTGCGGATAGATATTTAAGCATAATGTTGACATTCTTAAGATACAAGAAACTTTTAAATGTATTTTGTGCTAGTTTGAAAAACTGTCGTGGGTTACAAGATGATAAAAAGGCATTTGGATGGTCGTTAGGCAAATTGAACCATGTAGCGATTGCAACGCCTAACCTCGAAAAAGCCACTGCTTTATATAGAGACATTTTGGGGGCAAAAGTAAGTGACCCCTTACCATTGCCAGAACACGGAGTTACTACTGTATTTGTGGAACTTGGAAACACAAAACTGGAGCTCTTATTACCTTTAGGGACAGACAGCCCCATCAAGGTAATTCTGGAGAAGATAGTGTCGTATTACCATGGCTGCAGAATGATCAACTAATTCATGCGAATGATTAACTAATTGTGTTTGTTTTGCATCTCATGTTATCACCTTACTGTTAATCTTTGTAGTTAACCTAACAAAAGACGTCACTTAAAGGACCACTGTTAATTGCGTTTTATGGATCAGCCACGCCAAATCTGTAGGTGCGCAGGACCAGAATTTATGCAAACAGTAAAGCGTACAGTAAAATTTAACACATTTTCAGAGCAAGAAAACGGCTTTATACAGATTGTGTTACTTGAAAATGTTAAGGAGGGGGGTTTACAGTCTGAAATAACCACTACCTGAGGGTTGGTTTACCTCCTTAGGTGACTGACTGTACAGACAGATCACTTCTCAGAAAATCTTTGAGAGAGATACAAATATTTGGGTTGGTTCCATGTACAGTTTTTCTGTGATGAATAGAAAAATTGACTGTTAGACCAGAGTAACTGAATCCCTGATTTCTGGAGGAGGCTTCTCTCAAATCATCCTCATGCTTAATTTATAGGAAAACAAATATTGGACAAACATGGAAAATATTAACTTAATCGCATTATGGCTTTTCGAAGTTAAAAAGCACCACTTATCAAAATAAAAAAAACAACATGGTATCTACCTGTTCGTTTTTCTTTAAACACTACTACTGATTATGGACAGACATCCAAATAAGCGCACATGACTGTTATAACTAGGAAGGCTCTGTTGTATTGTGATTCTCTTAATTTATTTGGCACGTTAAGTGCAGTTTTAAAAATATATTCAAAACCGAGTCAAAAAGATGATCATTTTGTGTAAATATATTTGAGTCCTGAAGAAAGATGTGTCAAGGTGTAAGTTTGTGTCTGTGCAAGTCCAATGCTAAACAGTCACCTCTATTTTCTAATCTCTTGCAAAGTTGCTCATTTTCTGGTTGGAAATAATGCTGTCAAACACACTAATGTCCTCGGCATAATATATAACTGCATTGCTTACTTCGCTGATGTCTTCACGAAGGTCGTTTTTTCATGCTTACCAGCAAATGTTGTGACGTGAATTTCGGCTTTAGCCATCATTTGATGTGACGGCTTAATACTTAATATATCCTTTTTGATTTCCTTTTGTTGTAGGGCTTCCTAGAAAAAAATAAAAGTGGAGGAATTCATCATATATGTATTGAAGTAGACAACATTGAAGAGGCAATGCAACACTTAAAATCTCACAACATACGTTGCTTGAGTGAAACTACCAAAATCGGTGCTCATGGCAAGCCAGTCGTTTTTCTCCATCCTAAAGACTGTTCTGGAGTATTAGTAGAGCTTGAACAAGCCTAAAAGTTGTGTAAAACATTTAAAATTATTACAACTATCAAAGCTTTGCATGTAGTAAAAATCATAAACCATATTAAAAAAACAAAAAAAAAGTCACCCGTTTATTTTGTACAGTTTAACAAAATATTTTAACACTGTTTAAGGGAGTTCATAAAAATGAGATGGAGGTAATGTTGTGGCAAAACTTTACCACAAGAAAGTGTCAAATCAGTAGTCTACATTTTGAAAACGTCAATCTTTCACGTACTACAAAGCTCTACACGAAAAACGTCCTGTGAAGTTTTTTTTTCCTTAATTTAATCTACCCCCCCAAAAAGTGAAGGAGACATGCAATTAAATAACTGTACAAAACGCATGCAAATTTTACATTTAAAATTAGCTTTAAACTTTACAGTTCATTTTTAAAAGATCATTAAAATATTTACATTTCATCTAAAACATTGGTGAGCAGAATGGCTGTGGAGTAACAAACTATCGTTACATTACTATCCTCAATTCTGATAAATTATTGTGAACGCTCAAAATTTTAATTAGAAACTAATGACAAATAGATCGAGACACAAAATTTAGGGTCAATTACAGTTCATATAAACAGTTGTATATCAGTAATATTATTCTGTTATCTCTAGGACCTAGCAAAGGGTACCTATTATGCTTGTCCTCAAAAGACAAGAAAAACCGGAGGGTACTTCTGAAAATTTTGTAGAATTTATCTACGCAATAAAATTGTAAGTCTAAAGAGGGGAGGAAGACGCAACAACTCGAATTCATTGAGCTGCCCCATCTATGGTTCTCACATAACCGTATTACATATGCTTAACAATTTGCTGAAAATGAAGGGACCAAATATTACATAATTCTTTGCGATGAAGTACTTTCTACTTGTACCGAAAGTGTCTACCGAAAAGTGGTTCTGATTACAACCAGAAAGAACTCAACATTTCCTTTTGAAACAGCAACTTCGAGCAAGTCGAAAGTATTGAAATTTCAATCCAGGACATGATTGAGCATATTATCACGCTCAATATTGCAGTAAACTTTTAAAAAGAAAAGATGGTTAATTGACACTTAACTATGTAACTGAAGAAAAGCTCAAGAAAATGAGCTCATGATAATAAATTCTTGCAAATATCCATTTTCAACATGTTACTCGTGTTAATCAAAATGTTCTTTAAGGGAATAATGCAAAACGTAAATGCTTACACACCACTTGTAACTCAAGAAGATACAGTAATGGCTAACTGCAAATGCCATAAACACCACCTTGTTGGTTTTTTTAGGTCTCACTACAGGAAATTATGTAATTGAAAAGGAATGTTTGAAAAAGTGCTTATTATTCTTACGAGTCCATACTTCTCATCCTTCAGATTAAATATAAGATTCTGCTCACCAACGTTCCCTAAAACATGTATTTAATACTAGGAAACTGATTCTGTTGAGTTTTCAGTCAATTCCATCACTAAAGGAGCCATCGTCCCTAAATTAAGAGAGGTTTCCAAAAGACTTGTATTAAAGTTATTAATATGATTTCTTCCTTTACTATCCAATTTAGAAATGTTCGTTAAGGAATGTGGAACACATTTGGATGTTGTCGAATGTCCGTAAGCGGGGGAGAGTAGGCCATTCTGGCCAATAGGGATGGATAACTGCTCACTTAACCAAAAAGCGTTTGACGACACATCACTTGGTTCACACACAAATTGATCCACGTTCGCCATGTCATTTCTTCCTGTTAATAACGGATGGGATCCCACAGCAAAACCTCCAGCTACAACGTCTGAACTTTGCTGTGTAGAATTAGTCACTATATCCGAAAGGATGGGTAAATTCGCCAGCGAGCCTTCAGTAGTAAATGAAGATAACACCTGAGAAATCGAGTTGAGGTCACTGGTTGTTAGTGAACTGGTGATTACTTGAAGGCTGTCCATTCCGATGCCACTGTTCGTCAGGTCCGACAATGTGCTTTCAATGGTGGCACTCAAGTGGTCACTTTGTAGCAATGGATCGTTCATGTCTAATTGTCCATCTGATGATAACTTCACTAAGGACTTTACATCTTTGTCCACTGCAGCCAGTACCCTTTCAAACTCCGATTCTTCCCTACTAGGACTTAAGTCCCCATTTTTGCTTTCTGTTCGACAAGTACAAAGAAACAATATTGTCGTTTGAGAAGGAGTACAACTTACTGTATCAATAGAGTACTAATATGATAAAACAAATGGGTACAAGGTAACAATTTGGAAATTTAAACTTTAATTTTGTTGGATTTAGCAACAAAAATACCAGCTCTCGAATTTATTAGATTGCAAATTCTTTCAAACAAAGCTATGTAACAACACTGTGGTGATGGATGAAAAATGAAACCTACCGTTAAATAATTCTCTGAACGCTTCATCCGGAATTTTATTTAACACTTCTGTGAAATCATGTTCGTCTAGCAATCTTGATGCTTGGTTCGCCAACTCTGCAGCATCAATTGGCAGTTCTAATGATTTATCAATTGTACCTTATGGAATGATTATGAAATCATGGTTATGGGATTGATGCAAATGTCACCGATGCAAAAATGAAACAAAAACTATCCATACCAGGGGATAACGGACCATCTAATTCGGTTCCAAGGTCGTTTTCCATAGAGCTATCTAACTCACTAGTAACATCATTCGTATTTAACGATGGACTAGCAGGATTCATTCCAGGTGAATCCATATCAAAGTTCAACGATGGTGATATATCTATAATCGGTAAAATTGCAAATCAAATGTTATGTATAGGATGTCGAAAAGTCAGATCATAAATGGATAACATAAATAAATGAGAATTCGGTCTTTTTTCATTTCATGTGCAGGTGAGGTCATACACACTACACTTGAAACTTCTCTCTTCCCCAAAAGAAACCACCTACCTCAACCATGATTGAAACTACAAAACCAGAAGCTCAAGACGAGCACATGACTAAGTTAAGGGAGAAGGGGTAGGGGCGACGAAGAAGACAAGTATACCTTGTGAAGATGAGTTATGACAAGAAGACACGTCAGAAATTCGCAAACTGGACGACCGTTTTTTCTTTTTTCCTCTCTTTGGTGGTCTTGTAAGAGCAGACGGTTTCGTTTTCTTTCGTGGTTTCTTTGGTTTAGGTTCGGCTAACATTTTAGAATAATTATCCTACAAAAATTATCACAATAACGGTCATCAATACTTGACAATTCACAATTATATAATATTGTAGAATCGAATATGTTAAAAACAAGAATTAACACTTAAATAAGATCATAGGTAGAAAACAATACCAACAATAAAAGAACAAAATATCTACCCGCTTCCGAGCATGTTCTTCACATAATGGGAGTTCGTGACAGATGTCAAAAACAGGTACACAGCATTGCGTATTATCAGCAAACTTCGCAGTGCAATGCTCAAACAACAACTGATCAACATTGTACATGATATCTTAATGGGAGGTTAAGGTTCACTTGCACTATTAACATTACTGTTGGATCTCAATGCCTTTTTTTTTAAAATCAAATATTCTAACAACAATAAACTCACACCTGGATTCAATGAGTATATGGAATTACTTTACTACAAGTATAAAACTATAAAACAATTTAGCCGTACTGAACTATAGTGGAATAACTCAAATTGGGTAGGGCACCACCTACTGTAGATCAAAGGATACGCTGTATGCAGTGTCGGGTGTATGGTAATGCAACTTTTGTACATTTCGCTTCTTCATTATTATAGCAGCAGTTCTGCAATTTAGATGTCATCCTCTTTGTTCTGAAATATAAGGTACGATAAAGTTTAAATTACGAAACGAGTATCAGATGAAAACATTACGATAATCGAACTATAAGCTTCACTGACCGTTTTCGCTTATTTTGTGTTTCACTTTCAGATTTCAGGGCACTTAAAAGTCTAGTTGTATGCAAAGGTTGAATCCTAGATGCGTCGACTAAAGCTTGCGCTACGTGACATTCCACTCTCCTCGTAGGTAACGCCGTATAATATGATTTACGTAGCTGCGAACATTGTCTTCGCAACTCGGACTTGCCAAAATTTAATTTCATTGGACGCAGAAGAACACCATTCTGTTCATCAAGCCTAAAGAGAAAAATTACCATGTTTACACTAATTAAAAGTAAATGCATCCTTTCAAATCAAGTCAAACTCTGTTCAAACCACGACAAGTATTTCCGATGTATTAATAAACTAGTAAAAATTAATTACAGTATTGGGCATTTTAAATGTTTGTATAAACTGCTTCAAATTTAGATGAACTTTTTGATGGTTAATTTGCCATTCATCATTGCTGAACACATTTATATCCACAAATAAAACTGTGAAGAAATTTGACAACAAAAATGTTGTTCAGTTTGTGAATAATGCCAAATAGGATTGGCACTCGTCCATATTGAAAACACCATGATGGTTTGAAAAACGTTCCTATTGATTTGGGAAATGTCAATTCATGGTAGCAGATTGTATTTATAAATTTAACATTAATCATTTTGTATTTACTTGATAATCAACTACATTACTAAAGAGCATAACTTGCAGAGGTCTTATTACTAACCAAGAATCTTCATCTCCAGGCATTGCAAGCCAATGTTTCTGGTACGTTTCACAGTCACTGCTATCATCATCATTGCTATCAAGCCCTTCGAGTCCTTCGTATTAAAATAACGAGTTTCCATTTAAATTTGTTTTTCATTTTTGGAGGTTTTTTTTTTACCAGAATTGGAAATTTTCAATAATCACAATCCAATCAAGAATGCATGCCCCATTAATATATATAAATTGTTTAACATGTATATACACATCAATTTCCAATGTTCAAACTTACCTAAAGGAAAAATATCAGCTTTAAAATCCCTATTGTGTTCCCATATCCTTTTTAACGTGTTTACAGAATCGGAAATTAAATGTGGTTCACGCCACTTCCAAATTTTTGGGCGTTTGCTAGGGTAAATTCTATAAGTGGCAGGCGTCCTTGAAATTACTGAAGCACATTCATCATATTTGGAAACCGAACTCGGAGGTCTCCGAGATTCAAGTAACGTCCGCCCATTATCTGACAATGCACTACTAGGTTTTGGACTGGAAGACGGGGTAGAAATCATTTCCAGAGGTTGGCTTGTTTTTATAGAGGCGCCAATATCATCAGTGAAGGGCTCTTCGGGAACCACTGTATTATAATTTATCCGTGCACATGGACTTGTTACTTCTGCTGAACGATTTTTTTTCAGTTTATCCAGTATCTTGCCTCTTGCAATCTTGACTTCCAGACGCTTCATAGTTTTCGGACTTCGAATCGCGTTACTTTTACTTTTATCTACAACACAATTCGCTTTAGGCGATTCGGGCTTAATGTTAATTTCCACTGCTTGCTCCTTACTAGCTTCTGAAGTATTAATGGAATTGATTACAATGCCTGGAAATCGCCCAGGATTGGAACACTCAAGAGATGCATCAGAAAACGTGTAGGGATCATCCACATTATTTAAATGTTCTGGAGATGCAGCTCCGTCATTTTTAAGCAGTACTTTCACACGTTCGGAAAATTTTAGCTTCCCATCAACGGTAGAAACAGTACTACCATCTTTGTCCTTTTTATTTTTTCGCTCTTTTTTAGGAGCCATCCCAGCCACCTGCATGTGGCTATTACAGAATCTAGAATACGTAACAGTACAATATAGTGAAACATTTTAAAAATGCAAAATATTAATTTGAGAATGAAAAGAATGCATCAACCTACTCCCTATTTTCATTGGATGGAATTGGATTGGTGCACTTCTGGTTATTATATTTAGCAACGTGAGCACATTGTTTAAATGGGGCTGTTTTATCTTCCAAAATGTGGCGAATGCAAAAGGCATAGCCATTGACTCTACGCTGACGACATAACTTCCCACTGTAAGAGCACAACGGTCGGTTATCTACTGGGGAATAGTGTATGTGTTTGCCTTCATACATCATTGATCCTGCTTTCTATCTCCAACTTTGAAGTCCTCATTCGTGCAGTCTGTCATAAAAGAGACAAATTTAAAATAAACAGTGTGTCTTTTTGAAATTGTTCTTTATCAAAATACCTTTAAGTTTTGTTGAACACTGCTCAACAACTTAGATGCATATTAAATTCCTCTTCATCTAGCAACGCCGGGTTTTCAGCTTATAAATCAGCTATTTTAAAACCGCTCTGAAAATAACGACAGCCACAGTTATAACCTATTCTTTAATTTCATATTGGACGTTTAACGGACTAGTAAACTAACTACCATTCTGTGATGACGAATAATGCGTTGTTAAAATATTAAAACTACGACAATTCCCATTCAAAAACTAAAGAGATTCCACGCTCTTAGGTGATCTTGACAGTAGTACCTTTCACTATTGTTTTAGCAAAGAAGTCAATAAATGAATTCCAAAGGCTTTACATTCAATTAACACCAAGGATACGTCCTCAATCAGAAGAAAAATGGTTTTGAAAATGATTATTCAGTAATTACTGTGCTTATTATTATGATTTCTACGTGATAAAAAATGTAGTTTAGATTTTGCCCTTTCCAACACGTTTCCATCAAGTAAAAATGCTTAAACATTGGCCCAGAACATTAAAATTGAAAAAAAAGTAAAGATTAAACCTAATATTCGAACGAAAATCCATAATTTATGTTGAGTCTGTCTAGCTAGTTTATTTTGCTCAATTGTCAATAAAATCATTTAATGATATCCATGAAAAGCAAAATTTCGCCAAATCTATTTGCGTTAGTCAAATTGGATGTTTTAAGTTTTTCACTAGCATAATTTTTCTCATAGTCAGCCAGCTCGCCTAATTGTTAAAGGTTGTTTCAATAAATCTTAGAAACGACTTTCCTTTCACTTATGTTTTTATATACTGTATAACAATGAACTGTAGGAGGCGTTCACAGGTGAATACACTTTTTTTACTGCTACGTTGGCTCTGGGGTTGCTTATGACTGCTCCACAGCTGATTACCACAAATTATTAATTAAAACAAAAACTACAGCAAAAGTTAATTTTTAACTATTAATAACTCACTGACTTATACAATTATTGCCGTAACTTACCGACTTTAACTTAACGCGTTTAACATTAACGTAGGTATACTGCCATACAAGGACTACAGCACGGGAAATACAATACATTACGTCACTAAACACAAGTACTGTTTTTCACAGTCAGTTACATTTAACACTTTATGAAAATGATCTAGAGATGAAATAAAATGTGAATTGCGAAAGTCGTCTCTCATCAATGAAAGTGACAAGTGCATAATTGGATTACGTGCTTATGTAGGACAGCCAACCTTAAGCCTAAAGTCATTGTCGTAGGTGTGTACGATTAGGAGACCCTTATCTCACAGTTGAGTCAAAAGGTTTTAAGTCTTATTTCGCTAATATAAACATTCAGAACAAATTCTCAGACGTTAAACTAATAATTTTAGTTTATAAAACAGTATCATTATATTTTATTTATCCTTCAATTAGGCTTAATCTTTAGGCCTACATAATTTACGGGCTATTAGGCCTAAAGGACTGCCTACTACGTATAAGAAAATTAATTTCATAATGAAAATGAAAGGAAAATTTACCACAATAAGACTTCCGACATTCCCCGCTATATTTATGAAATCCGGTAGCAAACTCATCAAGACATTTATCACCAATTTTAAAAGGCGAAGAATACGCCGTAATTCAAGCTTTCAAAATAAAGTAAAAATGGCTGACGAACTAAGTTCCTGTATTAGCCTTCACCCCCTGAGACTTCTCACCATAGCTGTTCACTTTGCAGCCCAAATGCAACCCTCTGTTCCCTGATATCTACCTATTTCCTTAATTATTTGCAAACAGAATTACCTTTAATTTACTTTGCTGACAATAATATCGTGCAACGATTCTTTCTTTTTATTTAGCATGTCAAAAACCTTCAATAGATATTCATACGCTCAGATGAAAACGCCTCCGCCGCATGTAAAGAACAATTGATTTCAAAAACACATGTTATATTTAGAATTTTGTTTCAAATTACATCAAGGATTATCATAAGATATATGGTTATTAGAGGACATTGGTCTTAATAAAATAAAACCTATTAAATAGCTAATGAAAATGTTAATTAATGGGGATTATATTTCTTTCTCGTCGGAGTCCAAACAACCTTCAAGTACCGGAAATTCTAAAAAGTTGCCAACTTAACTTACGGCGCATTACATAGATACCTTTTGGTTATCGCCGGGTAGTCGTCTGATAATTGTCATGATTGGGTTTAGCTTTAATTTGAATGCAATAATGATTTTAAACACTTTTCGTTAAAAAGAAGTCTTACCTTTTCAAGTTAACGTAATCCAAAACGATTACATTACGTGATATTACCTTTAAATCTAATAGTAGCATTACAACACACCCGAGGAGGTAATACAATACTCAGTGAGTTAATTTGATATGGTATATACGGGCTGATGTGACCTGAATTATCAGAAAAATCTAGTGGTTATTGTTATTGTATATGTCGGAATTACAGTAATCACATTCAGTATAACGATAACACCTAATTAGAAGTTGATAGCAGTGAGCTATCTTTTCGAAAGAATTATTGGAGACCAAAAGCGACAACACGACATAATAGCGTCGAATGTAATTACTTGACGGTAAGGTACCTCGTATAACCTTCGTGAATTTTCTGATTTTGCACATGCATGAAATGTTAGGTTCTTTGGCCATTGTTTATATTTGCATATTGCCGGCGTATTTGTCGGTGTAGAATATTTAATTTTGCATTAATCATAAAACATGCGTTCTTTAACATACATGCATGCTGCAGACTGTTGTTGAAGTGAAACAGACTCAAATTGGATTGAAAACTTACGCAAGGTAATGCACACCTTTTACATAGGCGGTATCTCGTTACGATCTTCACACTGCACAGCATGTTTCAGACAACTTAAGCCAGATGAGGGTTACTAGCATCATTTTAGAACAAGTGTATTCAACAGGATGTCTGCATGCTCAACAACAACAACATTGAACAGTTTAACGACTTCCTCAATATGGTATATGATATTAAACTCACGTATGTAGCATGTATGGCAAGATTGTTAGTAACGAATTTATCCGTCTTTATGCTGAACTGTATAACTAGTTGAGGGTGTTGTGTGGCCACTTCATGTGGTAAAATATTAAATGCTTGTTTAATTTTATAGGAATAATTAATCTGTAACGTACATAGTCAGTTTGTTATATTAGGCACACATTCAAATATATATTTAAACAGAAGCATCAGCCTCTGTGACATAACGTTTGTTCAGAGACTCAGGTGCTGCTTGCTAATTAATATTGCAATTACGTTGCACAGATGTCTTATTACTACTTTTAGAGCGTGAACGAAATGCCGCAAGACAGCATCCTGCTGAGTGGGAAAGCATCACAAAGCAAGGGAAAACATGCGAGCATAACTCGCATGCGAAGTCATACAGAATCGGAAATTCAAACTTCTCCATATTACAAATCTGATGGTGACAATGAATCTACATTATCTCCAGCTTTAAGGTTAACAAAATTGACACATTAATTTAACTTATACTCAGTAAACTTTTGAAAGAATTTAATTATTAAATTGGCGTGATAATTAGAGGTCGTCTATATGAGCTCTTCAGTCAAATAGAAAGAGAATTTGAAAACCTGTATGCGGAAAACATTACACGTAAGCAAGTTATTACATTTTTTATGAAGTTGAATGTAGTGTGAAACTACTTTTAAAGGCTAACATTTTGCTTTTTTAGTTCAAGAGAAATTAGACAGTGTGAATGAAAAGTTAGAACGGGATATATACTTAAGTAGTCTAGATAATCGAAGCAGTGATTTAATTGATGGCGAACCGGGAGCGCAGAAAATTCAAAATAAGCAAAAGTGTGAGTCGTTAGGAAAAAGATAGATGTTTCATTATATTTCATATTAATCATTACTCCTGTTGCAACTCTCGTAATTAAGATTTTTATTATTATAGCAAGCCAAACTACTAATCTTATTAAAACTACTCATAAGTTGAAGGCCCAAACCAGCAAAATTGTTTCAAGTTTCAAAGGCTCAAATATAATCACTCAACTTTCAAAAGAGTACGTTGGACATCGGGATGGAATTTGGGAGGTTTCAGTTTCCAAGGGTGGACAGCAGATTTTGGGCACAGCCTCTGCTGGTGAGTAACTCGTTTTTGTTTTCCATAATGATGCGACAGTCAGGTTGGCTAAATGTGATTTATCCACCTTTAAAAATTATGTATATTCTGGTGATCGCGAGGTACATTCTGCTTAATATATGTTGAATACTTACATCTTATTGAATCCATTACTAGATCATACTGCTCGGATTTGGGGTGCAGAATCTGGAATGTGTCTACTTCAATATATTGGGCATGGAGGCTCTGTCAACTCTATCCGTTTTCATCCAACACAAGACTTAGTGGTCACAGCATCTGGCGATCATACTGCCCATATCTGGAGGGTTATCGTCCATTCTCCGATAGTTGTTGAACAGACTGTTAGTGCAATTTTTGATTTAGTATTGATGTCTTTGACGACACTTTTATATATTAACTGGATTATATCTATCTTTTTTTCTTTAGCACACACACTCATCTGAAGATGAGCTTTCTGAAAAAGAGGAAAAATCTCTTGAAGGTTATAGATCTATATTACTACTTTTACAGGTTTTTAAGATTAAAAGCTATTTATGATTCAAAATTTTCTTTACTTAGATACTGATCAGTTACCTGAAGGATCTATTCTCAGAACTCCTTTGGTAGAATTCACTGGACATACGGGAGTAGTTATTGCAGCAGACTGGTTAGCGGGTGGTGAACAAGTCTTAACAGCTTCTTGGGATCGGATGGCCAATTTGTATGATGTTCAAACAGGCGAATTTCTTCACAGTTTATCTGGTAGGTTAAACATGCATGCTGTCTTAAGGATTTCTTCATAATACTGTTAGTGGTATTTTTGTTATAGGACATGATCAGGAATTAACTTATGTTAGTGCACATCCTACACAGAGATTAGGCGTTACCTGTTCCAAAGATTCAACTTTTCGCCTTTGGGACTTTCGTGAAGCAATGCATTCTGTTAGTGTGTTTCAGGGTCACACAGAGTAAGCTATTTCATTTTGATTTTTTTATTAAAGCTATTTACACTTCATCATAGTTCGTTGGCAGTTCATTATCAGTGGACTTGGTGCTTATCTGAAACTAATTGCAGGCAGTGGGATTGGTTTATTGCTGCAGGACCAAAGCGTTGTTCATTTGTTAGTTTATAACAACCTTGTGCTTTAGCGGTTCCCAATGAAGAATCTTAAGGGACTCTTCTTAGCATGTTTATTATAAAGGTTTTAAGACCAAAATAAATTTTTATAGAGCAGTGACTTCGGCAACATTTGCAAGCAGTGACAAAATAGTGTCTGGAAGTGATGACAGAACCACCAAAGTATGGGATTTAAAAAATATGCGTGCTCCTCTAATAACAATACGTTCTGATTCACCCGTTAACAGGTAGAGTGTATAATACTGCCTTATAATCTACATATATTATTCTCTATATGAAGTTTATCAATTTCATTTAATTTAATTCTAGATTATCAGTCTCTACCCAACAAATAATCGCCATCCCGCATGATAACCGTAATGTGAGGTTGTACGATTTGAACGGCGTTCGACTTGCACGATTACCACGAAATAATAGACAAGTAGGGACACTACAGATTTGTTCCATATTAAAACAACCAACCATTGTTGAAGAGATTTATAAAGGACTTTAATGTCAAATTTAAAGAATATTTTTCTCCTCAGGGCCATCGCCGTATGGTTTGTGCAGCAGCCTGGATGGATGAAATACATGGTCATTATCCCAATGTCAACCTTTTTACTAGTGGATTTGATCGTCAGGTACTGGGTTGGACGGTGTTACCCTCAACGAAAGATGCTAAAGATTAGAAGTCTCCACAATATTTTATGTAAACTTGTATAAATTGTTTTTTTTAATATTTGTGTACATATATCCACACATAGCCTCACGTCTATCAATCCCTTGATTCAAGCATTTGAAGTTACCTAATTGTAGTTGTTTCATTAAAGTGAGATGATTTAGATAATAATTCTTACAAAATTTCCCAAAAATTCTATAAATCTGTACATTTAGTTTACCATAAGTTAATGCTGTTTGTGGCTTTTTACTGTAATTCGGTTGTGTGTAAACGTGATACACCCCCAACCCACTAATAGCAGTTAGTGTTTGGTAACATATCTGTTAAATACTTAAAAGTATAAGGATGGGGAAATTTGAAGGCACCCATACATGTCGTGTTTACCAAACTACTTAATTTAATCATGCTATTGCTTTTCTTGACACACACTTCAATCTGTGTTTTACTAGCCTTACTAGTGACTGCTGGTGCAATAATATTTGTTATGGAAATTACCGCTCAAGAACTTTCAACAATCTTTGTACTCTGTTCCCTTTGGATAGAAACTGAATGTTTTTCCTATTAAGCTTCCACGCAATCTGTAATCACAATTACCAAAGATAATATTATTATGTGTGACCAATTTTTAACTACAGCATATAAAAAAAACCTCAAAATGTCAAGACTTCGCCTAACAAAAGTAATAAATGAAAGTCACAACCACCTAAATATCTAATAAAATTGAATGTTATGACTAAATATTTGACATCCTTAGCATGAATGATTGGTTGCTGACATTCGCGAAAAAATCAATTTTCACTCGGGGGATTTTGTGATTTGATGGTGTTTTAGGGCCCGTTAACTACGATGATCATTAGCGCCACGTCCACTGCATAGTTCTACTGCAGAGTCGATAACCCCGTTGCTTGTCTTGAGCAGAAATGGTACACGTACGTCGGCACTTTTTATGTGCCGTAAAGTCGTCACACACACATTGTGTCAAGGTGACTGACTTTTAGCAAGACAGACAAGGCGCCCCCAGGGTGGTCCTTTCTCTGGTGCCCGGGACAACCAGTGTACAAGTTACGCCACTGCACTGATTCCACCAGTAAACAACTTTTCAGCGAGAATGACAAGCAAGGAACTGGTAAAGATTTAATAGCATTGATATTGAAGAGTGCTAGCATCTGCTTTTGAAAAGTTTTGATGGAAAGGAAATCAGTAATGTACTGATTGTAAAATCGGGAAATTAGCTTGGAACACTGCAGACACAAAAAATTCAAGCAATAAAATTACTAAAGTAGATCACTGAGAAGTAACCGACAAATTCTCATTTATTATATCGCATTACTTTAAAAATGCCTAAGCTTAAATGAATAAATCGAGTTTAGCACAAATGATATAATGAAAAAAAAATCGTCTACAGTAGGGGGTGGCGAACTGATGGCACGCAGAACACTTTTGTTGGCATGTGGCATGTACATACTATACAGGGGTAGCCTATTATATATAAAGCCAAACCAATCTGCAACTCCTAACCCTTTTCCCGCCTATGGCAGCGTCGGGTACTCTTCTTGTCCCTCTGAATAGACACGAGGGCGGTATATTGGATTGCCGACTCCAGGGGCGAGCTCCTACACCTGGAAATTTTTGCCTCACCTACGTGCAAATGCCATCGTACAGCACACGGAACCTTTGTTTTACTTCTCATCCCAGTGAAATTTCCATTTCCTGTATCAAACTGGAAGTAAGGGTACCCTACTATACAGTATATTCCTTTAACAAACTATCTGGCACGTTAGTGCATCAAGAAATACAACTTTTTAAATTTTTGGCACGCCAGCAGAAATAGTTTCGCCACCCCTGGTCTACAGTATACAAAATCATCAGTTGTTAAAACTGATGTTTGCTTTTTGACAAAATAACGCCAATCTCTAAAAAAAATATGTAATAATGAATCTACCTTAGAGAATGGTGTAAATATGTTAAGGGCAGGAGATAATTATTCAAATATCTCACTAAAAGCAATAACAGTTTGATACTGCAGTATTTAATGCCCGATATAACACATTTAATGAATTCAATGATTTAGTTCGTTGATGAGTTATTCAAACACCTTAAGAAGCCTAAAGAAAGGTACAGAGACAGCTGCATTCTAATACACAAAAAACAAGCACAAACACATTCCGATTTCTTATATACCAGCTATTAACAAAAACCCAATACAATTTTTAAAAAAAGGGAACACAGACTATGGATGAGGACTACAATATCCAACGGCATGATGACAAGAGTTGAAATGTGCAGGTCAGAATCACTACACAAGTCATCTTTCTTGATGTTGACATTAAGATATACGCTGATTGTAAAAATAGTTAGAAAAGACAACTTTGTGCTTTTACTTTTTGCAAAAAAAAAAAAAATAATAATAATGTCTAAAGAACTATGCATTTCTCAAGCCAACAGCATATTTTTGATATTACTTTAGCAAGCACTTAACTAATTATAACTAATTTGAAAACATTTTTCAATAAAAGGTTGCATAACATCCTACCAAGTCCGTCTGATTCTAGACACATTGCTTTACATTCTTGATTAATTTCTCCACCAGTAACTTTCCATACAAAAGTTATCAGAGTTGTAATTCGACTCCTTACAACGTCTAATGGAGAGATATCAGAAGCAACCAAATGTAACCATGATTGAATAGCAAAACAAGCACTTACTGGAATGCACCTTCTGAGGAAATTCTAGCACTTTTAGGAAGAAAAAGAATCGTTTTAAAGCATGAATCATTCCTAGAAAATGAATTTAAAAAACCATTAAAAGTCAACGACCTCAAAAGCTATCGTTTCGTCTAACATACGATAGTTGGTCACATATGAATCACACCATGGTCAAAATCTAATTCTTCAAATTCAACATCTTAAGCTCTAAGAAGACAGTAATTATTATTATAAGAATACAATGAAAATTGGCGACTTAACTCGGGTCACTTACCGCCTCATTGTGTGAGACATCTATAATATAATGAAACGATACAGAATGACAAAAACCAACCAATACAATTAATGTCTGTCGTTTCGAAGTTCTGCTTGGATAATTCTTCCTTTCGATTTTAATTAAAGGACTGAAATTTACTGCAAAGTTTTCTTCCCTTATGAAAAAAAAAATACTTAGCGTTTGACAATCCTGTTAGCACATGATGACTGCCATGTCAATGGACTGGACTGTTATGTAGACATTGAGTAGGTCTTTCAATCATGATAAACAAATGTGGCTTATGGATGTAACACATCAATGTGATGATAAATTGTCAACCCTGTACCTTGGCGATTCCTTCTTCGATGGTTTTTAACATATTTACAGCCATTACTTCAAGGTTAGTTGGGTATAGTATATCAAGCTCAAACTGATCTTGCTCCACTGGTTTTTTAACCCATATACCCAAGTCACTCTTAGTAAAAGCACTGAAAAGCTGTTCCTTTGCCTGTTGATAGCCGGTAGAAGCAAGTTTGGCATCTATATAGCGAAGTGGTGGTTGCTCTGCGTCGGCTTTGAAAAACGATGGTATTTTCCCATATAAATTTCGGAATCGTTGAAAGAACCTACATTTTGCCAATCGTGAGACATGTCCCTGGTCAGTTTTACCCGTGTTACAGAGTACCAGTTCGAAGTTCTCCATTCCTGCAGTCCAATTCAAACTGAAATTCGGAGGTTTACTAACTTCACGCTGTTCTGGATTACTTGTAACATTCAAAAGTGGTGTATGGACGATGTAGGGAGGCGAAAGACCACGTATGATGTCTAAGAGGCGCCCACACAGTGCTCTATAAATATGCTGAGGATGGAAAAGGCTGCCCACTATAACATTATCTAAGTAGATAGGTGGCAAGAAGTGGCTCAGAAGCGATCCTTGTACTCCCAATATATTCCATTTAGCCATTTTATCTGAACATGACATTGTCAGTAGTCTCTGACCACCCTAGAAATAATTTTAACGTAATCAAATGAATATCATGATAATATATCAATGTGCAGAAAGAAATAATAAGGTGCAACTTATCTATTGATTATTTGTGATTAAAAAAACATTAAAATGCAAAGTATTGAAATATAAATTTCCTTATCTGCATCACACTTACTTACTCATCCTCTTAAAATGTATCTAGATTCACTTATAAACTTCAAAGAACTGAAACTTTCCTAAATATCGAAACTAAGGAGCGTAATGCCATTGAGCATCTGCGATGTATCATTTGGGTAAAAACATGATACCAAAAACCTATTGCAATTTAGATACTGCTTAATGCTTCACGCTTAATTTCATGAAATCCCATTTAGAATAGCCCCTGCTGGACGATGTTTTCAATTATTCAACCACCAGGAGTCAATCCAACAAAATTTACAGATGTACAAATGCACAACAATGGAGGCCAAAATTAAATGGCTTTTTTTTGGCTTCTGGGAATTTTACCAATTTATATTTCGTTTAATCGAAAAAAGGCAGTTGGTTCCGGGGCAGCATTCAGACGCTCTTATGTAACTAGTCGTCATCATCATACCCTTCTCCCGCCTGTGGCAGGGTCGGGTCTGCGGGTTCTAATCCTCTACTGTCGCCTATCCCCCACCAAGTTCCCCTTCACTCCGCACGCTTTCATGTCCCTTTGCACCACCTACTCTCACGTCCGTTTTGGTCTTCCTGCAGTCCCACAATGGACCTAATAAGCTCCTCCTCTCCCGTCCTCATCACATGACCGTACCACATCAACCGTTACTCCCTTATTTTTTCCGTGGTCTCCCACCCCCAAGCCCCACACATGTATCGCAGCATTCGCATCTCGGCCACTTGCATCTGCCTTTCATTCTTATGTAACTAGTCAATAATGTAAAACCATTTAACATTTCATCTGTCTCTCTCAATCACCAAAGTTTATCTGTCTCTTTGGACCCTTGCTTGGAAAACTCCAAACACATGGATACTAGATCCGGCATAGGAGGGGAGAAAAAGTTAACTGTAGAAAATTAAAACTGGATCTCAGATGTGCAAGTGAGATCGTGAAAGGCACAGAAGAAATCATAAATCGCAGGTGAGTCAGTGCAGATCACTGGTCGTCCAATCCTTGCAGTTACATATCATATTCATACACTTACTCTAAACCCAATTAAAGCAAATAGACTATTTACCTGTAACACTCCATCCCAGGTTAGTATACTTTCATCTGGTTTGACTGGAATACTTCCTTCACCTGATTCAACCTTTGTTCTAAGTTTTCCGCGTGCCTTACGGTTCGGGTGGCGATCTATTTCCCCCTCAGAAGCTTCGTGTGGAGAAAATATGCGAGCATCCCCACAAGGCGCAGTACTAATGTACATGCTGAAGCGAACACCCTCTTTCAAACGAAATCCTCCATTCTCGTAATCAGGCAAAAAAATGGACTTGTCTGCCGTGTGCCTGTCCAAATGTAACTCCAGTTGAGAATAAAAGAAGTCTATTAAACAACGACGTGCGATGATTTCGGCATGACAATCATTTACAGATCCACCACTGACACTCATACGTTCTCCACTAATGCACTTTGTACCTAAAAATGATGGAAAAAATTCAATTTTATTAAGTTATTTGTGCAGTGATTTGTTACGAGGTCATGCGCAGCTATTGAAGTCGATGATAGTAATATACTGACGTCTATTAACAGTTAAAACTAGGGATGCAGCGATATGGGTCTGGCCGATATTAAAAATTATAGTACAGTATTGAATGGTTTATCATGCTTCATGATAAATCTACACATTGCCTGCGCAATGCTTACAAGGATCCTGAAATTTAATTACAACACTGACGTAAGGATGTGTTTTCATGTTTTGGTAATGCAGGTTGATTTGCAGTTACAAACGAGAACCCTGATTACCTAATTTAACCACCTCCACAAAGCCGAAATCTTCTTTCTTGGACAACTCATTTCAAATATCCATGTTCTTGTGAAATTTTGAAAACTATCGGTCCGCCCCTAGTTAAAACCCAATATATATTACAAACCTGTAGAAACTGCAATTATTTCAACTTCCCAGGGATCTCCTCGTGACATGACAACTCCTGCCAAAACTTTTCGCTTGCTGTAAGTTGGATAATGTGCTGTCAGGGTTAGGAATTTGTTAGAAATGACCCTAAAATAGAAGAAAACGTACGTGTGCTTTTATAATGTAGTCTTTATTATTTGTCCACTAAACTTTGTTTCTCACCTCGCAATGTAGTCAGTTAGTAATTGGGGCAATTTATCAATAACTGATGGCATTTCCACGTCAGTCTCTTGTTGGTCTGTTGAAATCCATTTCCTATTGTGTAAAGTTGCTAAGGCTAACTTTGCTGCTGCAGCTCTAGCTAGTTTCTTGCTACCTCCTTGGCCCTCAAATGTACGTCCGTCGACATTTACTTTCATTGTAAAAATCTTGTTATGTGGTTCGCCAGATTCCCCAACAAGTTCGTAATTTAGGTAAGGATGAAGCTCATTCAAAGCCATCACTGGGTTTTTATTGGGAATTTGTGGCGAAGGAGAAAGTCTTGCCAATGGCAAGCCACTAGTACTCTCCTCATGGCATTCTAGATTTTCGTTACAATCCGGCTTCTCAAAAGATTCATTAATGTCATCACTGGTGAAATCAAGATTGCAAGTTGGTCTGTGCAGTACTCTATGTGCTTCATCAGGGTTAGCAAATTGGACAAACGATGCTAGAGCTGCTACGGCAGCTTTATGCTTTGCTATCTTTTTGGAGCTTCCGCAACCTTTGTACTCTTCTCCATTTAACGTTACAGACACTTCAAATAGTGGACAGTGAATTGGTCCTGACTGAGAGATCGTTTGATACTTCAAACCAGGATGAATTTCGTTAAGATGACAAACTGCATTTTTCTCCTGAATTAATCCATGAGTCTTTCTACGCTTTGCAGTTCTTCCTACATTGGTATCTTTTGATCTCTTGACACCTTTCCCTAAAAGCCGAACAAATTTATTAATAAATACTTCGATTTCAAAATTCCGCGGTAATTTACTGCTGTGAATTACACCATGCGCCAACGTGATAGAAAAGTGGTAGTTAACTTCGCTCTGATACAGACCCGTTTGTGCGTGGAGTCAACGGATCCCTTTTTCACAGCATTTTTTAAATACAAAAATCCAAATACCCAGAATTTCGATTTACTTCACTTAATCAAAATTTTCTATTCAGTGGTGAAAATAGGGATCATCATCATGAAATTATAAGCAGATCTGATTTTATAGTAAATTTCTACACTAAGATGGTCGCGGGGTTCATTTAAAAAGAATTTAGGCCACTGGTACAGGCAGTTGTTGGTACAAGTTTTAAAATAACCTGTTAATAGATCTTAATGACTTTCTCTACCTTTCTCTTGACCATTTGTAGTGGATTGCTTAGTAGATTGATCATCATTCTGTTGCGATGATCCATCTTCATTTTTTGGCGATGATTGATCTTCATTTTTTGGCGATGATTGTTCAGTCTCCATGATGCATGATTGTGAATCATTAGGACATTGGTCAACGTCTTCTAACATCGAGCACAGCACCTAAAATACAATAGAAGCGTTATATTCTTTCCAATTCATATTATTGAGTAGTTCTTTCCGCCATCAGACTAAACCTGACTACTCGACACCTTTTTATATAAATACACAGGTAATATTTAGAAATATCACCGTTAACAATGGCGTAGTTTATTGAATAATAAGTAGCATACTGCATATCACAACAAATATCAGTTTCTGGAAGCAATAAATTGTTCAACCTGCTATCTGAATAAACAGAAGTCGTCAAAAAGCTCCGATGACTAACTACATTTTCCTCCGTCCTGACCGTTAACTAAGATAAGCATCCTAACCCTTTCCCCTCACATGTCCAAACCATGCAAGCCTGACGTATGAACTGTCAAGATCTGCAGATCGTCTTAGACCTGGTGCTTTTCTTATGATCACGTGTTAAGAAAGTGGAAATAAAGTTCTGGAACGATTTTCAAGGAGTTGGGGCAACAGCTACAATGGACCTCAACTTGTGCTCATCTCTTCACCATTTTCCAAAATTTTTGGAGTTTGGCGAATAGGTAGTAGCATAAACGGTAATATTATCCCTGAGCTCCGTATGTAGGAAAGCTTGAAATATTAAATTAAATATGTATGTGAAATTCTGGACACACTAACACGTAATTCTATTTGGCGTAATTTACGTATATCAGCGCTATTTCCATACTACTGTAATATATAAAGTACATACGGCACATGACACAATCGAAAGATTCGCAGCATGAATGTCTCTCAAGTATAAATCATAATAAAACCGACAACATAGGGAAGCAAATATTTTAAATGTAGACGATACAACTACTTATTAACGTACAGCTTTGTAATAATCAATGATTGAAGTGGCAACTTGTGATAACTTTGAATACGCAAGTACCGTCTATGATAATATCATAATCAAATGACACATTCTGATAAATCTTTCAAATTTTTTCCATTACCCTTTACGTTGAATTTTATATAAAAAACGTGAAATTATGTAATTATGTTCTTTTAATTTACTATCGCAAGCGATCCATGGCATAACCCGGGGCTCTATAATCACGTATTCAATCATAGCTCGGGGACTAGTCAACTAATTTAGGAAAAGCGGCAAAAAGCAAGCTACCGCCGGAGTAATGATGCTTCGATAAAAATGAACATAGGACGATAAATGAGTGAATACAATGTATGGTGCACATGCTAACAGCTAAAACTTCCTTTGTCCAAACAGTTGAAAACAAAAAAATATTAAAAAACAATGGTTATTTAATTTCCTGTGATTTCTTTGAGAATAGCTTCTATTATCGCGCCGTGCACTTCTACTTGCTTTCAGGGAATGAAACAATGACTCAAAACGCCGGGTGGGTAAACCGCAAAGATGCCGATCAATGAAGCTCATGCCGATATATAGAAAAAGCTTATATCGATTAATTAGATGTTAAAAACTTACGATTCGAACTGACAATAATACTAAAATAAAATTCCTTTAAAATACTTTTTAATTTCGGTTTCCTTCGAGCGCCAGTCTTCGGCTTCAGATAGGCAGTGTAGTCAGATAAGACAACACCAGAAAATTGTTGAAAAATTATTCTAAGTGATTGTTATTTAGAGAAATCCTCTAGAATGGAAAAACACGTGATCTCGAATGAAGT
Organism: Trigoniulus corallinus; assembly: GCA_013389805.1. NCBI lineage: Eukaryota > Metazoa > Arthropoda > Diplopoda > Spirobolida > Trigoniulidae > Trigoniulus > Trigoniulus corallinus. The sequence continues at coordinate 5,683,410 of JAAFCE010004209.1, read as the reverse complement.
TAAAATATAATTAAGAAAATTAATTAGAATATTATAATTCAAAACTGCAATACGTCAACTTGGGGAAAAATCAACGATTGTCATTTGAAAAGAAACCATTCAAGCTAGAAAACCATTGCTAAGCTTATGTGCAAAAAGTGTACACTACAGCACTGCAACATATTAAAGCGCTTTGAATAAAGGTCTTTGATGTGACCACAGTATCCCTAGGTATTCAAGATTGGTTTGATTTAAATGTTTGTCACGAAGTTCCTCAGGAACTGAGGTCATTTCATGGCGCCCGAGAGGGGCAGGCTGCTCCTCACGGGTGTTCTAACGATCTGCATACCTTTTTACACGTAAAAAGAGTTCTTATACCTCCAGTTAACTTCATGCACATCAGACGAGACCCTTTTCTTTACTTCCTATACCCGAGGAAAACGTGGGCCCAAAAGCAATAACTAACCGAGGAAAACGCTCGACTATAATAAACCTTCCTAGCAACTCCTAACACTTCCCGCCTATGGCAGGGTTGGGTACCCATGTTGTCCCTCTGAATGAACACAAGGGTGATCTATTGGACAGTGTTTTTCCGCAGTCGGTTGCCGACCAAAGCTGCAACCCCTATGCTTATTTATCGTAGGTCTACTGTTCGTTGGGGAGTTCCACCGACGCCGGGGGATGGGGCGAGCTCCTACACCTGAAAATGTTTGTCTCACCTACCCGTTGTATAGTAGAGAGGGTTCTTTTAGGAGTAAATGCCATCGTACACAACGCGCCACCGAGGTGGGGTGACAGCACGTCTAGCAGTCGTATCATTGAACTACTAATCTTGCGTACCTGGCATAAGCAGTGGCGTCACTAGGGGGGTGCGGGCCGCACCGGGTGACACCACTCGCACCATGAGAAATGGGGTGACACCAAAGCAGAAGAAGCGGATTTTTTCGGTAGCGGCTTTTTTCACACTGTTGTTGCTTTTCATTTAGAATCTTGAATTTTCTTTCGAAGCTTTGTGTCAAGCCAGGAAAATGGCACATCCGGATTAAAGTTTGTATGGGTCCCAGGCAGGAAAGATAGAATAGGCCCCTAAAGAAGATACCGAAGCTAACCAGGGGAGTTGTGCAGGAAATTTAAAAAAGAAAATGCAGAACATTGACAACTCTAGTGAAGTTCCAAGCTTACGTTGGAACTTGAAACCAGAGTTTAGGACCAAGCCTATGTATAAATTCAGCCCTGGAAATGGATGGAAATGAAAAATTCATTAAGTGGCTGTGGTTTCAATCTTAGTCAATTCAGACACCTTAAAGGTCGACCAATGTGCTACTAACCCTCTCAGTAACCTGTTCATGAAAAAATCATGGTGAGTCTCATATTAATTATGTGCACCACGTTTCTTCAGAATTGTGGAGTTCAGGTAGGAAATGACGAATTAGAATAGTTCTGACGATGACGTGCGAGATGAGAAGGTAAAAAAGTTTTGCTTATCTATTTACTGGCAAAAAATTAGCGTAGTGATGATGATAACTTCGGGTGGAGAGAAGAGGGGGACAGGCAATGAAAAAATTAGTGGGCAGTAAGTAGTGAGTGGTGTGGAATGGCAGACAGATGCATGACAAAGATTGATGTGGACTGGCACTGGCGCTGTTTCTAGTCGAATCATTACCTGAAAGCAACAATAGCAGTAGCAGGAGATTGAGACGTTAATGGGGGGCTGCGATGAAATCATTGGTTGGGATGGGCTTTCTTCGAATTGCAGCCGGACACCTGAATAAGAATTCCGGAATAGAAAATGAAGTCATGATGATTGCCTCTACATTCAAGAGCATTACTTACCTAACTGTACACTTATCGTACTTGCTTACCTAGCGAAATTTGGTTAGGTCTGTCATGGGCCTGAAGAAGGAAGTGGCAATCCCGCCATTGGTGGGGATATAAGGTACAGTAGAACTTCGGTATATCGAACTCGCTTATATCGAAATTCTGCTTATATCGAAGTTTAAGCGCCGGCCCCGCCAGACACAATGTTAATCAATACGAAAGATGCCCTGATATATCGAAACTCGTTTATTTCGAAATCTCGGTTATATCGAAGGTGATTTTCAGTCCCTCTGATCAGAAGCCTATGGGATATATCGAAGTATCATAAACACAGGCCTGCATAAATATAGTATTTGACTTTGGCTGACAGGGACTATAGAGCGGGTCTCACTCCATCTAGACAAGGTCTTCAAACTTTGTCGACTCACGAAACCCTTAGAACTAAAAGGTTTTTATTTCGCCACTGCAATTGAATTGGCAGCCCACACATGAAGGCTCTGATGTACAAATGTACCCCTCTGTTTGGAAGTTTGTCCCTGGCTGAGTATTAGGTGAGAAAGGATCATACGTATAAATTGAGGGAGATAAGGGCACAGACAGACTCATACTACTGGTCTTTTTTGACAAGGGTCATTTGGCAATGGAATACCTTTCGAGAGGATAAAGTGGAGGGCTTCCTGAAAGGTAAGGCCGCCATTGCAAGTATTGTAGGGGGACACAACAATTATAGTTTAGGGTTTTAGGAGTTTTACCGAATCATTTGTAGGAATGAGAGTTAGTCTCTCCACTGCCAAATAAGGCTGCTTGCAGTGTAGTGAGTTAGAATAGAACTTCTTTATGTTGTGATCTTATTGTTTTTAACATTGTTGATCTTAACAATGTTAAAAAACTGCCACAGGCATGTTAAGTCAACAGGCACAGGCATGATAAGGGTACGGTGATGATGCGGATCTTAATATTTTATCCTAAAATTGAAATTGTAGGTAGTATAATAGCGGGACATATACATTTGTGAAAATGTAAATTTGGACTATATAATTTCCGGAATTGGATATATCGAAACTCGGATATATCGAAGTATTTTTCACGGTCCCCTGAGGTTCGATATAACGAGATTCTACTGTATAATGCAGTCATTACAAAAGCTTCCATGCTAAGCAAATATCGATCAGTACTAAACAGCAATTACCACCAACCCCTTTCCCGCCAATGGCAGGATTATGAACCCTTTTTGTCCACTTGGGACACATGGGCAATCTGTTGGACGGCATTATTACCTAGCTGGCTGCAACCCCTATGCTTATTTATCGTCGGCCTACTTCTAGTACACTGATGCGAAGGGGTGAGCTCCTTTACTCCGAAATTTTGCCTCATCTACCTTGTGCATAGTAGAGAGGGTTCTTTTACGTGTAGTGGTGACATCGTACACACCACATAGAGCCATGGGTTTACTACCACCCGACAGAAGGCGCACTGGGGACCTCACGTTGAAAAGAAGTTTAACCATCTTGATGCAGTGTCGAACCTGGAATCACTGATACAGTAGTCTCGCATACCCAGTGGCGGTTTTAGGCACGTGCAAACTGTGCAAATGCACGGGGCCTCGCTTTTGCAAGTTGCAAATTTTTGGAAAGGGCCTCGCACTTTCAATTTGCACAGGGCCTCGCGTATGCTAGAACCGCCACTGAGCATACCACCGATAAAGCAACTCCTAACCCTTTTCCCGCCTATGGCAGAGCCGGCTACCCAATCCTGCCCCTCTGAATGGATACAAGGGTAATATATTGAGCAGTGTTTTTCCCACAGCGGGTTGCCGACCAAAGCGACAACACCTCTGCTTATTTATCGACAGTCTATTGTCGGTTGGGGCACTCCACCGAGCTCCTACACCTGGAAATTTTGAGGAGCGGCAAATTGCTTTGGCCGTTCTCGTTGAGCGGCAAGTTCTCGTCTGATCACTGAAGTTAAGCAACGCAACCCCATCTAGTACTGACATGAGTGGCCGCTTGGGGAACCTTGGTGCCGCTAATACCCAAAAATCGTCGCAGTAGTGTAATGTTGCAGTCTCTGTATTAGGACTACGCAGTGGACAGGGCTGTAATGACCTTGTGATGGGCCCTAAAGCACCAACAAACAAAAACGAAATGGAAATTTTGCCTCATCTTTCCACTGCATAGCACAGAGGGTTCTTTTACGTGTAAATGCCATCCTACACCATACAGAACCTCGGTTTTTTACTTCCAATCCGAAAGAAGGCGCACTTGGGGCCTCTCTTTCTCGCCTAAACCGTCGAAGAAGCCAACCCACCTTGGTCCAGTTTCGAACTTAGAAATACTGATGCAGTTACCGAGCGTGATACCCACTGCGCCACCGAGGCGGGTCATTGTCTAGCATACCACCGATCTGGGGTACAAAGTCGATTAATACCTAGGAAGAACAATATTGAAAAGAATAAGGATTTTTATTGATTTCCCACCCGACTACAATCAAATTGTTCCAAATCTTGGATACAAGAAATTATAAATTTAGAATTGAACATAAATTCATTGTTAGTTGACGAGTTACAATAAGACAATGTCAACTATATTAATGCCGAGGCTTATAATTCCTGATAACGATTTAAAGCATCAGCAATATCATCTAGAAATGATTTTGCAAAGTCGTAGGCACTTCTAGTTTTACGTGAAGAAGAAGAAGTGGTTGTAGTATTATGCTTATCTTGTTTATCAGATTTTTCTTTTGTATTAGTAGTGGTCTTGCTAGAGCTGTCCTTCTTCACTGGTTCGGGCGAAGCATCTGCAGATCGTTTCTTAAGGAATGGGAATAGTGGTCTGTCATCAAATTCTGAAGTTAAATTCTGGAAAAACTGCTGAAAAAATTCGGTGAAAGGGTTACTGGTGCCTCCTGTTAGATCTTCTAATGGATTTGCAAAAGGGTTTTCATTGGATGACGAAGAGCTGCTGCCACCAAAAGGGTTTTGGCCTGAAGTCAACAACGTGAAAGACAACAGCACAAACACTGCTAGTACCCTTACTACAAAAATAATGAAAAAACTACCATAAAAATGAAATTCTACCTTTTTTTTGGAAATATCACACTACTAGTGGTAGTAGTTCTAACTATAAGATGCGTTCAAAAAGTAACGAGCCAGAGGCTGGAATGCGCAAACTGGTGACAGGATGATAATATCGTGGCGTGTGTAACGAGGTGTGGTTCCAGGAAGGTCATAGCCCGTCACTAGAGGGCACGCGTGCACGTCACGTGACGATACAAAGCGAGCAGCAGCATGCGTCCATTGCTGCCAGTCTTTGACCAAGATGGCCCCCTTCTGGTACATTTCATGCCGCATGGGACAACAGTGAATGCCCAGCGTTACTCGCAAACCTTGACCACCCTTCTCCAAGCGATGAAAACAAAACGACCAGGCAATCTCACCCATGGGGTCATTCTGCTCCACAACAATGCAAGACTTCATACAGCCAACACAGTCGCGGCACTCCTGCAGAAATTCAAATGGGAGGTTCTCAGCCACCCTCCATACAGTCCAGTCCTCTCTCCCTGTGATTACGCCATATTGGGTACCCTGAAAAGGGCTCTGAGGGGTCACCGATTCACCTGGGACGCCGAAGTCGAGCTGTACGTGCAGAACTGGTTCACATCGTAGCCCAGGGAATTTTATAAGACAGCCATTCACTGCCTCGTGTCACAGTGGGACAAGTGCCTCAAAAGCCAGGGCCAATACTTCTAACATACAGGTACTGGTTTCCGTCATTATGCCCCTGGCTCGTTACTTTTTGAACGCACCTTATATATCAAATTTTGAAATTGTTAACTTCAAGAGTGTGCAAAAGAAGTTACCAACCATTTACTGAAATTTGCAAATTACCACTAGCATTTGATACACGATGATAACGTTCATGTCTTACCATACATGATGACAGTTGTAAATGATATCACTTCAACGACGAGTCGAGAGTTCGAGTCCAGAATAACATCGACAACCTCTTAAATGATACTTATATAGTACCAAACTCAAACATTAAAGTTGTGGATAGTAAAATGTTGTCATTATTTATTTGATTTATATTTCTATCGCTGCACGAACTCCATTTCAATCCGGTGATAAAATCTAATAATAGTAAAATGTGGATATATGTCATGACATTATGAATTAGTCATAACAGTATAAATGTTATGGAAATAAACACCCAAAAAATTATTTTAAAATATTATGAGACACTCGACACTAATTTCGGGAGACCGAATCGTACCAAAGAGTTGGAGAGTCGTTTAAAATTATTCAACTTTTTTTAATTAAGCATGTTTAGCATAGTTAAATTTTCTCAAGTAGCATCTCAGTATATGCACAGTCATTTCCATCAGGGTTAAATGTAGCTCCTGGTGTTCCAGGGTTGTGACAGCAGAATAAAGTGATCATATCTGTCACTGGTGTGTGTGGCAGTGCCAGTGACATCGCACACCCACACACACACGATTTTCTTTTCATATGACAGAAAGCACAGTTAAAGTGTCCCCCTTATCTCACAGATCTCAGTCAGTAGCGAACCTGTGTACCGTGAGGTTGATGCAAGCATGATCTACCAACTGAAGTATTGAGGTCAGTAATAGTTATAGTTTTGAGCAGTGCTATTGGAATACTGGAAACAATGGAAAAAACGCAACTCCTAACCCTTTTCCTGCTTATGGCAGGGTGGGGGACCCATCTTATCCATCTCAACTGACAAAGGTGATATATTGGACGGTGCTTTCCGCAGCCTAGAGCGGCGAGTTGCGTTGGACACACCAGTTCTCGTCTGATCACTGAGGTTAAGCAACGCAAGCCCAGTTAGTACTGACATGGGTGGTCGCTCGGGAAAGCTGGGTACTGCTAATACCCAATAATCGTCGCATTAGTGTAGTGTCTGTGCAGTATATGCGCTAGAACTATGCAGTGGACGGGTCTCTAATGACCTTGTAGTTGACGGGATCTTAAACGCCAACAAACAACTTTCCGCAGCCGGTTGCCGACCAAAGCTCCAACCCTTATGCTTATTTATTGTCAGTTTACTATTCGTTGGCGAATTCCACCGGTGCCAGAGGGCGAGCTCGTACACCTGGAAATTTGGCCTCAGCTACCCGTTGCATAGTAGAGAGGGTTCCGTTACTTGCCAATACCATCGAACACCACACGGGACCACGGTTTCTTTTTTACTTCTTATCCGAAAGAAGGCGCACTCGGGTCCGGGGGCCCTATGATTTACCCTTATATAGAACTTCTATGTAAGTATGTAATTTTGAATCATGGTTATTTGAATTTTATGCGACATTCATGCGATGGCTGTGATTTACCGACAATTGAATGATGCATACGTTAGTTTGATAAAACTGCCTTTGCTTAAATTTAATGCAGGGGCCCCGGAAAGATTATCACTGGGGCCCGTCCCAACTATCGGCGGCCCTGACCGGCCTCAGTGCAACAAACGGCCCTTTAGAGATAGACGAGCACTGGAACTATCTGCTCTGCCTAGTCATGAAACCACTTTTGAATTTATGCAGGACAGCCGGCTCGAGGCGGGTTCAGTGCGTTCGCCGAACCCGGTCCCACGTTTACTAAGGCTCCGCGCGCGGCCTTTTATATTACATGTTTTTTTTCTACAAATGGCCCCCCAAAAGCGGGTTCCCCACATTTACCAGAACCCGGCCTCGTGCGCGGGCCTCTATATTACATGCAAAATGAGTTTTCCTACAAAAGGTCACGCAAAATATTTTTGAACCCGGCCCCGCAAAAGCTCGCGCCGGCTCTGATGCAGGACTACTGGTTAACGACGCTTTCATAGGATCAAGAGGTTTGAACTAATTTCTTCCTCATTCGGATTTCTTACGTGAAGTTTGTATTCCTCAAGTGTTGTCACATACCCAGTCACACGGTACAACAACCTGAAATGGTTTGACCATAATTCGATTTTTTGTTGGATACGGTGACCAAAACCTGTAGAAAATGCAGATTTCCAATCAGTACTGGACAGACTGACTGAGGTACTGGACTTTCCCCGGTAGGCCATCATTACAAGATAATCACTTGGTCGCAGGCCCTACAAAAATTGCGGATCGTGGGTGTAGACTTTTTTTTTAAGAAATCCCACTCCAAGCCTAATTTTCTGTCCTGTCAAGCTCCAGGAACCAAGCTCCAGGCTCCAAAGCCCAGAGTCACAAATATTTGGATTCCAACCTGCAGACAAAGAAGGCCGTTTTGAGTCTCATCACCCGATGATGAATGCCTTATTTTGTCTTACTTACTATTTTTAAAATCAGTTATTGTCTTTGAAGGTCAGGATGACTATGGCAGTTCCAACAAGTTTGAAAGGCGAATTAGCTGCTTAATGAGGATGTCCGCTCACGCATAAGTCTCCAAAAAGGTCTTCAGATAATCGATTGAAAGGACCATCATGCAGATGAATTTTATTGAAATGTTAAATGGTGGCAAAGTTTTTAGGTCTTAGTACTGTATCATCATTACTAACCCTTCTCCAGCCTATGGCAGGGACGGGTACCCAGTTTTGTCCCATCATGAGAAATCTGCTGGACAGTAGTTTTTTAAATAGTCGGCTGCCAACCTAATACTGCAGTATGGTTATTTATCGTCGGCCTATTTTTCTTCGTTGGGGCCCATTTCCTCCACCTGACGCCAAGGGGGAAGGCTCCTACGCTTGGGAATTTTGCCGAAGTGCACGTATATTTTATTCCATGTAGTAAGGGTTCTTTTATATCCAGATGAAATTATACACATCACATGGGGCCACGGTTTTACTTACAATCCGAAGGAAGACTCATTGGGGCTTCTCTCGTGCCTGAAAGAAGCCCCCACCTTGGTTAAGGACCGAACCTGGAACCTACCGAGGTGGATTCCAGCGAATTTAACAAACATCATGGTGCTTTACTGAATTATTAATTTTTACGCCGCGTTTCTTCAACTCTGGGGTTGAACAGAACAGAGCAAGAAGCAGAAGACAAAGATGGGGATGAATACTATTATTCCCATATTTACTAACCAACTCCTAACCCTTTTCCCGCCTATGGCAGGGTCGGGTACCCATCTTATTCCTCTGGGTACCCATCTTATTCCTCTGGGTACCCATCTTATTCCTCTGGGTACCCATCTTATTCCTCTGGGTACCCATCTTATTCCTCTGGGTACCCATCTTATT
>JAAFCE010004209.1:5455342-5674398 GCA_013389805.1 Trigoniulus corallinus | reverse complement strand
TTATTCCTCTGGGTACCCATCTTATTCCTCTGGGTACCCATCTTATTGCACAGCCGGTTGCCGACCAAAGCTGCAACCCCTATATTAATTTATTGTCTACTGTTCGTGGGGAATTCCACTGACGCCAAGGAGCGAGCTACTACACCTGGAAATTTTGCCTCATCTACCCATTGCATAGTAGAGAGGATTCTTTTACGTGAAAATGCAATCGTGCACCACACTGGACCTCGGTCTTATTTAGGGAGCGGCAAATTGCGTTGGACACACCAGTTCTCGTCTGATCTCTGAAGTTAAGCAACGTAACCCCAGTTAGTACTGACATGGGTGGCTGCTTGGGAAAACTGGGTACTGCTAGTATCCAAAAATCGTCGCATTAGTGTAGTGTCTGTGCAGTCTCTGCATACGAACTACGCTGTAGACGGGGCTCTAATGACCTTGTAGTTGAAGGGCCCTAAAACACCAATAAACAAACAACAACAATCGGTCTTACTTCTCATCCGAAGGAAGGCGCACTCGGGGCATCTCTCTCGTCCGAAAGAAGCCAACCCACCTCGATCCATTGTCGAACCTAGAACCAACCACTGGCGCGGTTACTGAGCACTCTACCGACTGCGCCATCCAGGCGGGATTTATTTCCATATTACTGTCTTTAATGACGGCCGTTGGGGGAAGTCTTGGTTTTTGTGTGCGGCCCGAGGAACTAAATGTGGTGGTCGTGTTCATATACGAGTTTGATCACTGTATTAGAAAACAAACAGTCTTGCAGTTACGTCTCATGTTTTGGTGTAGCTTTTGGTCCTAAAGTTGAATCTATTCCTAAAAGGTGAGTGACCAGTAAAATAGTGATTTAAACGTAAGTTTCAAAATAATTAATATCTAGGTAAAATCTACAGCGGAGAGAACTACAAAACTATTGCTTAATGCAAAATGATTATAAAGTCTACCTTGCACCATGATAACACGTTTGTCCTGATCTGATAAAGGAACTTATTTTGGCGGCAATCTTTTCCCTACTGAGTTTGTTTATTAACTTTCTCTCCTAATAATTCCCCAAGTCATTTTTATTATTTTTATTGCTAATGAACTTGTTAAAGATGTCTAACTAACTAGGTTCAATTTCATCTCTGAATAAAAACCAATTGACTAGTTACGTTTCTGCCTGCCATTTTCAGTTCATAATTTATTTATTTACCGCTTATTTCAGACTAGTTATAAAAATTGTAATTGAAATTCAATCTCAATTCGGTAAATGAATTATACTGCCATATTTTACAGCGTGATTTTTAAAAATTAACTCATATTTAACTAATTCAATTTGTCTGAGGCGTTTAACAGTCAGAGGATTACTGGCTGGTAGAGACAATATTTCAAGCAATAACATCTCTATTATGATGATAATAAAATATCATAATTCATCAGACCATAACAGATAAATTAGATGTAAAATTAGCCTCCTTTGGGATAGTATGTCAAAACTATTGCTTTACAAAATTTGGAACTGAAACACTTAATAGCTTTTCCGGTTGCCGTTTTACTGGTTAGTCAGTCTGCTGTCATAAATATTCGTCTACTGCTATAATGTTGATGCTTAACGTCTATTAAATTTAAGACGTTAATGTTGAAGGCGGTTTCACTTCTTGATTGATTAATGACAAGCGTTCAACCAGATATCAATTGGTTTGCTTAGTTTAAATTGTATAGGAGTCACAAATTGCTGCAGACCATTTTGCAGTATCTTGACAGCTTTTGTTGTTGCTCTTTGTTCTAGTTTTAGGGCAGGGCCCTTCAACCATAAAGGTCATTAGAGCACCGGCCACTGCCTAGTTCTAATGCAGAAACTGCACAGACACTGCGCTGATGCGACGATTTTGGGGCATTAGCAGTACCCAATTTCTCTCAAGTAGCCACCCATGTTAGTACTAGCTGGGGTTGCGTTGCTTAATTTCAGTGATCAGACGAGAACTGGTGTGTCCAACTCAGTAAGCCGCTCCCATCTTGACAGCGATAGTCGACGTTATTTCCAGCTTCAAGGAGGAAATCCCAATAAAATATTGTGTTCATTATCGATGTTTAATGTCAACTTTTCAGTAAGATGTACAGGGAGATAAAAACAGCAAAAAGCAACTCCTAACCCTTTTACCTTCAATGGCAGGGGCTCGGGTACCACGTTGTCCCTGTCCGGGTAACTTGGACGACAATTCCACCGACACCAGCGAGCGAGCTCCTACAACTGAAAATTTTGTCTTATCTACCCGTTGCATAGCAGAGAGGGTTCTTTTACGTGCAAGTGCCATCGTACATCCACACGGGACCTCGGGTTTACTTCTCATCCGAAGGAAGGTGCACTCGAGACATCCCTCTCGTCCGAAAGAAGCCAACCCACTTCGGTCCAGTATCAAACCCAGAACCACTTATGAACTTACCCCTCAGCTTTATTGGGACCCTCCGTTCGTATAGGACTCCATTTGCCTGTCCCCACCCTACATTGATCCTATGGGTCACACCTGAATTATTTCCTCATTAATCTGCAATAAGGACCCCAAGTGCTTGAACTGATCATCAGCCTCATAAAACCCTTATCACGTCTATGTTAGGATCGATTCTGCAAGTTGTGGCTCTCCATTCCCTCCTGTTTTTAATTAGGTTTCTATCCACCCCACAACTTGCCGGGTTCTGCTGTACACTCTGCTTCCATGTTTGGTTAGACCCACCTCTAATCCATCAGCTCTCGATAACTGGCATCTCTGTGATGGCCATAACCAGCTCCTTGTACTTTCTTCCCTTTGAACTTTATTTGGGTTCTCTGATCAAAGAAATTCCTAAGATACTTCGTAAAATTTCAGGATGCGAAACATATTATTTGTATTTGCTGACGTTTTCATTAAAAGTAATATCAATAGTTTTCTCCCAAATTTTGAAATTTGAAATGTAGGTGCATATATCGATCTGCCTCGGTGACGCAATAGGTAGCGTGCTCTGTGCTCGATATACTGCGGTTAGCTTCTTTCGGGCGAGAGAGAGGCCTCGAGTGCGCCTACCTACGGATGAGAAGTAAAACCGCAGTCCCGAGTGGTGTATGATGACATTTACACGTCAAAGAACCGTCTCTACCACTTAACAGGTAGATGAGGAAAATTCTCAGGTGTAGGAGGTCGCCCCCTGGCGTCGGTGGAGTGCCGCAAAGAACAGCAGACCGGCTATAAATAAGCATAGGGGTTGCAGCTTTGGTCAGCAGCCAGCTGCGGAAAAAAACACCATACAATATATCACCCTTGTGTCAATTCAGAGCAGTGAGTTAGCCAACCATCTGCATTCCTGAAATGGACCTAAGGAGCTCCTCCCCCTTCTGATTACGTGTCCATACCACTTCAACCTATTCTCCCTCGCTCCTATGTGGAAGTCCCTCATAGGAATGATCTTGCTCTCTCAACCTATTCATAGCATAGCTGGTCTAACCACTGCCCTTTAAAACTTACCTTTCAACGTGAATGGGACCCTCCTATCACATACGACTCCACTTGCCTTTCTCAACTTCAATCATCCCCCATTGAGTCTTTGGGTCACATCAGAGTTATCGCCCCATTGCTTTGGAACGTTGATCCTAAGTGCTTTACCTCCATGGTGTAGCCAAGTTGCGTTGGACGCACCAGTTAAGCAATGCAAATCCATGTTAGTAACAACATGGGTGGTTGGTAGTGAACGTTGGGTGCTGCTAATTTCGCCTTTCCTACGCCTCCTACACCTAGCCCCTCCTCACCTGCGAGCAGCCTCCTTAGGGTTTGGCCTGTTATGGCTGCTTGGCTTACTCCCTAACCCGATAGTGTAACATACTCCTACTAATACTACTCTTGCACCGTTTTCACCAGTTGGACTCTACTGGGAAGCACCCAGTATTTCCCCAAGATGTTCATACCCTGGCTATTACCCTTCTTCATTGACCTGGAGAAAGCTTATTACAGTGTGCTAATACGCCAAAATAGTCACATTAGTGTAGTGGCTGTGCAGTCTCTGCATTAGAAATATGCAGTGGATGAGGCTCTAATGGCCTTGTAGTCAAAAAGCCCTAAAATACCAACGAACCAAACGAGTTTATGTGAATCCATTAGCTGGACTGTGTCCCATACAAAATTCGCATTCATTGAAACTAATATTCAAATAGGTGTAGTGCTGTAGGAAAAGGTTGGATCTGAAACTTTGCAATAGTGTCACCCGGTGCGGTCCGCACCCCCCCTCGGTACGCCTCTGTTCAGAGGGACAAGATGGGTACCCGACCCTGCTATAGGAGGAATAAGGGTTAGGAGTTGCTAAATGTAGGTGTATACAGTATATCGAAAGTGTCTTTGATAAAATACATGAGTACCTACTTAAAGTGGTGTGCCACATTTACTGTTAAATACGTAAGCGTTTAATGTCCGAATACTTTTTTGTATTTTATGACTTCTAAAATAGACATGTGCGTATCTGTTTTGAAAACTATGCCAGAGAGAGACGTAAGAGGCAGCTGGTGATGTCATGCACCTGGAAATTTTTCCGATCTACACTCACTTCTAGGTAATTTACATACTGGAAGGAACATGACTTTTCACTCCTATCAGAACGAGTTTCATGTTTAGTGACTCGAGCTCCCATCAATGCCATTTATTCATAGTAAAATAAGTATCTAGACGTTGATAGCAATGGAAAGACCAAAGGTTGAACTGGCCCACCGGGGTACCGGATTTTCCTCCCAGTAGGCCATCGTTCTCCGAGGATCAACGGACCGTCATTAAAAACTTAATACAGTCCACTATTTTTTTAAATTCGGTAAGTGGTTCTAAGTTCGATACTGGACCGAGGTGGGTTGGCTTCTTCCGAGCGAGAGAAATGCCCCGAGTGCGCCTTCCTTCGGATGAGAAGTAAAATCGAGGTCCCGTGTGGCGTACGATGGCATCTCCACAGAACTAAACCCTCTCTATTATGCAACGGGTGGATGAGGCAACATTTCCAGGTGTAGGAGCTCGGTAGTGTCCCAACCAACAATAGCCTGTCAAAAAATAAGCAGACGGATTGTAGCTTTGGTCGGCATTGTCCAATATATCACCCTTGTGTCCATTCAGAAGGACAAGATGGGTACCCGATCCTTCCATATGCGAGAAAATGGTTTTTCTTTTACCCTGAGTCTAACCTGCTGTCCAATCCGACTCGAAAAAGGTCGAGGGAATGAGGAAGAGGAAGAAGATCGTCCACAGGAACTAATGAATTAAAGGTTGGACAGAGATCTGGAAATTTTTAATTCTCTACTACTTGATGAATTGCGCTCCAAGGTTGTCTTTAACCTAAAATCTATAAAGTTCTGACAGAACAATGGATGTAGTCCAAATTGAAGTTAACAACTTTTCGGAAGAGTGAAATGACTTGAGAACTAGGACGAATACTAAGCAGCCGAATACTAGTATCAGTAAATATTTTTGGAGCTATTAAATTATTGTCTTTTAGACTTTCAAAACCTCAGAGACAGGCTAATGGTACTGAAATACAAGCGAACAGATGGTAAGACAGTGGATGTATAATACGCTTCAGAGAGCAATAAAATTCACAGGGGTTCTTTACGCATTTCGCAAATAATTTCTTAACCACAATATATCAAACAGTAAACCATCTGGCTCGCGGCATCCGGTTTCCAGACACACCAGAAGTAAAGATAATAAACCTGTTGTTTCTAACCTTTATACGTCATTATCTAAAATGAGTTAGTTAATTTCTCTTATTATATGACTAATCTTATAACACATTTATAAACTCATAATAATGAGAACTTGGTTGTATACTGCAGTGTTGGAACACGTGGGGTAGGCGAGCATCCCCCCCAGACAACAAAGCCAATATGCCTGCGGGTTCCAGATGCCTGGCTGGGGTGCCCCCAGTCAGAGCATGTTTAATGGATCTGCAGACCCCACCCTGCCACAGGCGGGATGAGGGTATGACAGCGATGACTAATGCGAACAAAGAGATATCTATAAAGTTCAACAAACAGTTTGGACAACTATGAAATGGGGAACTGCCATCAGAGAATTCAGAAGGATTTTTGTTCAAAACAACGGGCATTTTGTAATTATAACAATCCTCCCTCCCTCCGTCATTCTGTGGCCACCGTATTAACCGTGTGAATCCATGGATGCATGCTCGATCCTGGCGGAAGAGGATGATTTCTTTGGAGCTTTTCTTTGGTGCGCCTTCTGAATGAGCGGCTTATTGCGTTGGACACACCAGTTCTCGTCGGAACACTAAAGTTAAGCAACGCAACCCCAGCTAGTACTAACATGGTAGTACTCAATTGGAAAGGACAGGGAAAAATGGTGACATACTCTCTGGGAGCGAGCTGGTGACAAAGGTGCAAGAGGCAAAGTACATAGGATCGTGTGTTCCAAAACAACGGGGAGATAGATTTGGATGTGCCCCATAGAATCAATGGCGGATGGTTGAAGTGGAGACAGGCAAGTGGAGTCCTGTGTGATAGGAGGGTCCCAATCAAGTTGAAAGGGAAGTTCTACAGGACAGTGGTTAGGCCAGCTATGCTATATGGCTATATGGATCACAGTGTTGGGTTGTGCGGAAGAGCCACATCATTAGAATGCAAGCAGCCGAGATGCGAATGCCGCGGTACATGAGTGGGGAGTCGAGAGTTGATGGAATTAAGACATGAATATATCAGACGTAGCCTGGAGGTGTGGAACATCGTGGAAAAAATGAGGGAGAACAGATTGAAGTAGTATGGACACGTAATGAGAAAAGGGAAGGATGAGCTCGTTAGGTCCATGACAGGAATGCAAATGGTCGGAAGCACCCGAGGCAGGGGGAGACAAAGCAGACGTGGGAGCAGATTGTCCGTAAGGATATGGTAGCGTATGAGGTGGACGGGGACCTGGTGGGAGATAGGTGGGAGTGGAGGACTAGAACCCGCAGACCCAACCTTGCCATAGGCGGGATAAAGGTATGATGATGATGTTACACTATAGTAAGTCTGCAGTTCATGTTAATTTTGCATCACTTCAGGGTGGACATGTAGGTTGACTTAAAAGTGAGAGTGATGAAGAGGGGAGATTCAGAAGACAATATAGACCCTAGACCCTGAATCAGGACATAGTACTCGGAGACTGAATTTGTTGTTAGCAAATGACGCGTAAACTCTTTATAAGTTATGCTCTTTTTTCAGCTTTAACTAATGGTCTGTAAAATTGTAACGTTCTAAGTTCAGACCGGTTCATTTCAAACGTCCCAAGTATACAGACATGCTGCAGTACAGGTCATTATGACGAGTGTCGAGTGGGGACAAGCTGATCAGCGAATCTCCCTTTATTAGGGTACTGAGATGCTGTAAAACATTACTGCCTGCTGCACACACAGCCTCCTCTTAAGATGACCTCTTGTGAGAGTAACCTATTGACCATGGGCCGGAGTCATAAGGCCAAATGTGAACTGCACCCAAAAGTTTGCTACCTTAGCGCTGACAAATGCAGTACATTAATCTTAATTAAGCTATTTGTACCGTAAAATAATTGAATTATCATTTATTTCTTTATCGGTATAGGGCATATGGAGAGGTAGGTAGTGGTTCATTCATGGTTAACCGGAAATGTCCTGCTTAATAGACAAAAAGTTAAGTGTTGCATCCTGCAAAGAATTTTTTAAACATGGCGGTGCTAAATTAGGAAGATTCGTGGAATGCGGTAGGTTTATGGTTTTCTGTGATGCTCTTTAATGGTAGTGACCACTTGTCCATATTTTGGGTCATTGGTCAGCTGTACCTTCTCTTCAGTTTGATTTCTGTAAATTTTTGCCCCACTACTTTTGCTTTCCTAATCGGACTCATGAGACGCTGAATACAGACAGGAAAGAAGTTGAACGCAGTATGAGTAATGGCGCAATTTCTAAATACCAGAAATTAATGACTCTAGTATTAATTTCAGCCATGTGAAAAAGAGAGGTGATTTTCAGCATACCTCAAATAAATAACAGAAAATAAATTTTGGAGGAAAAAAAATACTAGCAAAGGTGTTCGCTGAACGTAATCTACGGATGATCCCTTTTATCTCAGATTAAGAAAAGATAAATGTCAAGAATAATCGTCAGTGATTGGCTGATAAACATTAAGAAGGGCGGAGTCATGATCTAGACGGCTGTCGTCAACAGTGAATCATTCTAGTCTCGTAATTCAATTCGAAGTTTTGGTACTCCGTTCAACAGCTTTGAAAAAAAGATGAAAGTTGAAAAAAAAGATAGATATATATACAAGCAAAAAAAATTGGGCTCGAATTTTTTAAATACCTTACCAGGAGTTGAGTGAATTACTATTCTAGGAAACGAATGCAGTTCAGATGAACAACATTATCGTCTAAATAAGGATTTATATCAAATTGGGATAGAGTTAAAAGGTTCGATTACAACATTCTTAAGGAGAGTTGACTGTGTCTGACCAACAATTTTTAACAAAAAAAAAACCGCTCAAGAAAAGTTCATGAATTATTTTTTTTCTGCTTGTCTTGTTGAACGTAAGTACCATATGGCAAATGTTTTGAAATTTAAAGTATTGATCACATGAGAGGTAGAAAGCAAAAAATTCGTTTGTGCAAGATCAGTGTAGCGAATAACCCTGTCGACGGCGGCGGCAACAACGACGGCCACACTGAGGACTTGCTCTCTCCCTCTATTATGTGGCCTTGGATTAAATAAATAAATAAAAATACTACAGCAACATGGTGTTCGAGAATGAGATGATGATAAATGTCATTTGACATAGACGGCGAACATTACCTGAATTTCCAGTCTTGCCTTCATGATGATAAGGTGCATGTCAGTTATCTGACTCCAGAACAAGTCTTTGCCACATTTTTTTCGCATTTAAGACTAGAAAAAATGGAAATTCAACAGAAATCAGGTAAGTCTCCAATTATTAATTATATATACATTTTAGAATCAAGATATAATTTGCATCTAACCTATTAGTTCACTTTGTATTTCATGCATCCGTTTACTCATGGAAAAAAAATTTGTCAGAGCAAGTCTTTTCAAGTTTCACCTTTCGAACAGTTGTATATTCTTTTCAGCCAAAGTAGTCGAGACTATGAAATGCGTCATTCAATTTATATATCATGATATCAGGTTGAAAGAAAGTGAGTAACACTTTAGTTTGGTTTAAATATTGTCTAATAACCACCTTATCATTTTTAGGTTGCGTTCCTTTTCACTCGGGTATTTAAGAAACGCATTTCAGTTGTCCTGTAGAGGCAATATTTTGCTACTCTGGTAAATAGAAATACTACTTAACTTATTACTCTCTAACCGTCAGTATTATTTAGTTATGCACAGAACATTTTCAAAATGAGCAAAAGAACTTCCAAGAAAATAGTCAATTTCTTTTACCGACGCCAGGGGATAAGCTCTCACACTTTCGAATTTTGCCAAACTACAGGTTACTTTATTTCATGTAGAAAGGGTCGCTTACATGTACAGTAGGTGAACTCAAACTCGCCATACGGAACCACGGCTTCACTTTTCATTCATTTGAATGTGTACCCAAGTAGGCCTACTCTGTCGTCTGAGACACACCAACCGCCTCAGCCAGGATCGAACTTGCAATCAAGATCTCATGTGTCAATATGGCTACTAGTGAGCCATGGAAACGGATTAGAAGTATGATGCCCTTATGTAACACCTTCATTATGTCGCCCCTACTATAAACTGACCTAAAGATCGATCCCTTCTGTGAGGTGCACGACCTGCACATCTGCATTAGTCGGCTTGAATTCAAGTGTCCATCCCAATTATAGTTAGGAATCGACTAGAAGAAGAGTAAGATTCAAAGCGTAGCCAGGTGCTTCCAGTCTGTGGCGCACTTATCATTTGGAAATGGAGCATTGGCACCGCACTTCAGTAAGAATTCTGATATATAACTTTATTCTAGAGAAAACTAAGACTCTTCGGATGGCAGACATGAAACTTTTGTGAGAATCTCCATTAGGTATTTCACGTTGAATTTTGAGGTTAAAAACTTTACAGACGGGGGTTAGTGTGCCATGTGCATGTACTACATTTGAGGAAGGAATGTCTGCCAAAGTACGTGTTAGTGGCAAGCATTGAGAGTACAGAAATGTATGTACCTACATTAAAGGTCGCCCTTGAAGTAAGTAGTTGGATTCCATTCAGTGACAAGCTTGTGGGATTTGCATTTTGAGATACTGACGATTGACAGTGGACAGGAGTGGGTTGCTCCGTATTGCACCTGAACCGGATACAAAACTGAAATAGAAATTGTGACGTGAGAGCAGTAACCATAGACTTCGCTCGAGCATAACACTCTTAGTAAAGCTAAATGGCGACGGTCAGTTCAAGAGTTTTTGTCACATTGCACTGTCATGGTTAGTGTACTACATTTCACCAACAACATTTAATATTGTGGTATCAAAGTGGGTTGTGGTTCAGATTGTAGTGTGAAAGAAATTTGCTAAGATCAAGGTCCAATCTTTACATATTCATTTAGAGAGGAATACACCATGGTGCACCAAAATAAGAGAAATGCCGAGGAATTTGACACGCCCTGTCACAGGTATGTTGCACTGGCATCTACATAGATAACTTTTGGTCCTGGTTTACCACCCTTTAAGATAAAGCATTCGTTTCTTCTAAGGACTTGACTTTCCATGCAATGTCACCGATACCTGAGCGAGCACACGCTCCGGTTTATCACTTTATCAGGTTGTTTTATCACTTGACTGTCATTCGCTATTTGATATTTCACTAACATTTGAAAGTTAAATTTGTCTTCTTTAACTACAGTATTTGAAATTTTACACGTTTCATTACATTGTACACAGTATTCTGAATTTTTTAACTTTATTACTAGTTCGTTCATATGTCAATCGAGGGTAGGTAGTTAAACAAGGGGCGGATGAAGCAATACAATACACCGGATGAAAGATCGTCAGTTCGGAGAAAACGACAGCCATAAATTTCTTTTCTAGGTTCAAGTTTTTTTATGTAAACCGAGAAAAAGTCTAAGCAGAAAAAAAGTAGACCTGGCCACATACTGCAATGTCGTAGTCATAAAATGGTATACATACAATATTTAGGTTGCAAACACGTAGTGTGACTCAGGCATGACACAATTTTCAAACTTGTTATACAGTACGTACCACCGATATGTAAACTTTGTTTTAAAATGTGGCAGACATTATTTATACTACCTATCTGACGTTTTGATAAAGAATAATAAATGAACCTGATTTTTCAGAGGAAAAAAAAACAAAACTAGAATACTTACCAACAAACTCATATAAATCTGGGATGTTGTATTGTTGTTCAACAATTTCCAGTTTTTTTTAATTATCTGTAGGATGCAGAAGTGTGCTAGAAGGACCTGGCAGAATTTTACCGCCCCGGGGATCGTATAGTTCTGACTGCTGCACCTTAACTGATCTGTTGCATTCCTGCTTGACAGGATTGAATGCAAGAGTGGAGATATTAAGGACTGCCAACGATCACTGTCAATGTTTTCACTTAAGAGTTCATTGTTGTTTGTTGGTATTTTAGGGCCCTTCAACTACTAGGTCACTAGAGCCCCGTCCACAGCATAGTTCTTATGCAGAGACTGAACAGACACTACACTAATGCACGATTATTGGGTATTAGCAGTATCCAGTTTTCCCGAGCGGCCACCCATGTCAGTACTAACTGGGGTTGAGCTGCTTAACTTCAGTGATCAGACGAGAACTGGTGTGTCGCCGCTCTTAAGAGTTCATAGTATCCACCATACAGTACTATCTTTTTCTACTTTCTGTGGTCTGTAAAGGTTTGGGATACTACCAGCTGGATACTACTTTAAATATTAAGTAGCATACAGTACCCGAGTACCTTAATGCTTCATAATCTACCCACTTTCTGCTCAACAGGATTGGATACCCATGAATTCTAGAGGACCACACAAGTCTCATTATGTAGTGTTTAATAAGGCTTAGAGGGTCAGTGAGTTGCGTGCTTGACTCGTGAGCCTATGGTTGCAGGATCAACTCTGTCCAAGATGCACGATTTTTTTTTTCGAGCAAGAGGGAAGCCTCAAGTGCCCTTCCGTCAGATGTGCAAGTAAAGTCGTGGTCTCGCGTAGATTGTATGATGTCACCTGCACGTAAATGCATTCTTTCTATTTGGAGTAAAATATACCAGTACATTGGGAAAATTTCCAAATGTAGGAGACTCACAACGAGGTGATGACATTCGCAGCAACTGGCTACAACAATTTACCCGTGTGTAAACGGTCATCCAATCCCACCATAGGTGGGAAAAGGGTTAGGAATGATGATAATAATTTCTTAAAGTAATATAAGAGCCTAAACGAGGTCATCGTAATCCTAGTGGCTGTATTTTTAATTTGTGTTCGGGGTTTGTAGACGGACAGGTGAGATCCTTCATTGACATATGGATGGCTACAACGGGTTTCACTTCCTAAAATCTCCCCTTAGCAGAGAGCAAAAATTACCGACCTCATTAAAGAGTGATCTCTCATAACTTGTGCTCAACTGGCAAGTGGACCTGGACATTTTACGAAAATAAAGACCACATGTTCCTAAGTGCCTAGAGCAAGGAGATAAGAAGCAACATGTTAGGTGGTAGGGTGGGCTTCTGTCACACTTCGGTGCCGTGCAAATTCTTATTCATGTGTTAAAAGAAAAAAAACAAGAGATTGTCAGAATGATCTTAGCAGTGGCCACTTTACTCACTCCTGAACCAACCTGCTATAGGAAGCCCTTTTGCCAGCGGTAGATCTAATCGTTGAAAATGTTGTTTCATCGAATCATTGATTAGTAAACTAATTCGACATTTAATTAAACTTGGAAAAACCAAACATGAAAGGCAGTCTATATTTACAGAATTGTTTGCAGATTCAGGTTTATCACACTTTTGATTATGAAAGAAAACCGGCCCTTTGACATGTGTAGTGACCATTATTTTTTACGACTTTAATCACCAGCAACTTCATAAAAGAAATCAATAATGAAATATAACAATGAAACAAGCATTTTTGTGCTTATTTTTTTACGACTTTTGTGACATTCGACGTATATAACATAGTAAATGGACGCCTTCATAAAAATGAAATGTTGTATTCGACACCAATATAAACTCCTAAAATGTAAAAAAAAAACCGAAAGGTGTCTCTCGATTTAACCGGTATTTAGCCTGTTTAAGAGTTAAATGTCCTTCAAAGATATACAACACTGAAGTAAGCTACCAACATCTGTTGTCATCAAACTAACTTTTTTTGAAGTTTCCGTTCTTACTAACAAACGATAATACTGCTTGATTGACCAATATCGTAGCCCTATGTAGTGCCCCTGATACGTCTCAGTGGCTCATTGATTGAGTGCTTGGCTCGATAGTCCATGGTTCTTGGTTGTTTTCAGGCAAGAGGAAAGCCTCAAATGGGACTTTCGCCAGGTGGGAAGTAAAGTCATGGTCTCGTGTAATGTGTACAGTCACCTGCACCTAAACGCATTCTTTCTACTGTATATGAAAGTATAACAAACGTGTAGATCAGCATTAGGTCGGCAACCGTTGCTTATAATAGCGCCCAAGGCTTCATCCAGGTGCTCCGGTATCAACTGGACCTGGTGCTGACTCTGCTGCTTTTAAGGAATGACTATGACCGTGATTTGCAGCTTTCGGTAGAATCTACAATACTTCTACTGGGCGACCCTGAACTGTTTACTAGCTCAGTCCAACAAACTACAGTAGGGCCTAATCAAAATTATGATAATCACTGTAGGTCTAATTCCACCAACTCTTTTGCCAGCAGCCGAACTGAAGAAATACATTTATGGATGAAGATAATGTTAAAATTAATACCTTGAATTAACTAACATTTTAATTTAGGATTTAAACCATCCTAATTTTTGTGAAATATAAAATACAGTTTTTCATAACTACAGTACAATGAACCGGGGGTCATCACTCTTGTTACATTTTACTGCAAATTGTTACTTTTACCGCGTTATATTGTTCACTCTTTGATGACTGACCTCAGTTACACACTAATTTGTAAAATTAACGACAGTGTTGCATTTATTTTTGTTTCGTTGGTGTTTTAGGGCCCTTCACCTACCAGGTCATTAGCAGTGCCGGATTTACCAATAGGCTAATTAGGCTGAAGCCTAGGGCCTCAACATTTAGCAGGCTTCAAAACAAGAAAAGGGGTTCAAAAGAGCTTGAAAAAAGCCTCAAAATTGAAATAGCCTAGGACCTCTCAATATCTAAATCCGGCACTGATCATTAGAGCCCCGTCCACTGCATAGTTCTTGTGCACAGATTGCACAAACACTACACTAATGCGACGATTCTTGGGTATTAGCAGTACCCAGTTTTCCCGAGCGGCTATCAATGTTAGTACTAGCTGGGGTTGCGTTGCTTAACTTCAGTGATCAGACGAGAAATGGTATGTCCAACGCAATACGCCGCTCCCTATATTATTAAGAGCACGTGGGATAGTGGTAGACCAACGTAAACATGGGAGTAGGTTGTATGACAGGACATGTGGGTGTGTGTGGGGTGGATGGAAAGTTACAACTCGCAGACCCGAACTCGCCATAGGAGTTATAGTGTATGATGATGATTCAGCAATGGAGTGTGGACAAAGTAGTCACAAGTCATGTAATATGGGTTGTTTGTAAATGTATGTCACCAAGGGGTTGGAACATTTTTTTTTCCATACCAGACAGGGTCGAAGAAGTTTAAGGAGCTGTGTTTTTATCTTATTATACATAAAGGTTTCAATTTTCTCACTAACGTCTTACAATTTGAATGAAGTTCATCGCACAGTGGTTATCCTGTTTATGCGAACTAAGAATGAATGAAATCCTATACACATTCAAAGGAAATAAATTTAGATAAGCATGTATGATTAAACTAAAAAATATAGGACAATATAACAACAGTAATAACAATAACAATGTATATGTATTATGTATACAACTAAGGAAATGACAGATGCCAAGCACAGCACGCGGCTCAACCTGGCGCAACCTGGTTGTTTTTAGTGTCCTGCAGGCATTAAAATATCCTGTGGTTAAGAGAGTAATGCATGCAGAGGGATAATTTTTAATTTCCTGGTTGTAATTTCAGGACACTTCTTTTTCATATCATTCATCTATTCTCGCATGGGGTACTACTTCAGCAACTGACTCAGGTGGTGTTTTACCCTCTGTATAAAGTAATATTTACCTGTGTTGTTTTTCCGGTATTAGGTCAAAATTCTGATAACGCATTTTAGTATCTGAGTGTAGAAAATGGCAGGTTACAATGAAACTGATGAATTATTAATTAGTCTACATTGGGTAAAAAAGTATTATCTACCATGTTTTGCCTAAATTAAATTTGTTTTGTCGATTTTGTCACTTAGATCCCCCAAAAAAGAGAAGAGAATAAAGCCATTTGGTTAACATTTCTGAGTGTCGTTTCAGTGATCCTGTTAACCTTACAATGCTCTATTTCAGGACTATTCAACTGGCAGTCCGTGGGCCAAATCCGGCTTGCAGAGGCCTAACAAGTGGTCCGTGGGTCATTCCCGAAACAGTCAAATGTGTATTGTATTACTGATCTTTCTATCCTGGGCTCAGACGTCTGGCCCGTGACGATCCTCATTTTTCTACATTTTAGCCCGTATTAAATTCAGTTGAATAGCCCTGCTCTATTTCTTGACAGGCGCACATGTGCTCCGAAGTCTATACCAACAACATTCTGATATATAAAACTTGGTCACTATGCCCATCTGACGTTACAGTACAAATAATAGCCGGTTGCCATTACCCTCTTTGGAGGATAATGACAACCGAAAGAAGCAAACCCTCCTCGGTTCAGTATCGAACCTAGAACCACTGACGCAGTTATCAAGCATGCTACCCATTGCGCCACCGAGGCGAGTCCTGTGGGTACCAAACTACATAAAAATACCACCCTGAAATTCATCCGCGTACTTCAAGTGCCAACAGGACAAATTGGTGCCCAACGCTTGCATAGGCCGAATAGATGTAGTACACGTATCGCATGTAGTAGGCCTACATGCGAATTCACGGATCGTAATAGAAATATTAATACATGTATATTCCCAAGGTCTCACAGAATGAAAAACAATTATTTGTGGACCAAAAGGAACTGAACTGTACTGTCTGGAAATAATCATGCCAATAAAGGGCCAGAAATGGATGTCATTATCTCCCTAAGGCCAATCACTGATGAATTTATCCCCAAACTATTAGTCATTTCGTAGCTTATCATGATTGAACTATTTGCACTGGATAAGACATGAGTTACGGATGTGAGCACCTCTCTGCAAATATTAAGTGAGTAAACACAATAAATGATTGGATGTCATGATTAAGGTATCTAAGTAGGTGTTTGGTTTATTAGTTTATGTAGCATCGGTTTCTTGTTGTTATTTTGGCTACCCACTGACACCAGAGGTGTGTCCTTACACTTGAAATTTTGTTACCCAACTTTTTTTCGAGTACAAAGGGTTTGAAAATTTACATGCAAAAACCGCATGCACAACACCACGACAATATCTTCATTTATTCAGGTCGAAAGAAGAGACGTCATCTTTATCGACTCTCTAGCTGTCACCTGGGACGCAATATGTTTCTCGAAGACTCCTAATCTCAAAACACCGTCGCACACACCTACTCTCTTCGAGAGTTCCGATTTTTGTTGTTTGTTGGAGTTTAAGGTCCCGTCAACTACAAGGTCATTAGAGACCCGTCCACTTCATAGTTCTAACGCATATACTGCACAGACATTACACTAATGCGACGATTATTGGGTATTAGCAGTACCCAGCTTTCCCGAGCGACCACCCATGTTAGTACTAACTAGGCTTGCGTTTCTTAACTTCAGTGATCAGACGAGAACTGGTGTGTCCAACGCAACTCGCCGCTCCCTACATCGAGAGTTCCGAAAATCAGGACGCTAGTACAAAATTCATGGAGATAATCTTACAAAGACGCTGCTGTTTGTTATACCAGTGACAGCAGATTCAACCTTGTAGCAAAATGCAACTCCTAACCCTTTTCCCGCCTATGGCAGGGGCGGGTAACCATCTTGCCCCTTTGAATGGACACAAGGGTGATCTATTGGATGATATTTTTCCGCAGCCGGCTGCTACCAAAGCCTGTTGTTCTTCGGGGCACTCCACCGACGCTATGGGGAGCAATCAGGCAATCCAGTAGGACTGATTCCAGGGAGCGGCTGTAGGCCCTATTGCATTGGACACACCAGTTCTCGTCTAATCACTGAAGTTTAGCAACGCAACCCCAGCTAGTACTAGCATGGGTTAGCGTTTGGGAACACTCGGTACTGCTAAGACCCAAAAATCGTCGTAACAGCGTAGTGTCTGTACAGGCTCTACATTAGAACTACGCAGTGAACGGGGCTCTAATGACCATTGTAGTGAAGGGCCCTAAAACACTGATTCCCGTGGTGGCACCCTGGTTTAGTTTAATTGACATGATAATTGTTGAGTGCCGTGATCACTTGGGAAATGTGCGAGGCTTGGGTGACACTGTCACGCATCTTATCATTCATGTACACGTGTTACCTTCATTGGCAGGACGTTTAGGTTTATCATTGGGTATTGGAAAGTGCATGTGCTAACAGTTTCTTTTTAACTCCGTTGAATCGTAAAAATTTCGGGTGACCTTCTTATGCGTATTACTTTATTACTCATAAAAAAATTAAATACTGTCGAGGCTAATTGTGCATTATTACCGTACATTGGTTGGTATACCGGTTGTGTCTCGCCCATTTGCAACCACATGTCGAAAATGATACTAAATATTACTTTGTTTCGTTTATTTACTATAGGGTCATTAAAATAATTTAAAAGCATTTTTACTCTCATGTTGATGTAGTTTGAAATCTAAATGTCACACTTATTTCTGCCTCTCTAGATCCCTCTGGAATAACAAATGGACATAGAACTAGATCAAGTTGTCGGCCATGTTTCACACATAACCTTTCTAACCAACTACAGGGTTGAAAAATTAGCCACGATATTTGATTCGTTAAGTATGTAGTATTAACCAAGGACGTTGGTCGTGAGGAGGCGATAAATTCACTCGTGAGTAACTCTCTTAAGAGGTCAAACCTCAAATTGATTGCAAATTTATTATGTTAGTTTAATCTATACTCTTAGGCAAGCAGAAATTTATATATATTTTTTAAAAATTCAACATTTAATCTTGATAATCTAAATGGCCAGAGAGAAATAAGGCTTGATATATCAATAGGTGAAGAAAAGTCATGCCTACATCTGGGATGATTATTGTTTAGTGTGCCCGTGGGTTTGCTGCAGTCCCACCTCGGTGGCCGAGTGGGTAGAGCGCTCGGTAACTGCGTCAGTAGTTCCAGGTTCCATACTCGACCGAGGTGGTTTGACTTCTTTCGAGTGAGAGAGAGAGATGAGAAGTAAAATGGAGGTCCCATGTGGTGTACTATGGCATTTGCACGTCAAAGAACCCTCTCTACTATGCAATGGGCACCTTTGATTTGATTAGTTTGTGGGTTGGGGTGTAAGCCAGGCAGCCATAACAGGTCAACCCCTTAGGAGGTTGCCCGCGGGAGATGAGGAGGTAGGTGGTTAATTTGCAGCACCCAACGTTCTTTACCAACCACCCAAGTTGGTATTGACGTGGGTGTGCACTGCTTAACTTCAGTGATCTAACGGGAACTGGTGTGTCCAACGCAACTTGGCCACACCCGCAACTTGGCCGCACAACGCAACGCTAAAATCAGAACGGCTATGGCTCTCGCACTGTGGTGGCTCCAAATAAATGCAGCCCTAAATGTAGACCCTTTTACCTCCAAGATCGAGTCGAGTCGAGATGAATAGATGTTTTGGAGGGCCAAGAAGGTTAATTGAAAGAACCTTTTCTATACCGATACGGAATTTCGCTCTCCTTAATATTTGGCATATTTTCGTCAGAAGCAACTAATAACCCTATTCCCGTCTAAGGAAAGGTCGGGTACCCATCTTAAGTCTCCTTGGATTGACACATAGGACGGTATTTTTACGCAGCCGGCTGCCGACCAAAGCTGCAATCCCTATGCTTTTGTATCGTCGGCCTACTGTTCGTTGGGGCACTCCACCGAGCTTCTATACCTGGGAATTTCGCCTCATCTACCCGTTGAATTGGAGAGAGGGTTCTTTTACGTGCAAATGACATCGTACACCACACTTTACTTCCCATCTGACGGGAGACTCACTCGGGACATCCAACCCACCTCGATGCAGTATCGAACTTGGAACTACTAACGCAGTATTCGAGCGCGCTACCTTCTGTGCCACCGAGGCGGGTCTGATATAGTTACATACCGACATTAAAAATTCCAGAGCTGACACTGGGGCAGAAAATGTAGCCTGTGCATATTTCCTCAGGCTTAGGAGAAAGTCGACCCAAAGTAGTTACTATGTTATCCAATGATTTAACAGGCTCAAGAATTCAACCTGCATATTCTAGCAGGACGACATTGAAGTAGGATATTTTTAAGTGTCAACGTCACTAAGGCCAAATCAAGGTCTCTTTAATATAGTCTTTCAACTACTAACAAGTGTCCAGTGCAATTGAGAGGCAGCCATCCGTCTGGAAAATGTCCAGACTGCATGACGCGACTTGGGAAAGAATGTAAGACAAGATCTTTCCTTCGTCACAAAGCACACTTTTATCACCATATAAAACTTCTTATCTAACATTTTAACTTACAATATTACTTACAGTAAGTAACTACGTAGACATGACAAAATGACAACCATTTTTTAAAGTGCAATAAGTTGAACTACAGTTCAGTTACATGAGGTTCTCACTCCTACTTAAACCCTTAATAGTCTATTAACTACTACTTAACCCTTTCCCTGCGTACGGCAGGGCCGTACCATGTCCTATTAGGGCGGCCTGTTGGACGTTATACGCCTCATGCATCCCATCCGACGGAAGCCACACTGGGGGGGGGGGGCTTCTCTCTCGCCAGAAAGAAGCCAAATCAACGCAGCCCTTTATCGGACCTGAAACCACGGACGCAAGTCTACTTATACAAATAATGGGAAAGGGAAAAGTAGGACTTAGGATCAGTGCTCCAGAGCAATGGGGAGATAGAATCGGATGTTACCCATAGTATCAATGGGGGATTTTTGAAGTGGAGTCCTGTGTGATAGGAAGCTTCCAATAAAATTGAAAGGGAAGTTGTACAGGACAGTGGTTAGGCCTGCTATGCCATATGGAACAGAGTGTTGGGCAGCGAGGAAGGGCCACGTATATAGAATGCAAATAGCTGAGACGTGAATGTTGCGGTACAGGAGTGGGGTGTCGAGAGTTAATGGAATTACTGGATACTGGATTAGTTTCGTGGGTTGGGGAGTAAGCCAGGCAGCCATAACAGGACGAACCCTTAGGAGTCTGTCCGCGGGAAATGCAAGGGGAAACCAAAGCACACGTGGGAGCAGGTTGTCCGTAAGGATATGGTGGTGTGTGGGGTGGACGGGGGGACCTGGTAGGAGATAGGCGGGAGTGGAGGGCTAGAACCTGCAAACCCGACCATGCCACAGGCGGGATAGGAGCATGATGATTAATAGGATAAGGAAAGTAGGAGTGCTATTAGTAACAGGATTGGCGGCAGGAAAAGTCTATTAATCCTCAATAGATATTGCCGGAAATAGCGCTACTGTAATTTCTTAAGAGCAAGACCATTAACCCGGGGGATAAAGGATAGGTAGGGGGAGTGAAACTAGTCTTTTGGACCTCCCAGGTAAGTAGAAGCTTTGCGTGGTTCCAAAATTAACCCTGCTTAGTTGCCCAATTTCATATAATTAAAGATGAAATTATGTCAGTCATGTAACAATGACCTATGGGGAGGACGGGGGACTTGAGAGCGGTATGTAGGAAATCCGCAGGCACGCGCTTATTTTAAGGTTCCAAGAACCAGAGAGGGGGGTTTTGACGTCCACGTCAACAACCACAAACATTGCACATAATTACATATCAAGAGGAGGGGAAAAAAGTAATGCTTACCATCTGTTAAAAGTGAAACCGACCGACCACCTCCTGATTTTTTTGTTATCCACCATTACGATGACGACTTTTTACCCTAGTCTCTCTCTATCTGTGCGTAGTTGGAAGTAGTTTTTTTTTTAATGTGACACCCATGCCTCTGGATCCTTACTCCAAAATAATTGGGGTAGCAGCTGTTACTTTCATGTGTGTGCTCCCATTTTGTTAGCAAAAAAAGCCTTAACTGAATAGGATCCCTTTTGAGTCACCTTATTCACATGTAGTAGTTGCAAGGTATCATTACGATAATTTAAATAAAGAAAACCTGAATAACAAACAGATTCATTAATCAGTTAACCACTGAAATTACTTAATGACTAACAGGGCCAATTCAACTCATGCCCGCCTTGTAATTAGTCCAGAAGCGAGAAGAGTCTCTCTTCTGTGCTTTACAAGTGTGGAAAACCGGTTTTGTTATGGGCATTGTATTTGTCGAAATACACAATGGACGGATGTTAAAAATCACCTAAACTAAATTTTTAAAGAGCTTGAATTTTTATCTGTGAGTTCATTTCAAGAGAATTAGTATTGGACACATGTAAGGCGTAATATTTAATTTAAGATATTGGTACACTACACCGAGGTGGGTTGACTTCATTCAGGTGAGAGAGATGCGCCGAGTGCGCCTTCCTTCGGATGAGAAGTAAAACCGAGGTCCCGTGTGGTGTACGATGGCATTTGCACGTAAAAGAACCCTCTCTACTATGCAACGGGTAGCAAAATGCAACTCCTAACGCTTTTCCCGCCTATGGCAGGGTCGGGTACCCATCTCGTCCCTCTGAATGGGCACAAGGGCGATATATTGGTCATAGTTTTTTTCTGCAGCCGGTTGCCGGCCAAAGCTGCACCCCTACGTTTATTTGTCGTCGGTCTAGTATTACTGTGTTACTCTGTCACGTTAACGGGTTGGGGAGTAAGCCAAGCAGTCATAACAGGCCAAACCCTTAGGAGGCTGCTCGCGAGTGAGGAGGTGGTAGGTGTAGAGGATGTAGGAGAGCGGAAACTTGCAGCACCCAACGTTCACTACCAACCATCCGTGTTGGTACTAACGTGGGTTTGCGTTGCTTACCTTCAGTGATCTCACGAGAACTGGTGTGTCCAACGCAATTCTACCGACACCAGGGGGCGAGCTCCTACACCTGGAAATTTTGCCTCATCTACCCGTTGCATAGTAGAGAGGTTCTTTTACGTGCAAGTGACATCGTACACCAACATGGGACCTCGGTTTCACTTCTCATCCGAAAGAAGGCACCCTCGCGGCTTCTCTCTCTCTCTCTCCCTCTAAAGAAGCCAACCCACCTCGGTCTAGTATCGAACCTGGAACTACTACGCCATCGCGACGGGCTACTATGCAACGGGTAGATGAGGCAAAAATTTCCAGGTGTAGTAGCTCTCACCCTGGCGTCGGTGAAGTGCCCCAACAAACAGTAGACTGACGATAACTAAACATAGGGGTTGCAGCTTTGGTCGGCAACCAGCTGCGGAAAAAAACACTGTCCAATATATCACCCTTGTGTCCTTTCAGAAGAACAAGATGGGTACCCAACCCTACCATAGGCGGGAAAAGGGTTAGGAGTTGCTTTTGTACAGCGTGAAGTATTTATTGCAAAGTACAATAAGGGGATTGACCACTTTTATCCCTTTTAACACCTAAGGCTGGTACCGGCACGCGAGTTTCAGGTATTCACTGGCTATACGCAAACACTAGATAGTAGTAGATAAACACAACATGATATAAACATAGAGAGCGCAGGAGCCGAAAAAGTGAACAGGGATTCTTGCGTGACCGATAGCCGCCCCTCATAGTATGACCCATTAATCACTTCTTAGAAAATTGTAGGGACTCAAAGGGCGCAGGATACACAATGGGAAACACCAAGGAGGCTTAGAAATTTGCCAAAGCACAGAGGGCCTCGATACGCTTAATAAAGTTGTTTGTTCCGGTCATCAAAAAGTTTTGTTATTAATATTATGTTTAATAAACCGCATTATTAATATAGGACCGAATTATGTCAGGGCAATACAAAACGTATTAATCACGTTTATTCATCTCTGTTTATTCATCTCTGTTTCATCTCACGTTTATTCATCTCTGTTTCCTGGATGCCAAGGGGGCATATGATAAGGTGAATAGAGAGAAGCTATGGGCAGTTCTTCCCAAGTATGGGGTTAATAAGGGGCTAGTGGAGCTGCTCCAGAAGCTATATATGGGCACTAGGTATGATTTCCATTGGGAGGGAATAAATACGGGACAGATAGGTGTGGACAAGGGATTGCGACAGGGCTGTCCATTATCACCAATGCTGTTCCTAGTGTACATCAATGAACTGGGGCTCAAGCTCCAAGATAGTGGGCTGGGGTTTCCTCTGGGGGATGGTAACAAATTGCCAGCCATCTTTCAGTGTGATGATATAGTTCTGCTGACAGAGGGTGAGGGAGAGCTCCAAGAAGAACTGGATATCTGTGAGCAGTTTAGTAGGGATTTCCAGTTAGAATTTGGTCAAGATAAAACAAAACTGATGATCATTGGAGAGGATGGCATGCAGCCTAGTAATAAGATGCCAATCAAGCTTGGGGAGAGGGAGATAGAGGTGGTGTCAGAGGTTGCATACCTGGGGGTAAAACTCACAAATGATAGGGGATACTTAAAGGCAATGGAGGAAAACATCATGAGTAAGATAAAAACCAGAGAAGGATTAATAAGGAAACTGGCGTTTGATTCATTCTCAAGGTATGAAATGGTTAGGGGGCTATGGAAAGCTGTAGCAGTTCCAGGGCTAACGTATGGAAATGAGGTTCTGTGCATTAGTAAAAAGGTAAGGGACTGTATGGAAGTAGCCCAAAGAAGGTTAGGCAGGATGGCATTAGGGGGAAATAGGTTCACAGCAGTAGAAGCAATACAAGGGGACATGGGGTGGTCTACATTTGAACAGAGAGAAATGATAAGTAAGTTGCTATACTTATGCAGGATATGGGGGCTAGGGAAGGAGAATCCAGTATGGCAGGTCAATGCATGGGTAAACAACATGAAGGTATTTACCAACTGGGAGAGGAGGGTAAACCAGATGTCAAAGAAGATAGGCATAACACTGCAACCCAGGGAGAGCAAGGAGGGGGCAACAACATTGCAAAGACTAGTACAGGACAAAGTTAAGGAATGGGGGTTAGGGCAGTGGCGGCAGAGTATGGAGGGAAGGGCGGCAAAGAAAACGCTGATGGTGTATGGGAACAAGCTTAACATAGAGAGGGAGATAATCTATGACAATACGTGGGAGAGCTCACTTCTGTTTCGGGCAAGAGCTGGGTCACTGGAGACAAAACAGAGGATGGCAAAGATCACAGGTGGAGAGATGGGCTGTGGATTGTGTGGGGATCGAGTGGAGGATGTCAGGCATGTGATCCTGGCCTGTCCAGCGCTGGGCCACTGCAGGATGAGTTGGGGAACCCCCACCTTGGAAGAGGTTCTGGGGTTGAGGGGTTCTGATGTGGAGCGGCTGGAGTGGGTGCGAAAGGCAAAGGTACTCCTAGGGTGCTGGTGGAGATCTAGGTATATGGGCCTGGCATGAAAAATCTCGCTAGCAAGGTATCCGTCACAAAGGATTACATATTCATATTCATATTCATCATCATATCATTATCCCGCCTGTGACAGGGTCGGGTCTGCGGAGATTCTAGCCCTCGATTCACGCCTGTCTCCCACCAGGTCCCCGTCCAGTCCTGCTACCATGTCTGCTTTGGTCTTGGAGAACGAATACACGGTAGTTCACTCATTAGTTAACAGGTGATCTACAGGTTGCCTTCGGGTCAAATTGGAGATGAAAATAGTGGTTCCGTGAAAGCGCGTGAGACGTCATCTGATCATTCACAAAAACCTGAGTACCTTAATAAATTCATGCCCATTCCTTCATTGCGATAACAATTTGACAACCACTCCCATAACTGAAGTGGTTGGTTACGGCCCTTGCTCTGCATCATAATCATCATACGCTTATCATGCCTGCGGCTGGGCGCGGGCGACCACCTATCTCTCACCAGGTCCCCGTCCACACCACACACTACCATATCCATGCGGACGATGGTTACAGCCCTTACTCAGGTAACAGATTAATGGGTTATCTCTCTCAGTACACTACAGTTAGGACAATATAATATTCAGATGCACCACTCAACACGTCTTCCTTCAACTGGGAGCGGCTCACTGCGTTGGACACACCAGTTCTCGTCTGATCACTGTAGTTAGGCAACGCAACCCCAGCTACTACTAACATAGCTGGCCGCTTGGGAAATCTGGGCACTGCTGATACACCCAATAATCTTTGCATTAGTGTAGTGTCTGTGCAGTCTCTGCACTAGAACTATGCTTGTGTGTTTGTTGGTGTTTTAGGGGCCTTCAACCACATGGTCATTGGAGCCCCGTCCACAGCATAGTTCTTATGCAGAGACTGCACAGACACTACACTAATGCGACGATTTTGGGGTATTAGCAGTACCCAGTTGTCCCAAGCGGCTACCCACTTCAGTACTAACTGGGGTTGCGTTTCATAACTTCAGTGATCAGACGAGAACTGGTGTGTCCAACGCAATTCACCACTCTCTAGAGCTATGCTGTGGACGGGGTTCTAATGACGTTATAATTGTAGGGCTCTAAAACACCAACAAAACTTCTTTCAACTGTCCTATGGTAAGCTAGCACAAATCTTTCCATTTTACTCATGTACTCCCTGGATATAAAAAAATTTGTCTTAATAAATGATAACATTATTTGTTCAATGACTGTGAATGAAGTTAGCATTGTAAATGGGAACTGTCCTAATATTCTTTATAGAACGCATATGCAAGTTTTCGTTAACAATTGAATAATTACACGATTTGGTAGATGTATTATCTGTAACTTCCTTTTCAATGTGAATTTTTGAAAATGAATATGACCTTGTTCACAATTTCATGTCGAAAGAAAAACTTGGAAAGAGCACATCAAATTGTAGACGCCTTCAGAGAATTGTCAAAAATGCCTATCCTCGTCACATAGTAGCCAAATACCATGCTAATTGAGCCAATTGTCACACTATCAGACCGAAAAAAAGCAAAGAAAGAAAACTTTTTAACCAACCGTATGTACACTGTCTCATAAACTAACATCCTGCAATGTGAACTGTGAATATCATTTTACTGGTTTGCAAAAAAGACACTGTCACCTTAGACTTAAAAGAATCTGCTTTTTTGCATGTCTTACTTTTGTCCATCAATTCGCTAAAAGGATCCCAAAGACACTACTCTACTTAGTTTGCCTTTAGGAATTGTTAAGTCACTTTGCCTCATAATAGTGAGTGGCTTATTGCGTTGGCCACAGCAGTTCTCGTCTGATCACTGAAGTTAGCAACGCAACCCCAGTTAGTACTGACATGGGTGGTCGCTTGTGAAAACTGGACACTGCTAATATCCAAAAATCGTCGCATTCGTGTAATGTCTGTGCAGTCTCTGTATTACAACTACGCAGTGGACGGGGCTCTAAAGAATTGTTGAAGGGCCCTAAAACACCACCGAACCAAACAGGTGGTTGGAAATACCAGGGGCACGGGGGAGACCGAAACAGACGTGGAAGCAAGTTGTCCGTAAGGGCAACGTAAGGGGTTTTTGCTTCAGAACTAAACAGTAGACGGGGCTCTAATGACCTCGTAGTTGAAGGGTCCTAAAACAGCAACGAGCTAAAAAGGCTCATAATTGTGGCCATTTATTTGCAGCATAAATCATTTTCATACTCTTATCCCGCCGGTGGCATGGTCGGGTCTGCGGGTTCTAGTCTGCCCATCTCCCATCAGGTTCCCTTCCACCCCACACATTACCATATCCTTACGTACAACCTGCTCCCACGTCTGCTTTGGTTTTCCTCTCCCCCCGGCTGCTTCCTACCACCTTCATTCCGGTAATGTACTTAACGAGCTCCTCCCCCCTCTTCTCATTACATTTGCAGCATAAATTATGTCGGATTAATGCAAAGGGCTACTACTGAAGCGCAATGGTATATTTGAATCAAGCTAATCTGCCTGTCAGCAGATTGCAGTGGACCACATGCCGAAAGGCTGGAAGAGGGTTCCAAGCACTGAACTCGTTCTCTTGACGCAGTAAAGAATGATGAAGGATAACCTAGCTATGGATATACAACTTAAACAGCAACTCCTAACCCTTTTCCCGCATATGGCAGTGTCGGATATCCATCTTGTCCCTCTGAATGGACACAAGGGTGATGTATTGGACGGTGTGATTTCCGCAGTCGGTTGCCGATCAAAGCTACAACTTCCATGCTTATTGATCGTTGGTCTACTGGTCGTTGGAGAATTCCACCGACGTCAGGGGGGCGAGCTCCTACACCTGGAAATTTTGCCTCATCTACGCGTTGCATAGTAGAGAGGGTTCTTTGACCTGTAAATGACATCTCGTCCGAAAGAAGGTAACCCATCTCGGTGCAGTATCAAACCTAGAACCACTGACGCAGTTACTTAAACCTGGCACTGGCGTTCATTTTGAAACCAAATGGTCAAAAGATACTGAAATACAGATTGAATTATCGTAAGACGTTAAAAATGAAGCAAGTTACCTGTAAATGCTACGAAAAATGCTGAATTCAGAGCTCAAGTGACTCAGGACGACTATTAGCCGGAAGGTTTAGGTCTCAAGAAATGTCTTATTATAGTAAGTAAGTGTATAATTGGAGTTGCATTTGTAAAAATACAGTTTATGTGCAACAGACACTTGATGTAGGAGGCGCTCGAGTACCAGACCTCCTTTTTTTGAGGTCGCAGCTACTCTAATAAAATTTTATTCTCTTGCTTTTATTTAAAGGCATTAGTATAGAGTGGTGTGGCAGGAAAATAGACAAGGATTGTGATATTTGGTGTTGTGAATATTGGTGTTATGCGGTTCTGACCTAAGATTGGAATATTAATAAACATCATTGTAATGTTTCACGGTTGGAAACCAACGTAGGCCCACCGCCGCACAAGTCTTAATCAAGGTCAGAAAAGTGTGTTTCAAATCTTTGATAGCCTACGCTTATTTTCTAGTAACCATTTCATTTTTCATGTTGTATCTATATGGTTTAATATGAATGATGAGTTTGGGCGGTGCTCCTTTCTTCAATGATTTAAAACTAACAAGGATGAGTAAATATCAGTATTAACCAGGGTGTATTTGACCCCTTAATGTTGTTGTTTTTTTTCTTATAAAGATTTGCAGTGAGACAATTTCGTAAGCACACTTTCAGCAAACCAACAACAAGACCAATCGCTTAACATGATAACAACATCAACCTTTTACTTCCCGGAGAGTTTTAAGAAAGTTGGATATATCTTATATCTGACTGGGACAACTAAGATATTTTTTAAAAGCCACCTTACACCTGTTATCTCCAAACTAGGAAGACCATTCATCAGGTGAGATGGTCTAGACGGATATCGGTCTTAAAACCTAGACAACGATTCTTAGTACAAAGTGGCAATAATGACTTTAAAAAACTAGCATTCATAAGTTTAGGTAGTTGCTGATGTTAACAGGCTGGGGTCGTTCGCTGGAGGGGACCCAAAGGTGAAGCTGGAATTGTTGATTATGCATAATGATGTTATTAATTTTAACGTCTGTCTGTTTTTCATTGTGCTCTTTATTTCAATCGTTTCTTTGAGGTGCATTTGCGGTATTTTCTTCAGAAATGAAAGAGTGATTTAATGGATTCCGATTACTGCCACTCTACGGGAAATGAGATTCTTAAGGAGCTGTAGTAGGGTGGCAGTCAACCCTCTACTTCCGGCAGAGGTCTATTGAATACACGTCAACGCCCATTTTCATGATTTTCGTCAAGGATTAAACTGCGCCCGTGAAGACTTCGAGACTAGAAATCTTTACTACCTAATGCTAATTCTTGAATACCAATAAGTATTTTTAAAATGAATGAAGGTAGTATTGCATTTCATTAATCAATGACCGCCAGAGGAGGGCAAGAATCCCTTTTGTCCTAATGCTTCGCTTTTGGTGACTAACGTTTAAGGCTCAATTAGCTATCCAACGTAATGTGCAGGGAGGTAAGGTCCTGGAAAAGGATTGATAACGTGAACTCATTGGGAATATTTGTTTCTTTACCTAACCGCTTTCTCGGTCTATGGTAGGGCTAGGTACTCTATAATCTGAAGATTTTTGAGATAATTTTTCTTTCGTTGGTGTTTTAGGGCCCTTCAACTACAGTGGTCATTCGAGCCCCGTCCACTGCGTATTCTAATGCAGAATCTGCACAGACACTACGCTGTTACGACGATTTTTTGGGCATTAGCAGTACCCAGTGCTTCCAAGCGGTCACCCCATGTTAATACTAGCTGGGGAACTGGTGTCGAGAACTGGAGAACTGGTGTATCGCAATACAGCGGCTGCCTTTTGGGATAGAAACTTGTCGTCACTTGGAGGACTATTGGAATTATTTTAAATAATAATTGCCATTTTAATATTCTTCAAAAAATCGAACCGATGTCTATAATTTTCGATCGATAAAGACAATTCACACAATAAACGTAAAAATACTGTCGGCATACTCGTCAGAAACAAATGATATTTCCTTCTAACGTATT
The DNA here is from genome assembly GCA_013389805.1 of Trigoniulus corallinus. Lineage (NCBI taxonomy): Eukaryota > Metazoa > Arthropoda > Diplopoda > Spirobolida > Trigoniulidae > Trigoniulus > Trigoniulus corallinus. The sequence goes on along the minus strand of JAAFCE010004209.1, from coordinate 5,644,670 downwards.
CTGGGTGTCACTGAATGTTGAAAAGTGTGAGCAGTCACAGTGTGAAGAATCACAAACATTTTGGGACTTTTTACTTTTTGACGTCAAGGCCCTAACTACCTGCGACTAATTTGACGCCTGAGAGGGTTTATACCAGTATCTCTCAAATTGCTGATCGCAATTCGTAGAGCTATCTTGCCTCGTGAATTCAACATTTACATGGAGGCCTTCTTCCTAAAAGGAAAGACCATGTGCCGTATGCTGGAAGGAAATCAAAGACTACGAATTTGACCAATCATTTAACAAAAGCGCTTCAAATGATTTTAGAAGGAGAACTGCAGGCTTTTGAAATTGCGCAGACTGGAAACTGTAGATAATTTCTTAAGTATGACGAGTCCTCATTAGTCAAAATGACAAGGTTGATTACCCTCTGGTCCGAAATATCACGTTGAAGATTTCAACAAAAAGTAGCTAGTGAAAGGGTGATGGTGACAGTAGTAATGTCAAAAGGGACGCAATTGCATACCAGTCCTCTCTAGTTGTGAGAACTCATAGCTCGTATCCCGCTAGTCCAAAATGTCGTTGGTATTTTTTGGGCCCTTCAATGCCTTCACAGCGTAGTTCTAATGCACAGACTACACAGACACTACGTTGATGCGACAATTTTTGGGTATTAATGGTAGTCTTCCCAAGCGGCCACCCATGTTAGTACAAGCTGGGGGTTGCGTTGCTTAACTGCAGTGATCAGACGAGAACTGGTGTGTCCAACGCAATACAGCTGCTCCTAACAAGGGTATGACGATCATGATAGTTCAGCTAGTCCAGAGAAACCTGTTCAGGTCGATTACAGCATAATGAACTAGTCATAAGCTACCTGCATAAAAATAATACAAGTTTAAAATATTTCTTCCATTTAGGTGATATTTGATGTTGTGTCCAATTCCTTTGTGTTCAATTACTCCTCAACCCGGTAGTGTAAATGACATATAACATACTGCAGCTGACACGTCTGCCTTTCAATAATGAGGTGAGTATAGTCAGTAGTAGTTAAGTAGCCTACCAAAAATTGGTGTTATTTTATATCACAAAATAATAGGCTAACGCCACTAAATATGAATGCAACTGACTACAACTTCAGTAGATTCATTGAATATTTTCAACGCTTTCAAGATCTGAACATGAAATCGAGCTGTCTAATAAAGTTTCTATCTTGATATTTGTTTATTAATGCTAATTCGCCTTTAACAAGAAGTGTCAAATTATTAAACGGCTTATAGCTTGGAGGGTAGCAGCAAACACCAATCTGGGAGTGTTGTGGAAATGCAATTATACAAACAGTATATTTCTATATCTAATTCAACTGTAGGACGTTTTAATAGCACATAAAACTCTTAAAGAAGTGTTTAGGAGGGAACCCATGGTGTTGAATGACATTAAGACTGCCATAAAACACCATAAAAAAGATGATGTAACAATTTATAAAATATTCTTGAGCTGCATATGTGCAAACTGGTTCTGAGAGCCTTAACAATAAAAAAAAAAGTGTAGTGTGGATGACGTCCTTGAAGTACTGCTAATAATTATAATGCAGATTTTAATAAGCTTGAAATGAATGCTAAACAAAGAACACACTATATGTCGCTCATCTCTCTTAATTTATTCCACTACTGCTATGCAAGAGATACATGTGTGTGTGGTATTTAATTGCTACTAAATGTGCTGATTATATTTCATGATGATCTTATTTAATGCCACTTTTTGGCACATTGTTGAAGTCAACACAAAACTGTTAAGGATGCCACACATCTTCCGAGCAGTTTTTCTATGTCTGTTGTAATTTAACCTGGTGAAATAGAGAGGCAAACTTTTTCTACCAGTTACACTTATCATAAGCTTTTGTTTGAGTTGAAGCCGGACTCTGGTAGGTCAATGACAGAAGGGGCAGGTAATGGAAGACCTGACATTTCAATGCCATGTGGGTTAGCAAAAGGAAGCAGTTGAAGTGCAGACCTACCCATTTCAATAAAATGGATAGGCAAGCTTCTTACAACAGTGATGAAAAGTCATACAAGACCTAATGTGAAAGTGATGGACAGAGGGTGAGTTAAACAAGCAGAACAGTAGCACAGTTTGATGTATATGTGTTACGTTGTGCGAAAGAAGAAGAATTATGTACCTGGAAGAACCTTGTCTGGTTTTGCGTTTTTTCACAACACTGGAATAATCCCAAATTGCCACAAATCAAACTAGACCTACTTGATGGACCTTCACCACTTATAGAGACTAGTGAAACAGTTTGAATTCGTGTGCAATGTTTCTCACATGTATTACTGCTAAACAGCAACGTCACCCTGATAGTATTAAAGACTCAAGGACCTACAGCTGCTGTAGAGTATGATAGTTCCCTTCACTCCTTCTTTGTACTACACTTTACAATGAGGTGAAACTGAGGTGAGCTTTCTGAAGGGAGACAGCATTATAGCAGGTAGGGAATGGATGGGAGAATAGATGCTATGCTTCAGGTTCCTTGTGGTTTCCACAGAGTTGTAACTTAGGAATGAGAGTTATACTCTCCACTGTCAATTTGGCCTATCAGGGCTGCTTGCAGTGTATTCAATTAGAATTAGATTTAGATATGAGCTCCTATTGAATCATGTTGACGTCATTAACTCATCCATAAAATATATACATCCATTTCTTTTTAGCTCTGAAAAATAAAAAGCAACTACTAACCCCTTCCCCCGCCTATGGCAGGGCCGGGTACCCATCTTCACCCTCTGAATGCACACAAGGGTGATATATAGGACGGTGTTTCTCTGCAGCCCGCTGCCGACCAAAGCTGCAATCCCTATGCTTATTTATCGTCGGTTTACTACGGTATTCGCTGGGGCACTACACCGTTGGGCTCATACACCTGGAAATTTTGCCTCATCTATCTGTTGCATAGTAGAGAGGGTTCTTTTACGTGCAAATGCCATCGTACACCACACGGGACTTCGGTTTTACTTCTCATCTAAAGCAAAGAGCACTCGGGGCCAAGCTGCCATCCTACCCAGTCGATCAAAGTTTTAGTTCTGAGGAATAAATAACTTTTTTACTCTTTCTGTTTAATAAATGTGTGGTCTGAGACACCGAAGTGCACCAAAAAAAAAAATTAAAGACGTCCCACTTCCTTATCATTTCTTGCAGTGCACAAGTTATGAGCTTGACCCATTATTTGGCTGGAATCCCAAATAAAATAGATTACAGAAGCATAATTACATTGAAGAACAATGTCAGATATTTTTGTCTTAAAGTTTTATTATAAAACACACGCAGTTTTAGATTGGAATAAAAAGTAGTAAGAAGTTTTATCCTTTTAATGTCAACATTAAGGTCAATAACTGCATATCACCTGATTACAAGAAAGTGTAATGTACACGGTGTTACCTGCACTTAATTGGATCTTTGCTGTACAATCAGTGACGTAGATATCCGCCATCTCTGGTATGATGACAAGCAGTAGTTAACAAAATCAATAAACCAAACTGAATGTAATGAAGCATGACAACATGAATGAAATTTAGGTGTTAACCACAAACGAGAGAAGATTGACGAGAATTTTAATTGTAATATTATAAGTTTTGTTAAAATTAGTAGAGATCAGACCCTGATTACTTAAACATGATACCATAAAGAGTACATTGCTGCCCACATTTCACCATTAAAATAAATGCTGTTGTTTTTTCCTACTACGGAATGTTATAACTTGTGAACTCACTTTAGGCGTCAACAGTTTCATTGCCAGAAATACAGGTTCTGCAGTCGAAATTTTAATTCTAGACACATTCATTCATGTTATGACGTTTAAAAGATAATGTTGAGAAAATAAATGTAACCTTTTATGACTAGCAAAGGATTTAACGTTTTTTAACTCATCTACTTGAATCCCATTCAATTCCTTTTGAAATACATAATCCATGGTAAGATTTATTTTGACAATCACTTAATCAACAAAGAATGTGAACACCGGTCCGGATAATACTTTTTTGAAATTCTGAACTACTTGTCAATTCAATATTAAGTGCTGAAAATATATTACTTTTTGAAAATTGTTTTATTTAGTATCTACTTGTTGGAGTACTGATAAGGCTACTTATCCATGTCTGTGACTGATCCTTTAACACCTGAAACTTATGAACTCTGTTGTTGTCCTCAAGTAACATCCTAAGTACAGGCGTTGGCAGGATTGTATTTCCTTTTCTCATAATAGGCACCCTAAAGTTTTGTCGAAACGAATATCGATGCTCGAAAATCAACCCCATTTCGTCAAAGAACAGGTACCCAACTCCTTGGGCTTCCATCAGAGATGGAAAGGGGAAAGGGCAGGGGCGCGCACTGATACCATGAAAGATGTGTGGGACTTTTTACTTGTACTTACAAAAGAAAAGAAATAATTGGAAAATTTAAGTGGTCTTTTTGGCGGTTCCTGTCTTCCACCGACAGTCATCAAATAACTTTTAAACTTTATCTTATTTCAGATGAATTTTATTCTAAAGATGGCAGTGGAATTGAACTGAAATTAAGATGACTGCATGGAGATAAGTATCACATAACATCCTTATTCTGGATAGGCAAGGATCTGGGAGCAATGTTTTCGTGTTTGATTAATATTGCACTAGTCCCGGCCTATAAAGGATGGGGGATTTTCAACATGATTTTTCTTACTGAGAAAATTCTAACAGGTAAAAAGCACCTAATATAAAAAAATTAATAGATAATTAAACTTAATTTTAATTATATTGTATTATGAAAATAAGTGGTTACCGGTTTCATTTCAGAAAAAAATCTTTTTTTACCTGCTATAGAGTTTATTTCATAATTAAATGATTATTGGCAGTCGTTTAAGGAGAGGGCTAATGTGAGACTAAACTAAAACTTCATACAGTAGACAGGAAGTAGGAAGGTATCAAGAAATATTATTTCGCATGGGTTATCAAATTAATGTCATACAACCACATGAAAGGCTGAACTTCACGAATAAAAAAATTGATTTTCTGTAATTTAGGGATAATTTTAGTCTCATTGACAGCCTAAAGATAATGAAGTCCCAAATGAGAATATGGAGTTATTACAAATGTAATTAAGTTTAGTTAAATGAAGCTATTATCGTTTCATACCTTGTTTATTTTTTGCAATAATTTTGAAAAGTAATTTCATTTTATTCACTTTAATTGCGCTGTTAATTTCAGCTCTAAAATATATCAATTTAAATTTAGTCATATTTTAATTTAGTATAAGTGAGTTAATCATGTTTTAATATTATCTTGTTATTTTCCATATAGTTTTTATGTCATAAGAATGAAATAATAATTGCTGTACCCTATGTTATAGGGTTTTTTTTGTTTCTTTGGTGTTTTAGGGCCCTTCAGCTACAACGGTCATTAGAGTCCCGTCCACTGCGTACTTCTAATGCAGAGTCTGCACAGACACTACGCCGCATTGTTACAACGATTTTTGGATATTAGCAGTATCCAGAATCTAGCTGGGGTTGCGTTTCTTAACTGCAGGGATCAGACGAGAACTGGGGTGTCCAACGCAATAAGCCGCTCCCTCGTCCATTCATGGATTGTCTATAGCTGCACAGTACATTTGACGGCATGACCCTCCCTACATCTTCTCAGCTAATTATAGCTTGGCACTGCTAATTAACTCCAATAATTGAATACACCTGTAATCTTAGGTAATTACTACTGGTTATATCAAAAATGCTGAAATCTGTAAGTGATCCACCCATGTGTGGTCGAAATATAATTTGAAATGAAAATTCTGTGTTGAAATGCTGCCAGAGCCATTGTTAATAATATACCTTACTTCCGCAACAGTCAAAATAATGAATGAAATCATTAATCAAAATAACACTTAATAGGCACACTAACTCACGTATTACAGTTTATACACAGTGCTATCTTGCAGTGCTGTGTTAACAACACTATGTGCTCCTGGGAAAAGCAGTGTGCTGAGGCCCCCTACGACAACCACTCACAGGATTAACGTATAAATGGTCACTTGACATCCACAGATTAGCATGAGGCCCCAGGCAAGTGCCCAGCGGGCCCATGCGTTAAGACGGCCCTGGTACCTTGAGAGATACAGATTCTTACATTTTGGGAATTTACCTGTAATTCTTAAATGTCAACGGGTAGATGAGGCAAAATTTCCAGGTGTAGGAGCTCGCCTCCTTGCGTCGGTAGCATTCCCCAACGAACACTAGACCGACGATAAATAAGCGTAGGGGTGCAGCTTTGGCCGGCAATCGGCTGCAGAAAAAAACTATGACCAATATATCGCCCTGTGTCCATTCAGAGGGACAAGATGGGTACCCGACCCTGCCATAGGCGGGAAAATGGTTAGGAGTTGCTTTTACCTGTAATTCTTAAATGTAATGATGACAGGTGCCGACTTCCTCTAAAATAGGCGTGATCTACCCCTTTGTATTTAAACGGTCAGTTGATTCTGGAGTTGGATAACGGGATTGCTTTCAACAGATGATAAGAGAATGCATCCCGGATGGTCATCGCCTTCCCATTTCTACTTAAGTCCATGTTTCAAAACGGTGTTTATAAATAGTGTGGACTATAAATCATGTCCTGGCTAACGATCCACCCCTTGATAGTATCTCAAAGGGTGTATTTGCATCTATTGAGGCTGAAATATGGACCATATGATGGCTTGAGGTTGCAAAAAGACGGGCCGCAAAATATTTAGATAATGGGCGTGATGATACAGGTTGCAGTTAACCAAACTGTTTATTTTTATTGTAATGAAACTCTGCCTTAAAGTCATGCCGACCTCTGGTAGCAGGCCATTAATTACAATCATAAATCCCTCAATAGCATAAGATGGTTTACCTGTTTAGGAGTCCCCCTGAAAATTATTAAAATATTCCTCCAACTGTCAATAGATGGCGTTGCTACCATTTTGCCAAAATTTTTATTTAGTTTTTTTATGTAACTTTTTTTGTGTGAAATTTTTTTACGTGGACACTATGAGATTACAGTCAATCTTAGATCTGGTCATACAAGTGTAGTAATCATAAGCAGGCTCAAGACTTCCAAGAACTTAGAACCACCGTTATTTCCATGCATAATAATCACTCAACAGAAGCATATTTACAATATCAAAGGGGAGGGGAAAGTGCCCCGATCTCTTCGTCCCTTGTTTTCAAAAACTGAATCCCTGACAGTACGTACTCATGATTACTAGAGTCAAACACGTTGTCCCAAAAGCTACATGGCATTGCTGTTTGACTACTCTTGTGTAAACAAGTTGGATGACATCGTGACCAATGGTTGACCAGCCATACAACCTATCATCCACTAGGCTTATCAGAACCCGGTTTTATCCAATCCGGGGGTGCAGACCAGTTTGAAAACGGGTCAACCACTGGCTAGTCTCCTCACTTTAAGAAATCCTTGCCGCGTTCCTCTTATAGAGAGTCGAAGGAGTTGCCTACGTCATATGCAGTCTTCGACCTTTCACTAGATCCCCGATTTCAAAAACTGCGCTCAGAGTCGTGTGCCAGTTATCTTTTGCCACTTCAATTGATGTCATTATCAAAAGTGTCAACGGTAATCACAACAACCACGGCTTTAAAATATTTGATTTTGGATAGTGCCCTATCTTTGCTAACAAAATTCAAAATATTGTGCCATTGGCCCCTGCAGTGCTGGTGAGGCCCATTTTCTTGCGTGTGTCGGCAGGCAAGCACCTGCAGGTCACGGGAAATACTCCATTGGTTTTTTTGTTCCTCACCTCTAGCAAACTTACCGATCGGGCATGCGATCTCCTACACGTAGAACTTTTCCAACCTACAGACATAGGCTATGCTCGTTAGGTCCATCATGGGAATGCAGGAGCTTGGAAGCATCCTGGGTAGGGGAAGACCAAAGCAGACGTGGGAGCAGGTTGTCCGTAAAAATACGGTAGTGTGTGTGGTAGATAGGCAGAAGGGCTAGAACCCGCAGACCCGACCCTGTCACATGTGGGATAAGGATATTATGGTGATGTGACATAGGGTATTTGCCTCCATGTAAAGGCTTTACTTTACACCTCCTTTCGCTTGAAGGGCAGCCTCCCGCGCCCCTGCCTGTGTTGAGGGTGCTAGTCAAATGCACTACAAAGTGGGCTACCAAGACTTTTGTGCCAGTGTGAGGATGTAACAGAAATGCAGGTTCTGCGTTGGAAAGGAATTAGAAAGAGGCCTAAACTAACATGAACAGGTTTAAGGACACGACATGAGCGTGTGTTGCGTTGACAGAGGCCTTGGGAAGAACAGGCGGGAATTGAGGGCCCAGTCATTTGAAGGCGTGCTTGACGTTTTCCGGTGGCTCATGCTTCAGAGGAGCACTTCTAAAATTTTAGCTGGCTTGTTTGTCGTCGTCGTCCCCCCTCACGTGGCACCATACACAACGTCACCTCATGTTGTGTACTATTTGACTTACACAATAATTCGTTCATATTGTGAGGCTACCAAGCTACTTCCGCCGAATTTCTTGATGCTTTGGCAACCTTGTCAAGTTTCAATTTGGTTCATCTAATTGCTCGTTTCTGGTATTCAACTTTGAGGGGGCTACGGGGACATGACATATTAAATTAATGTCAGTAGTTGTGGGTCTGACACTGAACTTGTCATACTGGGTTCAACTTCCAATATTTCAATGACTGACATTTGAGTTTCAGTAGAACCAAAGTGATTTACCAACGAATCGGGAGCGGCTTATTGCGTTGGCCACACCAATTCTAGTCTGATCGCTGAAGTTAAGCAACCTAACCCCAGCTAGAACTAATATGGGTGACCACTAATACCCCAAAATCGTCGCATTAGCGCGCAGTGTCTGTGCAGATTCTGCATTAGAACTATGCAGCAAATGGGGCTTTAATGTCCTTGTAGTTGAAGGGCCCTAAAACACAAAAATACCAAAGGATTTCTAAGCTGATTGCATCAACACAGCAATGCGTGAGCATTAATACTTTGTTACATTTTTTTTTTAATTTCAGGTTAAGGTGTAATTGACCTGCCTCGGTGGTACAATAGGTAGCGTACTTGATTTACTGTGCCAGTGGTTCCAGGTTCGAGGTGGGTTGGCTTCTTTCGGACGAAAGAGGAACCCCCTAGTGCACCTTCCTTCGGATGAGAAGCAAAACCGAGGTCCTGTGTGGTGTACGATTGTATTTTCACGTGCAAGAACCCTTTCTACTATGCAACGGGTAGATGACGCAAAATTTTCAGGTGTAGGAGCTCAGCCTCTGGTGTCGGTGAAGTGCCCAGCCAACCAGCCAGCTGCGGAAAAACACCGTCCAATATATTACCCGTGTGTCCAAAGAGGACAAAGATGGGTATCTGATCCTGCCATAGGCGGGAAAAGAGTTATAAGTTGTTTTGTTAAGGTGTAATTGTCAATTATCATTTTTATGTTTATTTAAACTACGTATCTGTTTAGTAGGACTTTTTTTATGTTCATTTATAATTTTATGCCTGGAAGAAAATGCGTGGGAGTGCAAGTAAAAAAGCAGTGTCTATATACAGGGAGTTGTCTCACAAGTGTGAAGTTTTGTCATTTTTAATAATCGTCTGACATGACTCATATATCATTAATTTGTTGGATCCGCCCAAAAAAAGAGATGCATTACCCTGTCCGGTGAAAGAAACACTATGGATTATAATTATTTGATCTACTAATTTGAAGGAAAATGCGGGCTAACTTTTCCAGATTTTTATTAGTATAATACGCTACAAAATACAATAGTGTAACCAGCAACTAACGACAATTATCATTCGGCTACTCAAGCAAGTACGACCTGTAGATATTGGGACCATAAGAGTGAATTGTTTCATGAGATTTTGACTTCTGACCTTTCTGTGAAGAGGTGCGCTTGGGGAGTTTTCTCTCTAGTCTCAAAGATGCAATCCATCTCTACAGTGTCGAACCTGCGACTGTAGACTATATCCTTGTATCCCTGAAGGGATTTCGAAATGTAAACAACACTTCGTCGTATCTGAAACATGTCACTGTTGTTCTACGGCAGTGGTCTTCAAACTTTGTCCACTCACGGAACCCTTAGAACTATAAGATGTTTTGGGGGAACCCCATCCCACCTTTAGAAAAGTATATCTTGCCGCTGCTAACGAATTTTCATTTTGACTTGCGGAACCCTGGGGTTCCGCGGAACACAGTTTGAAGACCGCTGTTCTACGGTAACTGTTTTAGGCTTTGTTGGACTACCTCATGGATGACAGCAGGGTTTTCGTTTGTTAGCCGTCGTTGTTCAAGGGCTAATGGACTATTCTTAATTCTTGAATTCTATATACAGTACTTGCTATAGATATAACCTGTAGCTCTCTTTCCGTGGGTCTTTTTTGTGCCGTTCTTCCGAGTCTAATTTTCTGTCCAGCTCCACAACTGGGTAGTTATCTTGTTGGTTGTCTGTTGATGTTTTAGGGCCCTTCAACTGCAAAGATAATTAGAGCCCCGTACTCTGCGTAGTTCTGTTGTAGAAACTGCACAGACACTATAATGTGACGATTTTTGGGTGGTAGAGGTACCCAGTGTTCCCAAGAGACCACCCATATTAGTACTAGCTGGGGCTTCGTTGCTGAACTTCAGTGATCTGACGAGAACTGGTGTGACAGCCGCTTCCTAGAATTACCTTGTAATTGGGGTTCACATAATGTTGATAACTGATAATGTTACCATTCTGCACATTCTTTTTCCACCAGAAAAGGGCTCTTTTACCCTCAGATGGTATCGTCAACATCATACCTGGATTTTCTTTGACCTAGCACAACCAGTTTCAATCAAAATCAGATTTACATTCAGAACCCTTTGTATCAACTTTACGAGGAGTTACTTAGGATGATACTAAAATAAAACCAGTAGCGGTCATGAGATGGGGCGCAGAAGGTGAAGTATGGAGTACCACTATCTTGTCTACCGACGAAGAGTCAGAAAAATTTGGGCAGGAAGGCGAACCCACGATAAGCACGCATTTCTTCTTTTTCTTTGTTAAGGTCATGGCTTACTTATTACCATAAATATTTTTCAAAACTAGACAAGATATAGATTTACATGGAGGAAAATTTGTAAGAGGCAGAAAGAAAGCATCTTACGTTATTCTGGTCAGAAAGGAAAATGTATACCGTGCACCTGACACAAGGTTCTTAAGATATGAGATTAACAGTGGTTATTGCAAGTATTTATCTCTTTAAAAGGTTAATTTGTAGTAGTGATTATCAAATGGCACAAACAACTTTTGACAAGGATCTCTAAAGAAATACTAAAATTGCAACGACCAAATGTATACTTATGATGGCATTGTATTATGATATATTTGTAGATATATTGACTGTGATATCGTAGGGCGAAGAACATTTTCATCTTGCTAATCAGAAGCTGATGAAAGCATACGAGCAAATTCTAATATGAATTGCAAGAACTTATCTGCGCCGCAAACATAAATGAAAGAGCCAGGGATACTCATCCTTTAACATTATCAGTTGCAGTCTTGTTCATAAACAAGTAAGTTCTCCGAGACCCAGGCTCCACCTGAGGTGCCATCCAGTGAATCTCCAATGTGTCCAATTAATCACTCACTCACATAAGTCATATAAAATCACCTGGCAGCTAATACCCGCGACTGGTGGAATGAGTGGACGCAGGGTGTAATTTTCCCAGTTGTTGAGACAACAGTTGTTGGGTAACTTGAAGGACTTAGCCCTAAGTAACCCACGCAACAAATAAAGTATGTAGGTAAATAGTCATCCTAATCGTAGATGACTTAAGGACCACTTTTTCGTCCTTTATCCTAACTGGCGAGTGTGACCCGTCTGAGACTGGGTCTGGTCACTGCGCTCTCTACCATACTCAACCAGAATCAACTTCACGAAGGGACATTTCTTTTCAGTATGATCTGTTCTCCTCTACCTAAATACAGTACCCTCTTACAATATGTATGTTCTCTTAATATTTTTTCAAAGAACCTTGATCTGAATGATCTCACAGAGGGCTCAAAGCATGACTGTAAAAGAAATCTCAAGAGTTTAGGCATATCTGGAAAACAAAAAGTGATCATCATAGTCAGTGAATGGATCCTACTAAAATCTGCTTTTTAAGCCTGGACACAACGGCCTTCCCAGATAAGAGTTCCGCTGTATACTATTAATTTCGTAGATTCTGCCTTCTGTCCGTTCAATAACAACAACTCGACTATCACCATGAACAATTGTCCAAGTCACTAAACTTTCTGGTATTCTCTTCAGTACCACTCTGCAATATCAGTTTGAACTCTGGAGTGGAACACTCAGGCTTACAGTATTGCCTCAGACATTTTCTTCCTAGGTGGATTATGAAGTTAATTTTACAGCGTGTCTAGCCAATCAAGAATTTTACCTGTTCTCGGAACAATGTCATGGGAAAGGTAAAAGCAAAGGAATAGCCCCAGAAGTTTGTTGTTGCCAACAGACCAAGCAAAAATTCTGGAGGAGATATTGTGGCATTCTTATAAAGGCGCCTAAAGGAGGTTATGACATTAGGCTCCTAGAAAGTGAGGTGAGCACAAATGTTCTACTTTTCATCCATGATATCTCAATCCCCTTTCTCTCCTTTTGTTTTATCTTCTTGCCTGAATATCTTAAATTCATGGGTACCCAACCGTATCATACGCGGGAAATGGGCTAATAGTATTAAAGCTAATGTGGCTACCAGAAATTATAAAAACAATTAAGTATTTGACTTTCATTATGCTCCAGGCCAGCGAAAGCGGCTTGTTGCGTTGGACGCACCAGTTCTCGTCTGATCACTGAAACTAAGCAACCTAACCCCAGCTAGCACTGACATGGGTGGCCGCTTGGGGAAACTGGATACCGCTAATACCCAAACATCGTCTAATTAATGTAGTGTCTGTGCAGTCTCTGCATTAGAACTACGCAGTGGACGGGACTCTAATGACCTTGTAGTTGAAGGGCCCTAAAACACCAACGAACCAAATCCTGGACAGCCCAACTAATGATGCAGTCCTTACTATTTTATGATCATTCTCTAGTCATGGAGCACCCCATTCATCTACCAGCCTATAGTGTGATTTATGTAGGCCACCTTGATTTTCGCAATGCCATTGATTACTTCCCCCTCTGTTCGATCTGAGGGTCAAAGGGTTGACATTATAAAAACGATATTCATCTCTTGCTTATTGTTGCCTTTTTCAGTGGTTGTGGGCCGTTTTTTTTTTAACTTTTCTCCAGGCCTAATTTTCTGTCCGTTCATGCCACTTTTCCATTATCCTATACTACCCACCTACGATGCCACTAACTCACCTCAAGTATTTGAACTGCTAATACCATCAGTGGTCTGTAAATTGCATTTAATATATTACGTTATTTCGTGCTTGTAGATATTAGATTTAAAGGTAGCCATTTAGGAATGACCCCCTCACCTCCTCCATTGAATTCCTTTCCCCCTTTTCCACTCGCCACTGAACTATAAAGGTTAGGGAGCAAACAAGGAAGAAAGTCAACCACCGCCAAATATCCCAAAGCTAGTGAAGTCACTCAATTTTTTTTTCAATCGTAATTACCATCAACCACGTTGGTGAAATAATCGAAACTTAATCGTGCGTGTATCACAGGTAAGCTTGGATTAAAATTTTCACAAAAGTAAAATGAGATTTTTGAAAAAAAAAAGTTTGTTTTCAGCAATGTAGTCGACTTTAAAGATTACGTATCATTACTTTGCAAGAACTTTTACATGTTTTCACACAGTTGTAACGATGTATCATCAGGTTGAACTTTCAGACTGCCAGACCTGATAATTTTTTTTTTGTATAAAAAAACGTTTATTTTACGAAAAAATTGAGATGAGAGACATTAATTAAACGATAAGAGATATTTAACTACGGGCTTTAAAAAATAAAGCTATTTAACAACGTTGTCTACTTCAAAACTTTCTCTGAGGGGCAATAAATCTATGTTTAACAAGATTTGTTAGATTCTGTATGAATATGTTGAACCCACCTCAGTGGAGCAGTGGGTAGCACGCTCGCTAATTGCGTCAATAGTTCTGGGTACGATACAGGATTCGGTGACCCCCCTCAAATAGGAGGCTGACAGAGTCGACAGTGCAATTTAGAGCAGATATTCGCGCAAATGAGTCCCTTCTACGTGGAGTGCAACATACCTGTCGTAGATCAGTAATGTGGCCCCTACCGTACGCATCGGTGTGATGTTAGGCCGATGCTAGGTGTAGTATTAGGTCGGCAGCCCGCAGCCGACCTAACATTCTGCCGGTATGTTCACGATAGCAACGGGACAGTCGAGTAGCCAGCCGTATCATTATCATCATACCCTTATCCCGCCTATGGCTGGGTAGGGTCTGCAGGTTCTAGTCCTCCACTCCCGCCTACCTCCCACCAGGTCCCCGTCCACCCCGTCCGCACCTATTCTTGATGAACATACTGACGGGGGGGGTACCCCAGCCAGGTGTCTAGAACCCACAGAAATATTAAGGGGATCGGCTTATTGCGTTGAACACACCAGTTCTTGTCTGATCACTAATGTTGAGCAACGCAATCCCTGCTCGTACTAAAACACGGGTGGCCGCTTGGGACAACTGGGTACCGCTAATACCCAAAAATCGTCGCATTAGTGTAGTGCAGCGATTCTCAACCTTTGTTTCGTCACGGCACACTTCTAATAATTTAAAAATTTGGCGGCACACTAATAACGATGAATTTAGGGGCACACAAACGCCAAAAAAATATATAAGTTGTAAGCTAATCTTATGCAAAAACCCGCCTCGGTGGCGCAGTGGGTAGTACGCTCGGTAACTTCGTCAGTAGTTCGAGGTTCAATACTGGCTGGTTGGCCCCGAGAGAGGCCCGAGTGTTGCCTTCTTTCGGATGAGAAGTAAAATTGAGGTCTCGTGTGGTGAACGATGGCATTTGTACCTAAAAGAATGCTTTCTACAATGCAACGGGTCGATGACGCCAAATTTCGAGGTGTAGGAGCTCGCCCTTCGGCGTCCGAGGAATGCCCCAACTAATAGTAGACCGACGATAAATAAGCATAGGGGTTGCAGCTTTGTCATCAACCGGCTGTGGCAAAGCACTGTCTAATATATCGTCCTTATGTCTATTCAGAGGGACAAGATGGGAATCCGACCCTGCATTAGGCAGGAAAAGTTAGGAGATACGTTGTAACCTAACCCTATGCACACATCAAGCTTTGTTCGTCAGTAGCCAAAACTGAAAAATTTATGCCCATTGGTTCAGCTAGTCCCTCCTAGGAGGGTAGAACCGATTGAACGAACTACTTGGCTGACGTCGCTTATGTATGGGTATTCGCAGCGGCACGGCACATTTCAAGAATCTCGCGGCACACCAAAGTGCCGCGGCACAGTGGTTGAGAATCGCTGGTGTAGTGTCTCATTAGAACTACGCAGTGGATGGGGCTCTATAACCTTGTAGTTTAAAGGCTCAAAGATAGGAATGGGGGGATGCCGGCCTACCCCACAAGAGTAGCCAGCCGTATCAAGGACTGGAAAAGGGGTTAGGAATTATGACCTGGGGACTTAAGTTCACGTTTATTGTTAATGGAACCCGGTAAATCCACACCTGGGTAAAGGAGCGCAGTATATGAGTTACATGGCATATCTAAGGGTATAAGGTGTCGGTCTCTGGTTTCGCTTTCGAGGAATGTGTCTTAAAAAATTTGCCTTTTTATGTCCCACCGGAAATAAATTTGGCTATCAGAATGCTGACAACGTCCCAAATAGAGAGAAAGTAAACTGAGTTGCCAGGGATATGAACTAGTCTCCCTTGGCATATCAGTTTAGAGTCCTAACAGGCTACTAATGAGCAGACATTAAAAAGGCAGCGTACTAACCAGTTTTTTTGTGTATATTCTTATTATATCAACTTTTTAAAGTCTTGTAAAAAATTCATTGTTGAGTATGTCTGTTTTTGCTAAACATTTTGTGTGAGTCATAGGCCACATTGTGCTGATTAGATCTGAAATCTCACCTTGAATCGTTTAAAATTTAATTTTAATTCAGAATTACTTCGAGTTTCCAAATATGTACTTCTCGTTAAGAAAAAAAAATTTTTTTTTTGTGTTTTTTCTTCATTCTTTACAAGTTTTAACAGCTCGTTCAGTCTCAAAGATATGGTCACACACCGAAGATTGTAATTGCTGGTCGGGGGGAAAAAAGAGACCCTGTAGAGGGAGAGAGAGAGAGGAAGAGAGGGGGGAGTCTTAGGGTAGCAGAAGTAGTAGTAGTAGTAGTAGATGAAGAAGAGAAGTAGTAAGAAGAAAACCACGACGAAAAACATTATACTACGTTTTTGTGGCGTTACTAGGTGAACAACATGAAAACTCATAGGTGAACCGTACAGGTAGAATGAAGAGGGGAAATGTTTCTCTGAAGTGGAATCACAGCGGGTGGTTGGACTATTAGAAATGGTCATTGGAACGGTCAAGGCCGAAATGACCCCTTTTTGTGAAAAATTCTGTCCCATCTGAAAACTATTTGCATCCAATTTATCTATTGGGGTTCTTACAACAGAAATGACCAATCGAAATCCAGTTTTACCATGTCGAAATGGTAAATGCGAGTTAAGGTGTGGAAGAAGGACAAGAAGAAGAATGAAGAAGAAGAGGAGGGGGTGTGGAGTGGTTAGCGGTGCAAGGGAGGAGTGGAAGTGGGAGTGTTGGTGGGCTACTTGCTCACGACAACTACTGGTTTCGATACCTCTGAAAAATCAGGCTTGAATAATGGCCGTCTTTACCTCCGAAATTTGATCACATGAACTGTTCCTTTCACCTGGACACCATTCACTGGTACGGCTCTCCCCTTTTTACACAAAGCTGTCCTACGGGCCTGCTTCTTCTAAAGATTTCATAAGAAATTCACACAACTATTTCCATAGCAAGTTTTTAACCGCCGGATGCACCTACTTACCTCTCACTCTTGATCCTCAATATCGTTTCCAAGTCACTACAAACAACAATACGTCCATATACCACCTTAGATCACCAACTATTATTGTAAATATTGACCGTCCACAACCAAACGTCAGAAAGGCGACGAAAATATAACCACAATATCGTACTAGACGTCGTGATATTCACAGACACCTACGCACAAAGTAAGTACAATTCACTTTTTTTTTTGCTTTTTCCTCCTGGAAGAAGTCCATGTCGTTAAATACTATCACATAATACTGAATTTTATGGTGACAAATTCTTCTTAAAATATGAAATTATAGTAACAACAATCAGTTCCGTTGCTGGATACTAAACAACCGGACAGTTAATAAATAGCTAATACAATGTGCTTGCAAGAACTAACATGTCATAAGTTTAGTGCTAAATTCGATTGCATGTGAAATAATCGTTGTCCCAAACCTGATCTGGCGCCTTTGGCAGCCCTGATAATTCATGTTTATTATTCTGATAACTCAATGATGTTTCATTCTGAAGCTCAACTAACAGTATTTCTCTTACAAAGATGTTGTGCATTCACCAAAAACCGTCATTTTGTAAATGCCCTTGATTCGTTGCCCCTTTCTGGCAAACGATTGATTCCTTATTTATAATTATGAAGTTGTTTTAATGATACTATTATGAAATATACTCAACGAGGAATTCATAACCTGCCATGTGATTTTTGAAAATGAATCCTAAGTGGACGTCCACAACAGGAAGGAGATATTAGAGTATGTCCAATTCATGCGTGTTTTTCAGTTTATAATTTTAGTTATGAGACAACAAACAGATGACAGGTTATCCAGCAAATAAAGTTTGGTCACTAGTGTATTACACTACTACAAGTTCGGTTACTGTTTAAGGCAGGGTTGGGTATCTCCTCAAGTTTCAGATATTTAGGAAAGGGAGAAACAGGAAGATAGGAAGCGGAAAGCACAGGCAAGAGAAAAAGGAAAAAGACTGGAATGGAAGGCATCAGGGACTCTCATGAGTTTTAAGCCATTTTTATGAGAATGACTGCCCATCTATGTCACACAACCCCTTTAGTCATTTCATACAGCAATTCACTGAACCTTTATCCTACCACACAGAGCTCAGAAGGAATATTGGTCAGCTGTGTGCTAATTTCTCGAGTAAATTTATATTAGTTTTTAGGTTTCCGATTTAAGGTAGTCCTCTGTGATGTGCTCTGTGACGGCTCAGGCCGGTTCATAATGGATGTCCCGTAAATGAATAGGATACATATGCCAATGAGTTCGATTAGATATCCATTCATTAAACACAGACCTATCTTGACAGAACCTAAAGGTCCTTCGAAGTTTGTTATCCATCTTCAACCCTTGCTGAACATTTCAAAAAACTAGTTTAGACATAATTAAATATTTGTACACTAGTGCGTCCTCTTCGTATCCATACACCTTAAAATAATGACCTACCATAGGACTGTTGAGGGCATGCATCTATCTCTGACAATTATAATAAAACCAACATTAGCTTTTATCCAATTATTAACACTTAGTTTTATAGAATGAATGTGTAACTTTACACGTATTTATCTGATCTGCTATTAATTAATTTATAGGTGATAGGTGCATAAAGATTCAAATCAAAATATGTCTACCCGCCCGAGCAAAAGTTCAAATCACGTTACATCTTTTCATATAAAGTAGATTTGAAAAATGATATTGCTTATAGGAATAGAAACAAGTTCTCAAAATGAATATCACAAATTGATTCGATCTTCATTAATACAAGTTATAATAAAACAGGTATAAATAATTTGAAAAAGACATACTTGATGTCAAAAATAGCTCGATGAATTTTTTTGTTGCTTTCATTTTGCATCCAGCTCGTTTTATAATCATGGTTATAATATAATGAAGCCAGAGGAATTTATAACTCAATTTATAATTAGATATTCATATACTGAGATGAAATTTTCATTTGTTTACAGCCTGAATGAATGAAATCATGATGTGGAAATTGAATGAAAAAAATACATCATCGATAATTTTTTCTCTCCTCTCGAGCTCGCTCTCTTTAGAGAGGATGGCGTTGGTGGGGACAGCACCCCAGGAGGTTTCTCCAACACCTCTATAAAAAATACCTAAATTATTTTGCATCAGAAGGAAATACTTTTACAATACCAGTAGCAAATCACGACCTTACCTAACGAGATTCGTATAGTTGTTGTCACGGAAGAGGGAGAAAAGTTTGGTTGAAAAAAAAAACCTGAGGGAAGTGCTAATTTATTTTCTGGAACGTAAAGTCTGGATTTGGTTTGTGACAATGACAGCATCCTTTCAGTGTTGAGAGGAGGAGGGAGGATTTGCTATCGACTGCTGTGTATCTGAAAAGGGTTTCTTGTATTGTCCCGTACGTGATTCAGAAAGACGGATTCAACCTGGTGGTAACCACGCATGAAAACTGAACAGCTGCTGTAACGTTTTTCTTTCTCATTCAGCATATGAATTTAGGTTTCATAAAAGCACACATTGCACACGCTTATCCTCTTTTGTTGGGGTATTCAGAGTTTGGGTTTTTTTGTTCATGACCAAATTGAGATATTGCTTTTTTTTAAGTAGAAGCAGAGGAGGGGGATGTGGAAATCTCTTTCTCCCTCAAAAAAGGTAATTATTTATACTCTAAAAATCATCACAGACACTTCCTGACTTCTGCATAGTTTTAATGTCTAACGTGACGTTGCAACTTTTCACAAGTTGTTACTAATCTACAAGATCGCTCTCAGTGCAGTAACCAGGGCTTGAACTGTTTACACATGGATTAATGAAATTACTCAAAGAATGACCGATGTGAGGGCAACCAAGTCATTTAGTATACAAACTTCATCCTTATTGAACTGTCAACATATTTGCATTGAAATATTACTGCTATTATGACCTCTAATCCTGACAGTTTTGTCCCATTTCCTGACCATGGTAAAGGTCGCAAGAAGGCTACCGGACTTAAAAATGGTAGGTATAGGAGCAATTTCTCAGAAAATAACAAAGGAACTATGTACTGTATGTTATGATAACATGCATTTATATAAAGTATTAGAAGCCCACAATAGATGATTGTCCAGACTGCTACTCCAGTGGGCACATTTACAGCGTCACCGTTTTCGGGTTATGGATTCTACAAAAATTGTTGGTACGAAAACTTTAAGAATTCTTAGTAAATATGGGCCTTGCTAACTCCTAGCCGGGTACTCATGAATGGCAGATATCCAGTCAGAAAACAGCAAGCCAGTCACTAGGAAAAGACAGCAGTAAGGCGTGAACATCAAAATGTGGACTTGTCTTGCTATTGCTCATTGTGACAACACAGTTGAAAATTTTTATGTTGCACAACATCATCAATTAAAAGTGTAATTCGTGTTCTCCACAAAGTATCAAGTGGTAATAAAAGTAAAGCTGAAAAACGATGCAGTAATTGACTGATAAGATGCTCTAACAGTCAATATAAGGCAACAAGCGTAATAGTTCTGTAATGGCAGACATTAATTGGCAGTATTAATTTAGCAAAACAGTAATCAAAAGTAGGTAGGCTCCGCTGTCAGGTAGTAAGGCACAGCTGTGGAAAAAAAGGAGGGTAAGCAGAAGGGAGTGGTGTCCATCGATTGTCCGCAGCCGTTATATGATATCACAAGCAGGAAAGCGTACACCAGGCTATTCTTCCCTACATTCTAGATGAAGATTTAAGATATTGCCATTACTGATCTTGACGCATCTCACGTAATAAGATTTTGAATAGAGATTTATGTTATGAGTTTGTACCTATAACTGTGGTCAACACCCAGGATTGTGAAACGTACGATGAAACGTATCCACCATCACCCCTTTAACAATTGATTGGAACCACCATTAGGAGTCAAATGAAATACGAGATATTAAAACTCATTTTGCAACTTTATGCAGAGTACTTGGATAAATCAATTACTAGTGGACCGTTATTATTTCGCTAAAATGAAATGCTACAGGATTTTGGTTTTGAGAATCTGAAGAAGACCACTCCATATTGATGTATTTTCTGTAATAATTTTCGGTAATTTTAAGTGACCCGAGTGTGAATCATTTAATCCTTGTTGTTTGTTTGTTGGAGTTTAAGGTCCCGTCAACTACAAGGTCATTAGAGACCCGTCCACTGTATAGTTCTAATGCATATACTGCACAGACACTACACTAATGCGACGATTATTGGGTATTAGCAGTACCCAGCTTTCCCGAGCGACCACCCATGTCAGTACTAACTAGGCTTGCGTTGCTTAACTTCAGTGATCAGACGAGAACTGGTGTGTCCAACGCAACTCGCCGCTCCCCATTTAATCCTGATTGCCTCATAAACAACAGTAAATTTCACACTGATATATTGTATAAAATGAATATTTTTTATCTCCAATATTATTTTAAGGTTTGTTCTGTATTTGCTACTTGTGACCCGTCTTCAAAAAAAGGTTCCCCACCACTGTCAATATTAATATTAATAAACGTTATATCGTCCGTAATTATGTCCCATGATGGTAATTTTGAGTAGTAATATGAAAAATGTGTCACTTGCAATTTTTCCATAAAAAAAATTAAAGTTAAAAAGTAATGGAAGGGTAATGATTTCGCATGGCATTAGGTCTTGTGCCAAGTAGTTATAATAAAACTTTGATTTTGCCTTGATTGAAATTGCTTTTTACGAATGGATATCCAAGTAAAAGAGGGTCTAGTCAGCAGCCATTCACATTGATTACACGTTGATGAACCAACGCTAAGAAAGTGAAGTTCCTGGAATAGTTTCATCGGATTTAGATGGCGGTAGTCAAAGACTGAATCAAAAGTGAATATTCCCACTTGAAGTGCATGAAATTGACCAAAACTTTACCTGTTTTTCCTGTATTATTCAGAATTTGCATTTAATTGACAACGCTATCCAGTTTTAAAATGCCCGTGTAGCTTTTAAGTGGTGTATTTACAAGGGTTAAATTGTAATTTATATAATTTATGACAATTCAGAAACGTTTTCAGATTTTATCCTCTCCAACAATTGTGAGCAATTCAACTAAAATGTATTTGATGTGGAGAACTTGTAGCTCACGCACGTTATTCTTTATCCCAACTATCTTAAAACATATAATTGCTATCCTCATAAAAATTTTTCTGTATTCCTGAAACCATATAGCTTGTTAACTTTCCTCAGTGAATTAAGTGCCTACTACATTTCTTAAGATTGTCCTTCAGGCTCTCTTGAAAAATGGGAAAAAGTAGTTACTTGTGATTTCATCTCTTTCGTCCCCTAAATTAATTAAATATGCTCTTCATACCTTCCACTTCCGAGAATCTTTGGACATTATGGATGACCACTTTTTTATGCTCAATATTTTATCACTTCTTTTGAGGTTGGACAGCTAACTGGAAAAGAGGCACGAAAACTGGTGTGTAATTACAACTTACACCAAATCTCAAATGCCAAATTGACGCATTTTACCAACTTCACATAAATTAATTGGGCCCCGGGGTCTGCAGATCATTCAACTACTGCATTATAGTAGTTTAATATCGAAGCTCTTCGGAAGTTCAAAACAATGTGCTGACAGTAGTCATCTTCGTAAATATTTCAATCTGAAGATAATAATTGTGATAGGACATCATGTACCACAGAATCGATTTTATTTACTATTTAATTAGTGGAACACTGGTATAATAGGTCTGCCTGGTCCTTCAAGAAGGGTTATGACATGTGATAAGAAGTCGCTAGGTTAATATTATATTTATCGGTTTGTCATTGCCAATCATTTTCAACGAAGTCTCTCTTGCAGTGTACTTTGATATGGACAAAACATGCGGTGTGCGAACGAAAGACCCTCCTTGTCCAAAATCTTGGCATCATCAAAAGAGATGAACTTGAAGTTGGTTTATTTGGTGACTCGAGGAAAGTGATTAGAGCTTCAACTACAATGGTGATTAGAGCTCAGGTCTACAGTATAGTTCTAATGCAGAGTCTGCACAGTCACTACGCTGTTACGTAGTGTAGCTGTACCTAGTGTTTCCAAGCAGTCACTCATGCTAGCGCTAGCTGGGATTGAATTGCTTAACTTCAGTAATCAGTTGGTTGTTGGTGTTTTAGGTCCCGTCAACTGCAAGGTCATTAGAGACCCGTCCACTGCATAGTTCTAATGCATAGACTGCACAGACACTACATTATTGCGACGATTTTTGGGTATTAGCAGTACCCAGTTTTCCTGTGCGACCACCCGTGTAAGTACTAACTGGGGTTGCGTTGCTTAAGTTCAGTAATCAGACGAGAACTGGCATGCCCAACGCAATGCAGCTGCTTCCAGTATTCTTCCCCTAGACCACGATCGAGACTGCAACCATGGTCTCCATAGTCAACCACATTATCACTGAACCACTTGGAAGGGCCCCAAAATAGATGCAACACTACTTGCAATGGCATCGGAGATTCCGAATAGCGAGTAATGCTTCTACTTTTTTTTTAACTAAAATGTATGAGATTAACACAAAACATCAAGAGTTATTTCTGTAAATCAATATTGTAAAAAAGTTATTGAACTACTTTAACTATGAAATTGAGATCTTTCTTCAACATCACTATACGTAAGAATGTTTGGATTATCATGAAAGAGTTGTAATCCTTGAGGAGTAAAATGAAAACTGAAACCGTAATTTCAGCAGTGACCCGATTGAAAAGGTCAGGCAGAATTCGATAGCAAATGTATGGAACTATTTTTAAGAAAGGACAAGAGGGTAGGTGTGGTATACTATATCTCACAAGAGGTGGAAAATCTTGGCCCTGGAAAAAAATGAAAGGGCTAATCTTCCACACATTTTTATGGTTCAACCATCTAAGGTGAAATGCGGCATTGTGATTGAGATCAAGAAGGGAAGGATCAAAGTAGCCAAATTTATACATTTTTAGTCAATAGCTTCCCCCTACTCTTTTGTCAACGAGAATATCTGAAGTTTACCAAAGAAACGGGCTATCGCAAGAAACACAATTCTTGCTTGTTGAGTACAGCCCATATTCTGCATCTATGTCACACAAAGGCTGTCGTCTTTCATTCATATTAAAAAAATATTCTACTGGATGACTCAGAATGGGTTTTTAATTCTCAAGCACTTTAAAAGGACCAAGAAAACACAAAGGTACCCATACATTGAATACCGAAAATGCACGAAGCGTCCTTTTTTTCCCCCCTACAGTGCACCAACCAATAGGCAAGAGGAACTATGACTATAATTTTCCAAGTTAAACATTCACTTGAAACTTGTGATAGAACCATAACAATCCCGTATGAAAGACATTTTTTGTTTTCACCGTACATCAGGTTATATTTATAATAGTGAGAGAAGGTTTTAAAGTATAGAAATACGTAAAGGGGTGGACAGGGACATTATTCTAGAGACATGATAAGTCGGAGTTAAGTTTGCCAACCATGAAAACAACTCGCCCATACAACACCTTAAGGGGCGAGAAACTTCATCTCTTTTATGATGATTATAACTATCTCCCGCAAAACGCTGTTCCCAACTTCATGAAAAATAGAGAGTGTCTTTGGGGATACGATGAGGCCTATCGGGTGCTGGGTTTTTTAACAAAGCAAAAAATTTGGTATCTTCTAAACGGTAAGCAAATATCCTAGTCCAAAGCACGGCAACTTGTTCTGAGTCCCCTTAAATATAATCCAGATTCTACTTAGGATCACCAGTTAGTTTTGTTTGGGGTTCATCTTAGAGCTTAGGTCCGGAAGCTTTAAGGTATTTAAGGTGGAAGAAGGTTGTTTGTTGAAGGTAGTTCATTAACAATTGGGGAGTTGTTTTGGGTCTGGATTCAGACCTCCACGAGAGCAATTTATACCCAAAGTCGAAATTTTAAACTGCCATTAAGATAAATTCTGATGAACTCAATTGCTTACAGGCCGAAAACTAGGAAATCCGGTGTAACATTCAAATCCATTTTTAGGCCTGAATATTTTAGTGATTTTTGACAATGCCTTTTGGGGTAACAATTATTCATCCCACAGAATGAAAGTGATTTAGCATTTAATTCATCCTTGATCAGCAAACATGAAAAAGGAGGTCTAATCACTCAGTTTTGTAAGATGATTACAAAATGCTGTAAATTGAGAGTTGACCCTCTCAAGATTTCTCAACTACTGTGCATACTTTAGGATTAAGAAAGGTAGAAGAACTGAAGTGCTCTATATCCATGTGGGAAAATCGAAGAGTTCCATTATTTATTGATTTTGAGGGCAAAATCAGTTAGTTTATAAACGTTTTGGTTAAAAAAAAATATTTAAAAGACAAGCACAATGAACTTAAAATGTTAATTGGTGTTGGTGCACTTAATTTTGTGCGTGCCTCAGGTTAACATGTCAATAAAAAAAAAGAGCTTCCAAAAGTGAATGATAGGAGTCTGTTTCAGTATTTATCGACTACTTTCAAATGCAGTACTTAGATGACAATAATCACTATTCATTATTTAGAAACGATAATTTTAAACCTCAAAGATTGGTCATGTCAAGATTGTTATCAACTCATTAAATAACTGATTAAGACAGAACTGACGGAAGTCCTAGATAATTTTACAAATGGAGAACATGAAGGAATATAAACAGACCATCCCGTTAGGAGAAAACCAATTGTGAATTATATCCAAAAGAGAAACTTAAAAATATGAGATCAAATATTGATAATGATTAAGGAAGAGGCCCATGAAATAAAATTTCTTTAGTCTACATAAATCTCACTAAAATAATTTTCACATAAATGAGCCTAATTTGACAAAAAGTAAGTTTTTTAAATCGTCATGAACAATACGCAAACTGTTGGGATTTCAAAAATGTTTAAGGTCTTCAATGACAACTAACTAGCTGTTTTAGGAGCCTACTAAATCATGACTCTCCTATTTTTATGTCAAGAACATTATAACAAAAACTTGATGATTGACATTTTATACGCAAAGTTGAATCCTAAATAATTTAAAAGTCGATGGGGAAACTAGAGGAGAGAGAGAAGGACATACAACACCGAAGGAGGGGTCTAAAAAAACATTCAGGGGTTTAAGATCTGCAGTAAAGAAAAAAAACTTAAATTTCTCTTGGACCAGCATTGGGACTTTGTTGTTGGGCAATGCCAACATAAACACCAGTCGAGATTATGCAAACACATCAAAGTTCAGATCAGCATCGAATTGAAAATGAAAATTTCAATTACACATTAAAATTTTAAGAAGAAAAAGAAAAAAAGAGGAACTTCAGAAAGGGTAATTCAAATATTCAATACTGAGTACAACTTTTTTTTCTACAAGTAAAACTTTAATGTCTAAACTTGCTGACATAACAAAACGTTTTTACTAGATGTTTGTTATCCATTCAAAAATAGTCGAGGGTTTTTTGGCATACTTATCACAGACTAAACTTGCTGAAGGGATTCTTTGATGCTTGTTCCCATGGCTCTCTTTTCAATACAGCCCTACCCTTCGCTTTCTATCATTTTTCTTCACTATTTCAAATGCAAATTTTTTGAAATAGTGAATGAGATCCTATTCTACATGTATTGGTAAACTCGAAAAAGAAAAAATGATTGGTGCTTACATGCTCTTTGAATGTAAAAGGTGACACCTGGTCATGAGTGACTCATTCTACAGTCAAAAGGTTGTGCTGAATTCAGTATGAGGTTAAAATTGGAGCTTCAGCACAGATGAGTAGAGAAGTCCTTTTCTGAGATTAAATATGAGCTTTATCGATCATGTAATCAGCTCACGTCAACAGAAAGACTGTCGTTACCGCAATGGGTCAGTTTGCAAGATGACTCCTGTTACATCAATATGTAGTTTTTGGTAATGAGGTAAGGGAGTAAAAGTGGCTCGTACTACCGGAGAGGGTTAGAGGAATCACGTTAGCCGTCATCTTTCCCTCTCACCTAAGGCAGGGCTGAGTGCCGGGGGAACATAAAGACGAACTGTTACTTTATTTTAACGGGTCGGCCGCCGACCTTGCGCTACAGTTGCTTTTTCCCTACCTTTGGTTGGGAGGACAAGCTCCTACACCTGGGAAGTGTATCTTGCATATGCAGTAGAATCAATTGGCTATTGCCATCACAATCGGTCAGAAACCAACCGCTCTATAGAAATTTACTTAAAAATAGTCCGCATATTATTATCAAAAGTAACAGGTCCCGTTGCGATGACAATAAGTGGCTTCTACTGTTTGTATGCCATGCAAGAGAGTTCTTTTATGTGCCGGTGACATCATGCACACCACATCGACGGATGGTGTACTTGGGAGCATCTCTCTTGACCGAGAGCCGAATCTGAAATCATGAGCTCACTAGTGGCACATGGAAGCACGCAATCAACTCCCCCTTAAGCCATCCCTTAAATATTCCTTTCTCTTAATTATGTAGAACCTGCTCTGAGGTATATGATAGAGGTTTCAAGAAAGTATAGTTGAATTAGATTCCTAGACACTTTACCCACTCCATGCACAAGCTGTCACTTATAGCATTGGGAGTAACACCTAAGCAAAGTACTGAGGAAATACCATCCACCCATTCTTCTTCATTTTAATATTAAATTTTCTACAGGTAGTTATTTATCACGAATGACATTCATGTTCACTGCACACGCAAAGAAACTTTCTTTGTTTGTATAAAGATGTTGATACTCAGATTTCAGATCTACTTAGACGTTATACAAACTTGTTGCTAATAGGTTTAAAGACGGTTCACTGAAAGTCCTAACGTCTTCCAAAACAAACAGTGCCACACCTGATTTGCAAAGGTCACCGAGTTACACTTGTTTACAGAATGATCTTAAATTGGATGAGAAGGGTTAAATTCAAAAGAGGATCAGAACCAGTACATTCCAAGAAGACCGTAGGTAGTACAAGTCAAAAGAAATTGGAAGTGGGCCCACAAAGCTCTGAATGCTACTGATTTTAATTTATGGATATATTAGATCCAATACCGGTACTATCATTTTCATTGCAAAAGCTAAAGATGTTCCTCAGCTCTTCTTCAAATAATTGTCGACTTTGCAAGTATTTAACACCTGAGAAACCACTGACAATTCTCTTGTCACTCTTTAAAAAAATTGGCTTCATTTTAGTTAAGGTTAAGTTCTTTAATGAAGAATGCCAGTAATGGTGTCCTTAATGCAAGTGCCGGTAACGACTTTTACAAGAATGGTTAAAATCTTTACACTTCGCACCACTAGCCACAGGCTAATGCCCTCTGTTGCGCTCTTCGTCTCTCATCCTCTCACTGACCAATTGGTTTATGGCCTTACTTAATTCCAGATATTCCCTCCCCTTTTCAATTCAAGGTTGTGCCTTTGGGATTTGGAGGGTCATTGTGTTTCTAAGTGGGAGAGGGGAAATGGTCAAAGTAAATTTAACACGGAAGGTATGAATGTGAAACACCTGTTTATCAAACTAGGTGCGAAACATAATCTAGGACATGGTGAAATCTATCCTCAGGTAGCCAATTCTACACCTTGAAGTGACCATCACACACAGATGGGGTTTCTTTTCACATGACCATCATTTGTACAATCCTGAGGATGAATTCAGTTTAATTATTTGGCCTGTAAATCAAACTTCACTCACTTTAAAGTTGGTGAGAATAAGGAGTGGCCAAAGTCCTATTGTGCTACTACCTTGTAACCTATAGGATATATGAGGACTCCAATGAATGCAGCTTCTTATAGGGCACACATCCTTCGGTACTTAGATACAACAGAACATGTGGTTGAAGTAAAAAAACTAGCTTTATGAGACACAAAGAGCTTTGTGATCTAGTGAAGTTATTTTTGTCAAAGAAGGAGAAAAAATAAAAAAAAATCATGTCCTTTTCAATTCGACGACGTCCAAAATACCACGTGTAGGCGGCCTTATCTAACTTGCATGAGAAACAACAAGAAAAAAACCAAGGCTACATGTTAACTACGTGGGTAATTATCACAGCTAGAGTTTTTCTTAACAGTTTATTATTGAGATGATTATATATTTTAGAAATTAATTAGGACTTTATGAGGATGTTGATGTTGCACATGTCGAGTGCTAAAATCATAAGTCATGCGCGCCCAAATCTGCTTTTACACGATTTTGATGTAACAAGGTGAGGAAGCGCAATTCAATTCTCTGCAAATGGTTCCTATAGTGCTTGTCCAGTGGTGCACTAAAGCCCCTAAAACAACATTACAACTATTACCCAAAATAGCAATAGAGAGCATTTAACTATTG
The DNA here is from genome assembly GCA_013389805.1 of Trigoniulus corallinus. NCBI lineage: Eukaryota > Metazoa > Arthropoda > Diplopoda > Spirobolida > Trigoniulidae > Trigoniulus > Trigoniulus corallinus. The sequence continues at coordinate 5,615,421 of JAAFCE010004209.1, read as the reverse complement.
GAGTGCACTGTACTTTTTTACACGGTATTTTCAGGAACTGAACTGCAGTTTAAAAACAAAATTGGATGTACTTTACATCCTTTTCTATCTGTACTTATTTTATTTCATCCCCAAATTTGAAAAAAAAATTTAACATTCAAGTTCCATCTATCATTCACTTTCAAATTCTCGGAATTAGATTTGCAGACTCACAACCAACTTTGGTACAAATCAATTTTTATATACATTACTTAAATTGACATTAATAAATGTCCACTCGAAGTACTGTATTCGTTCACCAGACTGACTTCTGAAAATATGAAGTAATAAAAATGGGCACTAATAGATGACAAAAATTATTTGTAACAACTTCAAATATGTAGTGCTGCCTCTAGGACCTCCACATAAAGTTAAGTGCTGTATTAGTGATTAATAATACATACCAAAATCTGGTTTATAATAAATTACATCATATCTGAACGAAAGATAGCATTATTTTGAAGATTTGTACTTGTCTTGGTGTTGCAAAAGATATTACATATTCGACATGTCAACTAAGGTAAATCCTTTTTTTTAAGTTAAATATTCAAATAACTTTTTTGAATTTGGTTTATAACACTACTGATGAATCTAAACTCGAAAAACAACAATCATTATTATTATACATACAACATAAATGACTATCGATTTTCATAGAAAACCGGCTGATATAAAAGCGAATTTAGTTGCAAACTGAGTTGTGGTTTTGAGTATGAAATGATAGATGTACGAGTGGCATGTCTCAAGGGAAGAAACGAAATAATTAACCTTTGATAACATCACTTTTTCTCATGGCATGAATAACAAACATATATCCATTTACCTACTTGATGAATATTAAAGTTTGAGAGAGATAGAAACGTTTATGAGTATTTCACTAGAACGCCTATGTCATGAGGTTAATAACTATTGCGGCCTTGCTTTTGCACCACTAGGGCCACATCGGGATCAGTGGTCGTGTCATAGGAAATCATTTGAGTGGTCTGATGTCAGCGAAGTCAGCTAACATTCTAAAAGATGGGAGGGGAAACAAAATTTGGACCTGGCTTACTTTTTTAAATTAAACATCAGCAACAACAGTAGATATTTAAATTTGTAATCAAATGCCTTTTTGGTGTGCGCTAAATATACAATCTATTAATTTATGAATAGATAAAAAGTTAACAGTGGACCAATTAATAACATCTACCAGAGCAGGATTAGCAACTAGCAACTAAATTATTGAACTGGAGCTGTAGGGGACACTGTCGACAAGGATGATATGGGACCTTTGCCTTCGGTCTCCAAAATTTCTATTCTTCTACAGAGGTAGTAACTTACACTCCTGTTTCCCTGTTTTGTCAGAATGTTCGCTTAGGGAAGATGTCCATGATACTAATTATCAAGCCACTAACACTGCAAACACGCCTTACACATGTGTAGAAGTTATGACCACTACTCTGGACACTAGGATGATGGTTATGAATAATAAATTCTCCCTGTCAACCTGTGTTGTTGCTCCCTGATATAATGACGATAATTTACAACGATGATGATTCGTGATGGGCACAAATTGCTCATAGTATTTAATATGCGTCACGTAAAGGTCTAACGTTAACCATAATTTCAATACGACTGTACAGTGTAATTTAACATTTTCTATAAGTCATATAGGACATAAAGATCGATAAAACTGTTTTAGGTCCACACAATTAAGTTGGGGCATAATATCAAAAAATTGTTTCGGAAAAATGATGCTTACCAAGGCAAGTACCAATTTGTTCTCTATAGGATTGAGTAATCGATTGAATTCATTCCGCGAATACAGACCACAAAACACATGAATGTCCAACTGACAACCTAAAGTTATGACATTTGGAATTTTTCATTTATAGCAGTTCCTAGCATGCAGTAGCCACGTCATCCAGTGGCTAGTGGATCCAAAAGCAGTTCTTGAATTAATAGATCAAAACCTTGTCACAAATTCTAATCCTTTAAGTCCTGAGATTTACAGCTGACATCAAAAGGTGACTGTCATCTAATGCATAATTATTTTATATGATAAGTAAGCTTATGAAAGATGGTGTAGCAGATGACAATAGTAGGTAGAGTACTTAACGAGCAAGTTATACACCCTGCACACTACGTAGGGCCTTAACTTCCTAACTGTTGAAGGTACGTTCTAGGGGCCATGAATCCTGCAGTCACATTTTCAATGTCTGAAAACATAGCTCGTAGTTGGTAGTTCGAACATAGCACTGACTTATTCAAAATTTCATGAAACAAGTTCATCAACGTATCTATCATCGTTAATTATTAAAGCTGTATGTCTACAGGGCCAAATTAAGGTCTCTATATTGTTGCTGTTTGTTGGTGTTTTAGGGCCCTTCAACTACAAGGTCATTAGAGCCCCGTCCACAGCATAGTTCTTATGCAGAGACTGCACAGATACTACACTAATGCGACGACTAATGGGTATTAGCAGTACTCAGTTTTCCCAAGCGGCCACTCATGTCAGTACCAGCTGGGGTTGCGCTGCTTAACTTCCGTGATCAGACGAGAACTGGTGTGTCCAACGCAATTCACCGCTCCCCAAGGTCTCTATAGCCTTAGGCCGAAAGATAGAATGGGTTTCTAAAGAAAGGGTCCTCTTCAAATGTCGAGATTATTGTAGAGGAGAGGATCCTAAATTGCATAATGAATAACCCAAACTTCGGAGATGCAAATACGTTTCCTTCTAAGTCACAGGCGTCTTGGTTGGGTTGTTAATTTCAATAATAGATAATTAAAATATTGTATTTTTTTTATTAACTGACATCGTTCATTCTCGTTATATAAAGGACTTTTTACCTTCCACACATTGCCTTACAACTGCACCGTATAATTGAAAGCACTTATTATGCAGAAGCACCATAGTGATTTGCTCGTATTGATGCTTTTAGAGTGTGAATGAAAGGTTTGCCAAGGAAGGGTTTTTTGTCCTGCACTTTTGGAACGGGTCTTACTTAAGCATTTAGCTGATTTCAGCTATCTTTTCACACTACTATGGATTTATTAGAAGCAACTCATAGCTTTTGTAAAGCATTTACGTCCTCTTCTTCCTCATTCAACTCCCAAATTCTTCTTTAGCCAGGCCACTTAACAAAAGGAAAGCAACAACTAGCTTTCATATGCACACACACATACTGTACAGTATAAGGTGCATGAATACAACAGGATTTCTATATTTGAGAAAATTCCCATACGAAACACTCTTTTGCTGCTACATCAACGTCTCCTCCTTTTTTTTCAAACATCTAGTTTGCCATGAAAGAGCTACTACGAAAAGACGACACACAAACATGAGTGAAGAAAGAAGTCGAAGCAAAAATGTATTAACTGTATGCCTGTAGGGGCCCTTTAGCTCAGTCACACAAAAAAGTACCAAGAACTTAAAAATAGTATGTATTCAAAGAAATCGTATATAAAAAAACCTTGTCTTCTTAGGTAAAGCCGATATCTTGTTGGCCGGTTGACCCTCAGATGACCAATACAAATCTGAACAATGGTTGCAGTAATAGTAGTAGTCCATGCCACTGAACTTCATGCCTCAAAAGACCTCTTTTTGTTCAAATGCATTCAGTAAGAAAGTAAAATTGGGGGAGAAGGCGGCGACACAAAATGGGATATTTGACTCAATATCTCCGAAGAACATAAATAACACACGTACACCTTAACCTGCCTTAACCCATCGAATGTATTGAAACGCTACTTCATTTTTCTTTACATTTTCACCCATTTTTCAGGGACAAGAAATCATAAGTCTTATGAATAGTAGAGATTGAATTGAGTGACAACTCAAGTCCAGTATCATGTGTCAAAACGTCCTGCGGTAGGACTCAGTTATTCTTAGGTCAAGCCTTCTATAGGTATGTACCTTAAGTATATATACTCAGGTATTACTTCTGTCATAGAAATTTAGTAAATAAATTTTACTAAGATATCAATTTCCTTATACTGTATTCAGGTTATAATTGTACTCGGAGATAGACTAGCAGCTTAATTTTCATTTGGAGGTTTTTTATCAGCCCTCTGACATACAGCGCAACAAGTAGGGTACGCCAAGGTTTTTTTTTGCAGTATATAAAAGCTCTAAAATGAAAAAAATTAAGCAATTAATCTTTATTGAAAAAATATTTGGTGGCCCACGTGGGACTTTCCACTCTTCCTCTCATTGTACTCCAAACTGGTAAATTAGAGTTGTTTCTCGTGAAATTGACTGAAATCATCAACAGTGGCCAGTGCTGTCTTAACAGAATTATGGGCCCTTGGGCAAAGCAGTGTGCGAGGGCTCCGACGACAACCACTCACAAGAATAATATGTAAATAGTCATTTGACATACATAGATTAACATGGGACCCCTGAGCAAAGCAGTGTGCTGGGGCCCCTACGACAACCACTCGCAAAAAATATGTAAATGATCTCTTGATGTCCACAGATTAGCATGGGGCCCCAGGCAAGTGGGGGATGGTGAAAATTGGGTACTAAAAAGTGGGTACTAACCAAGTGCCCAGCGGGCTCATACGTTAAGGCGGAAACTGGCAGTGGAGGATCATAGCACAGGTCGAACAAGCATGCGTTTGGGACCTCGGAAAGTTAACGGCTTCAAGAAACTTCAAAACTAAGTTGCGCAAAGGACGTTTCAAGCTGCGCTTGGCGTGCTTCAAGTGATTGATCTGCCACTGGTCTTGAAGCCGTTTATCTACGAAAGGTGTAAACTAATAGTGACTTCATCAACGTAAGCGTTCTTGATTTCCGAATGCAGCACTAGTGACGTGATTGTGGTGTCCTTTGGTGATCTGTTACTTCATTCATTCATCTGTTATTTCATTCGTCGGTGCTTACTGGTCACACCACAGAGGTAAATATCGATGTCCCACTGTCGTCGTCCATAGAAGTCCAACAGGTAACATTATCGTCATTACATCCTTATCCCGCTTATGTTAGGATCGGATTGGGTCAACTAGTTCTGCCCCTCCAGCGTTTTCTCTTCTCGACTAGGGATCTGTCTACCCGAGTGTTTTCTTTGGCCAACTTTCTAGGTCTCTCTAAAGACGTTCTCACTGATGACCACTCGCCTTTGATGACAAACATCTAATTTGAGTGCATAGAATTTGGCAGAGTTTTTTCTGGATTCGGTTAGCAGCAAGGGAAATTGTTCCCATAAGGTTAAAGCAGTGGCAATGTTGACAGTGGCAGTTAACAGTACTAATAAACAAGTAACCATTTAGTTTTTACGGGTTTTTTAATTGCTGGTTGTCATAAATAGGTCACTAATTATGGTAAATTGAATTCTACCGACATAATGCATTCATTGCTAACTTTTAAAATGTATAAGCCTCCCAAAGACTTATTCTTTCAACGACATTCACAGACCCAACAATATAGCAGACTTTCTAGTTTTCTCTAATTACTTACAACCGGCCCTGTTAACCATCGCAAAGTGAAAACGTAGTTTGTAAACCGCCTAAAGTTAAGCAGCTATGATGATTATCTAAGAACCACATCTTTGGCTGTGCTCTTTACATCATTCAACACTCCTAGGAATGACTGCTGTTTTGTTGAAATTAAAGCATCAACTAGATGCTTCAAGGGCCTGTTCGTAAAAGAATATTGCTGTCGCCGACTCTACACTGAGCTATTAACATCTACCATTGTCAAGTTATGTTGGCATTTGACTTACATAAATAGACTTGAACGGAATGCAGTCGAGCTAACATGCTACAAGGGTTGATGACCCGTACCATAGCATTGCTACAAAATACAATGGTCACGGATGGCCAGATTTATTTCTTATCCAATCTCTCTTAAAAGTAATTATCAGTAAAACTATTATATATATATAAAATAATCTTAGATATCAAGTGCTCTGTAATTATTAGATGGTCGTGTTCAATACTTTTGACAGCTTATGGTTGTAGGCTGTGTCAGGAAGTAGAGGATTATGGTACGGACGATTTCAAGACAATTAAGGTCCCCAAGTTTTGTAATCTACACCTAAAATTAAGAAAAGGGCAATAAGAAGTAGTCCTGCTGTGACTTGATCATAGGACATTGCTCTTCCCTTTGCCTGAAGTGCAGAAACCAACAAAAATACATTCTTCACTTGGTAGGTTGAGGAACTGAACTCACGACTTTCACGAGAGACCCGACACTGATGCGATCATTACACAAAAAGGTTCACTGTTAAAATGAGGCAGAGAGTCAGTTGTCGTTAAATAACTTCATTTTGCATCATAATGTTACAAATTATTTAGTAAATGAAACTTCGTCTATTATAATCGTTATAATATCGGTGGAGCAGTTGCAAGTTCCTCGAGAAAAGAAGACTTGTCTGTCATCTTGTTAACAATCGCCTTCCGGAATTCCAAATATTATTGCATTGCAAATGAGCAGAAGCACAACTGGAAAGGTGCTTGACAGTACTTTTATTGTACTAAGAATTGAGATTTAAAAGTGCGAATATTTTGAGTGCACTGCTGATGAATTTCTCCAAAAAAAAAAGGGTAACACTCGCTATAAGGTGACAATCTGTTGATGTTCATACTAGCTTAGGATAGACGAAAGGAACTTAACCCGAATTTTATGGACATTCTTTGAATTTTGAGGCGATTTACATCTTGAAAAGTGAAAGAAAAAGTTGTCGAGCTTATACTTGCCAACGTTTTGCAGCTTTAGGAGTGTGATTGATGTTGTTTTCAAAGAATAAGAGGAGTCAAAACAGATTAAAAAGTCATTTAACACGGATTGTGACAACAAAAATGAGCAAGAATCCTGTTAGAATGAGGTGCATTTTATCATATTTAATATGGTTAACACGAACTACCTAGATATTTTAACTGAAATTCGTTGAAAGTTACCATCTAAGAAAGAGGAAAAAACGAGTTGATCTACATCAGGAGAGATTTGCTACATATTTTGCTATTCATAAATTTAGCCGCATGTCGACTTTTCAGTTGATTTCAAGTGAGAATGAGGATCAAAAACTGTCAGATTAATTAATTACCATGCAGTACCAGTCTTTAAACCTTTGATAATTGCGAAACCCTTTTCAGTGAAAAAAATATTAGCATGGAAGCCATACAGTGGCCATATAACCATGCATCATCATACGGGACATTCCCATTTTTTAAGAATTAATGAATTTAATATTATTATAAGACAATTATTACAGTATATACTAGTTCTTTGTCCCTCGATTGGAGCCCTGGTATGACGCATTGATTCCCCTGACTTCCATTTGTCAGACCCTTGCTATTATATTATACTTTTCATTTAAATTTTAAGTGTTAGCTTCTATGAATAAAAAATCTTTAGTCTCACATATTGGAAGATAAAAATAGATGCCATCAGCTAATGCATTCGATGTTTAATAGGAAATTACCACAGTGGCACAATTAATGTCATAACGGTATTTCAGTAATAAATGAAGACTATGCAGCTTATGTGGATGACACGAAACTATATAAATGTGATAATAAGATTTCAACGTGATGAAAGGTTACCATTTAATGATGCCGTCAAAAAATAAACTTAATCCAATCTGTTGAAAGAGAAAACTAAGGGGGAGGAAAAGAGAAAGAGAGAGAGAGAGACTTAAGAAGGTAGTTTGTTGCACGCCTCACTGAGATGATGCCATAATCTGGAAAGGGCAGCGAACGAGACAGATGGTTATTTGCATTCAGGTGGTCGTGCATTCAGGTCACAATGGGACAGCTCCAAAGGTCTTATTTGATAAATCAAATTCCTACACGTGCATTTCAAATCCGTGTATTGGTAGTTGATACCATTAAGAGCAGCTGAAAGAGTTTTTCAACCTCTGACATTTTATGATTGCATAAACAATGCCGCAGAAGGAAGTGAGTTGCGACCGGGATAAGGGATAATTATCAATCGATTGTCGAAGTTGTTAGTCCACAAGCATTGAATATCATTTATGTTAAGCATCTACAAGGCGCATAAACAATATAATCATTTGGTAAGTACAGAAAACGTTTATTTTGAAAAATGATTCTGCAGGTCATATGTAAAGCTAGAAAACGCTGATAAAGACGAAAACTGTTCTTAATGGATTCGGTGTAGGTCATGTGATTTTATATTTTTCCTACATAACATTGAAACCCAGGTGGGAAACTGAATTTGACAGTTTGGACGTTACATCACAGTATTCCGCTAAGAATATGATATCCCTGCATGCTATGGACCCGCTAAAAAGGGTTGATTAATAGTTCAGGAGGCAGTAAGTTCATGCTGTCTTATTCCTAGACTCCTTTTTCTGTGGACATCCCGAAATCAATAGTTAAATAATTCTGGAGCTGTCCATCATCAAAGTTATTATAATAGCATGCAAATTAACGCACATTTCTGTTGCTGTTTTAGGGCCTTTCAATTGCGTTAATCAACGCAACCCAAGTTAGTACCGACATGGGTGGTTGGTTGGGAAAACTGGGTGCTGCTAATTTCTCCATTTCTACCTCCTACTCTCCTACCTCCCCCTCATCCGCGAGCAGCCTCCATAGGGTCCAGCCCGTTATGGCTGCTTGGCGAACTTCCCCACCAGTAGTTATCCCACTTCTTTGAGATGATATATTTGAGTATTATGTGTGTTATTAATTATGTCTCACCATAAATTTGTCTGGGAGAAAGCAGAGGCTCTAATGACTTTTGTAGTCGAAGGGCTCTAAACCAAAATGGGAGAAAGTAAATGGCATACGCCGCACTATTCGTTGTTGTGACTGCCCTAAGGTGCAAAGAAATTGGGAACCTATGTTAAAATACGTTAGAAATGAGTGGAGTTATGAGTAAGACGTGGCATATTACTGGGGGTGAGTGGGAATAACTTTACAAGGAATGGGTTGGGGAATAATACAGTGGACAGAGGTAGCAAAAAGAAATTAAGGAGGTGTTGACTGAAGGTTAGGGACCTATTCAGTGCTGGATTTACGTATTGACCGCCAAGGAACCAGGTGGTTTTTAAGACCCATGATAGAAACAATAGTGCACTTGTACTTTTGCATAGCTGTACATAGACGTCAAAATTTTGTCGTTTGGGACCCATTATATCATTTCTGTCTAGGACATATAACAGTCTTCATCTAATACTGGACCTCATTGAGATGAGTAGAGCTGGAACTCGCTGATCCAACCATAAATATATCCCAAGATTTTGAAATCCCACAGAAGTAATTTTATGATAACAACTGCAGAGAAGAAGACTGATATTCCAGTTTAAGAACATCATTTTAAAAATGTTAAAACGGTTAGTGGTGATGACTATCATTTTAAACGCATTTCAACTGGAACTGACTGCTATATTACACAACAAACTGTCACGAGTTAGCCATCTCTAACTAATTCACTTAAGAATTTGGGGTTTTACTTTAATACTCCATTATTCTACACATAATGAGGAATTTCAATGGCATCTCCATCACGAATGTGGTCACAAAATGAAAGTAAGGATAACTTTAGGTGGAATATATATAAAACGAGTTATTTTAAGCTATTGCTTATATTACATCCGCGTCAAAAAAAGATAGTAAAAGTTAAATAAATTTATCCACCTACTCATCAGGTTTTTTGGCAGGGTAGAATTGTTTTATGCAGTGGTACCGCCAAATTACAAGTATTTCTCCACTTCCTTACATTTTAGCATGCCAATAAACTATAAAATAACTTTGAAAGTACAAAAAAATTGGCTTCAAAACTGGACAAATATGGGCCTAATTACTGAAGCGCTACGTCTGTATCGATTTAAAACCTAGTTGGTTACGTCTGGAAAAACTTCCCGGCTTGTTAAATGGCAGATAAATATATTGTTATACAGGTGTCCCGAGTTTCCAGGCAGTCGAAAGACATTATACTGATGGAGCCACCCTTGTGCTCCTTGAAAGACTGGTATGCATGATTAAGGTACAATGTGTCCAATAATAATCTCTGTGCCAGAGTTCATTTGACTACTGTTCTACCATGTTAATTGTTCTTTTAAATGAGCGTTCTTGGGGCTAGAATCAAATGTTACATTGTAGAGATGAGCTTCTCTCAAGTTGAAAATGTCAAATACCAGGTAATAACTTTAGGGCTCTGTATCGTTAACATGTTTCTTGACACCGTATAAGGATTTCCTCAATTTATGTAAATTTCGCTGGTGGTTTTTGCGGTGTGGAGTTGTACTAATGGTTATAGCAGTTAGCTAATCACTCAACGGGGGAGCCTGAACAAATGTCAACCTTTGAACTTTTTTTATTCTGCATTCTACAATCACTACTTCTAAATGTAATGTAATAATATGTGACTACTACAGTGGCTGGATGTGCCAACAATCATTTCCTCTATTGTATTTTATTTCCTTGCTTCCAGATTCTTCAAACTCTGGTAACATTTTCTTTTACTGCCATGTTAAATCACTGCTTTCGTGTAGTAGCTTTCCAGGAACAAGTTTTTACAATTTGAAGTGATGCACCTTGTTCTCATGCAAGTATTTATACCATGGCAAGACCCGAAAAGCATAAACTGCGATAGTACGTATATTTTGCAGTTTTGAACTTAACATTACTCTTGTATATTAGAGAAGGAGGACTTGTGCGTAGGTATGTGAATATGGCCTGTCTGTGTTTGTTGATACATGTTTTATTTGGACAAAACACGCTATATCCTTCAAGTTGCCAATGAGAAAGAAGATAGTGGTAGCACCACCTTGCCTGTGTGGCTGAGAATTGAACTCAGGTCTGCCAATGTTATACCTCAGTGTCCGGGCCTTTTGCCATGTACTTAATTGCAGGTTAGGGATTTAGCGCACAAATAACATCCCAAGCAATTTCAGTATTTCCTAAGGCTATGTAGTAAGTGGCAGCTTCCAGCGTAAGTGGGTGTGTGCTTCTACCACTCAAACCAAAAAAACAAATATTTTTCAATGGTGATTTCCAAAGTGGCCATGTGTAGCATAAAGCCACTAACAGGGAGTGCGACCTGGTCACTCAAGTTGGAAGCAGCGACCAAATCAGTTTGATTGCTGCTTCCTTTGTACCTTTATCCCACCATTATTATGTCAAATAACGGCATAAGAAACATGGTTGGACACTTCAACGTACTCAAAAATTACCTCAAGGTGTCCGGTCTGACACTTTGAGGTGTGTCACCAGCACAAAAACACCTACTAACCATTTTCCTGAATATGACAGGGTCTGGCGACCAGTTTTATCCCTTTGGAGTACATTTCGTCGTATGGCTTATATTATGCAGCCGGCTGCCAACCTAATGCAGCAACCCATATCGCTCATTTATTGTCGGCCTATTACTTTCATTGAGGCACTTTTTCTTTGCCTTCAGGAAGCGAGCCTTGCATCACTTGGGTCAGTGTTAGTCAGTGAGGATGAGCCAGGAAAAATGATTGCAGGTACTGTAACTGAAATGCAAATGCTGCGGTACATGAGAGGGGTATCGAGAGCAGATAGAATTAGAAATAAGTAGGCCTTATATTAGAAGTGGTTTGGGGATGGAGGTTATGGAAGCAGTCGGGGCAGAGAAAGACCAAAGCAAACTTGGAAGCAGATTGTACAAAAGGATATGGTAGTGTGTGGATGGATGGGGACCCAGTGGGGGATAGGCGGGAGTGGAGGACCAGAACCCGCAGACCCGTGCCTGCCACAGGTGGGATAAGGCAGTAGTCGAGCACTATCTGTGCGCCACCGATGCGGGATCAGTTTGCCTGCACACCAGGTGTATATCGAGCCGGTTTCTCTATAACTGCTTATTTGATGTCATAAAACAATGGTCAGAAATCTGTAGTGCTGTAAAAGAGCAGTTAGAATGGCCACTTCGCATGAAACGGTCGCTCAGTAACACAAAATGACTTGCTAGTGTTGTACAGTACATCTTATAAAAGATTGAATTGCTTAAACAAAATGATACAATATGGTAGTTAAATTGCTAGTCATTGCTTGTTTCGTATGTTGTGAATAGTCCCTCAAAGAAAAATTATTCAAAACTTCACGTTAACGCCTTTCATGAGTGTATGCACCTTAGGGTTAAAAAAAGGTCAGATGACAGATAGCATTTAAGAAATGATGATAAGGAAAGGTCAACTACAAAATGCATAATCAACAAACTATATTGCCGCTCTTAAGTTATCATTTATCATAAAAAGAAAAACTAGAAGGGAATTTCTGCTAAAGAAAAAAAAATGGACTAAAAAAACAAAGAAATTCATTCTTAGAAAATGGGATAGTAAAAAGCAATTGTCCCATTAAAGCGACAATAGGCGTAAAGTGGCTTTATGATTGTTTTGAATTCAATACATAATCATTTCATAGGATAGTTGAAGAATAACGACTCGGACTCTACTAGGAAGTTATGTGTATTAGATTTATGGAAGGGAAAATATATGCTAATTTTCAAATAAGGTACTATATATTAGCCCAAATTCAATTATGGATGTTAAACTTTGGTATTTATCTGTTGTGGGCCACAGGCAAGAATGATGACTTGCAATGAGACTTGATGACTGCAGATGGTTCATTCGCCTAACACAGGTCAATTTTAGAGTAGAAATGATGATTTAAAAAAAATACAGTCAAAGGGAGGTCTCTTTTAGTGCAACTTTATCGACCAACGACCTCCATTTCTGAACATTTTGTTTCTAAGAAATGCTTATTCTGCTATTATATTCCTTTCTTGGATTAATACTCCGTATCAAAGGGTTAAATCATAAGAAATCATGGGAAGTTTTTATACAGTACACTTTGAAGATTCTAGAATCTTAGTTGGGCGTACCCTTAACCATACTACGTGAGGCAGTTATCGGTGTAATAGGCACTCTCAACTTAAATTAAATCTCTCAATAAGTTCCATAACATTATCATGTGTTTTGGATTCATTTTGCATCTATCCAATTGTGGGTTAGGATTCACAATGACGGCTAATTTGCCCTATTACTGTGTTGACCCTCACACACGTGAGGAATACTCAGTGGGCATCAGTGTTTAAAAGCATCAGGGAAGTAACTCAGTTTCGATCAAGTGATCACCAGGTTAACAACTTGATATGTCTCTAGACCAGTGTTTTCAACCTTTTTATTGGAATGGAACCCTTTGGAACATTGAGACTTCTCGCGGAACCCTTTGGAACATTTAGACCTCTTGCGAAACACCATACAGTGACAGAATAAAAACATTAATTGATACAGGTGTGTGCGTGTGTGTGTGTTAGCATAAGGAGTTGAATTTGTGGCCTAATGTTTGAGAGAGACACCTGAAGTTCATCTTCGACAGACAAAAGTTCTTGTGTTTTCATTATTACCTTGCCATTGCGGAACCCTTGGGCGGACCTCACGGAACCCCGGTTGAAAAACACTGCTCTAGACTATACAGAATCAACTAAATTGCTAACGACCACAGGCCCTTTCAATTCATCCTTAACTTAGCAATCATACAATCACGGGGACCCATTTGAACGATTGAATGTAAACAAGGGATGACTCTTCATGCAAAATACCCCGAATTTTGTTCTCACCCCAGCTCACAGTTCACTACAGTTCATACGCTTCAACGGTGAACCACTCTTATGAGTTTTAACGGTGTTGCATCAATATAACTTGTGTAAAAAGGGAATTGAATGTTTTTTAAAGGTGTTTAATCAAAATCGTGTAAATAAATCCACTTAGAAGCAGGATTGGGTGCCCTTTATATTCAACCTGTGCTCTATTATAGGGTAGCCACAATGTACTGTCACGCTCGCATTGGATACCTCCTAATATGAGGAAAAAAAATAAAGGGACTAATGGTCAATAGATTTCTTCAGGGTCCCTAAGTAGGTGTTTGAAATTTTAAAATAGCATCATAGTAGATACAGTATATCAACTGTTGAAATAGTTAGCAATTCATAGCACTTATCAAAATGCCCAGGCTACTCTAGTCTACTAAATGAATAGTGACATGTTGGTAAAAATTATTTTTGTCAAGTTGCTCAGTGGTTAAGATATTTCATGGAGATCTATGCTGATTTCAGTCGTTTTGGAGCCTGTTGTCACAACGTAAGTCATCATCAATCTTGTCTTTCGTCTGAACCTGTTTTAATGCTGAAATCGTGAGAAAAAAATTGAAAGAAAACATTTTTATCGGCGTCCTAAGAGTATAATTTTAGATAAATACCTTTAGTTATTAAGACCTGAATTTTTCTCATTCAAACGCCTTGCAAAAATTACTTAGTTTCATATTATGATTTCTAATATTTTACCTTGTGGCACCTTATGAATTAATCTGATGAATCCTGGTATTTTTAAAACACCATCACCTTCATGTAAAAAGGATTTTTGTTTTTCCACTTTGAAGAAGAAATATGGCAGTTTAACGTTGATTCGGTTTGGTTTGTAACAAGCCCAGCCCAAATGTTCAAGTTGTTTAATGGTGGTCTGAATATTTCTTAGAAAAAAAAGTTGTACAAGTTCAACTCTTCCTCAAACTTTCTACACACCGATAGAAATTATGAAAACAACACTAAAAAAATTCTGGATGTCTGAAGTTTTTCGTAGTCGTAGGTGGTTGGCATCAACGGCGCGGGCGGTTCCCTAGTGTAATATTCGACCTTGACACTTACTTTTTTTTCTAGGGTGAGTTGAATAAGTTTAATGTTCGGCCATTGACCATCTAAAACGTGTTCTGAATTTGCACTTTTTAGTGGTGATATACTGCTGCCAAACTTGAAAAGACACACGACTGAGAATTGGAAGTGCTTAGAGACATATTCTGACACAAAAACAATTTCAAACAAATTCCCTTCAAAGAAGCAATGCATTTGATCTGGAATGCAGACTTTAAAATATCCTAAGTACTCAGGAAAAGTAATCCATCCAACATTTTCTTTTTGAAAATCTGATGAGGATCACCGTCTGGGGCGTAACCTTGTCTTTGAATAGGGCGTAAATTGGTCAATGATCTCGTTTTGATGTCAATTAACACCTTACAATGGACAGACGGGAACATCTAAATCCATAAGAGTTACACCGTAGGTAACTTAAGCTAATTAGAGCTACTAATGAAAAGTAGAGAGCAGCAGTGCATAAGTGGCCAAATATGGCATATAAGGTAAATTGGCCTAAAGCTATTAAATATCTTGATGCCACCCAATGGAAGACTTTTGTGAGCCTACCGATCAATATACAGAGCCTGGGATTCTCATGTCTTCATCACGCGTTAGGACGCCTAATCAATGTAACCAAAGACCAGCCTTGAATTGGAGGGATGAAACCACGCCAACACCTTTCTCATCGTCCAAGTTAGCCTCTAATGAATCAATGGCACAACTGTTGGTCTCAGAGTTTAGCCACCGTTTGTCCCTTTAAGTTTCCATCTGTTTCAGCGGGCGTCTTATGGGGCGCCTGCTAACCACAAGATTCTTCCTGTTGAGTTGCTAACCACAAGATTCTTCCTGTAATCTCTTACCAGACTGCCGTTTTGGGCTAGAAGCACAACATGTCCAGTGTGGTGTTGTATGGAGAGCTCTTAATCTCTGCTGTCTACCTTGCTTGAGGTTAAACACCTGGAAGTAGTATAGTTTGGTTATTTAGTATCGGCTCCTCAGTCGATGAAGGGACTAGTTCACACACCTGAGAATTTTACCAATATCCATGTATTGTAGGTAACATTATACACACCACTCGAAGCCACGGCATTACATCCCGTGGACTGAAGGGTTCACTTGGGGGAATTCCCACATGAACGAAATCGCTTTCTCGGTCAGCCAGGATCAAACCTGCAACCAATGACTCATGAGTGAACCAGTCTACCTCTAACCCACCAAAGTAGAATAGGTTGTATTGCATTTTTGGCATTTCAATTGGGGATTTTCCCACCTGACAGGGATGAATGTAGAGCTCTTCACACTGAAGTATTATCGTGTTAAGAGTTTTCTGTTCATATAAGAGAAGTAATCAATATCAGTCGAGATCTAAAAGTCTATACACCCGAATTCAAATATGTCAGATAGGCCTACCACTAAAATAGAAAATCATTTTTAAAACGAGATTAATGTGTTAAACAATTACATCAAACCTTAAGTGCATTTTTCAGTTACACAGATGCTGACTGTTGATATCAGTTGAGTCATCACATCATACTGAATACTACAAATGGAAAACTGGCTGGACGGATCGACTGACCTCCCCGAGGTACCGGGCTTTCCCCGGTGGGCCGTCATTGTCCGAAGGTTAATATTCAAGATAGTAATATGAATAAAACAATGCACTAATTGTTATTGAAATTCTTCACTATTTTTATAGTGTATTAGTCTCTAGTTTTCGCTACAGCTGTGAACATTTTGCAGCTTTTTCCTGGGCCTAATTTCCTGTCCAGTCCGGCTCTCGTTGCTAATATAAATACAACCTTACCCCTACCTGAACGGAAAAAAATCGTGTAAATAGGGCAAGTGGCTGGCTAGTTATTTAACATTGGTATGTAAGTATTGAAAGCCAGAACTTGTCAGAATTTTGCAGAACTGGCCTTTCTTTAACTTGTTTACAGTTTCAAGACGTCCAAGATGTCGTACGGTTTGGTAATTTGGTTGTCAGTGCTAGTTACCTGCTATAGAAATGTGTCATTCAAATATTAAGTCTGACTTCTTCATTTAACACAATTTCCCAAACACAGAAAATGGCAATAACTTCTTCATGGAGGTTGTGTTACATAATTTTTAATTCTTACTCACATGAGAGACTTCGCCCCTCGAAAACGAAAGTTTCTTGAGCCCATTTCAAGAGGGTGGTATTTAGTATGACAAACCTAATCATTTGTTTTGAGAAGAGCAAACAAGGAAATGAGATAGCCCGTAAAATGAACTATGTAATACATTTTTCAAACGTATAATTTTCTAACTTCTATCAATTTGATTTTTTTCAGTCAAGTGGAGTTTCTCCAGATATGAAACAGAGGGAAATATTACAGTATTTTCTATACAGAGCACAAAAAGAAGACATTTTAAAATAAGAGTAACTCTTGAAGGTCGTGACTTGGGCAATATGTCCTAAATGATGTAAAGTAATCTGTTACCCATATTGCACTCGTCCCGGCCTGCAAGGGCTTCCTCAAAAGCAACTAACTTGTATCATTATAACGATGAAAGCAGAGGATTTGTGTGTGGAATTTTCAAGAATGGACTATACTGGAATGTTCAAAGAAGTGCATCGCCACGTCCTAAACAAATATGGCGGGATTTTTCAAAATGACAAGTGAAAATGACAAATGAAATTCAGGAATGATCATTACATGCAAATGTTAGGCATCCATTTCTGCTAGTCATCTTGCTAACAAATCACAAACATGTGTAAAATATAGTATAACTTAGATCTATACCGGAAATCAGTTGCTGTCAGTCAGTTAAAGTAAGAGGTATGGAAAGAGCATATATCAAACGCTGTATCATACGTCACACTTTCAAGGTAACTCATTTTTTTTATATAAAATTTTACTGGCACAGGAGCACTTGAAAAAAGTGCGCCCCAAATAGTTTTAAATATTCAGAATCCCATATTATAAATCTAGCTAGCAATTACAATAGGTCCTCAACTGTCCCTTAAACAATGTCCTATCTTCAGTGGTTTAGCCAACTGCAGATTGGACTGGTAGTACAGAAATGGGGATAACAATGCAAAAATGCCTCATCAGTTGCAAAGTTGAATCATGCATCAGTTGAAATATGTACCCCATTGTGGCACTGAGGGGGGGTGGGGGACAATTGCTGCACTATTCCCCCCTGGATCCGCCCCTGCTAGCTACAAATCAAATGCCACAACCTATTTTATTTACCACTTTTGACATGCAGACATGGGTTGATTTGTCTCCAATAAGGATTCCAGGAATTACACGGCCCTCAAATAGTTTGTTTGGTGGAATCTTAGGTAGGAAACCTCATTCTTGCAAGTTAGATATAAGTATTCACGAAATTGTATCGAACTTGCAACCTGACGACCTGACCCCTATTCGTTAGTCACCTTTGTAGTCACTTAATGATTACAAATCCCTAAACACTTTGAGTTATTTACGAGTACTGTAGTGGGAAAAATTTTAAATGAAAATAATAGGAACTTACCAACTTTCTAATTTTTTTCCAGCATAAATATAACAAGTACTGTTTTTAGTAGTAAAGTATGCAAAACTATGCAACACGTTCATCATATATAACAATTTTTGAGAAACAATTGCTGCAATCTTATGTTAGTAATGAAATGTGAATTCTTAATAGAAACGGAGTAAAGGAAAAAGAGGTAAATGAAAATTAAAAACAGTTTGGAAAACGTAAAAGGCACTACCATTTAAATTACTATCATCATCATAATACCCTTATATCGCCTGTAACAGAGTCGGGTCTGCGGGTTCTAGCCCTCCACTCCCGTCTATCTCCCACCAGGCCCCCGCCCACCCCACACACTACCATATCCTTAAGAAACAACCTGCTCCCACGTCTGCTTTGGTCTCTTCCTGCCCCGGGTGCTCCCAACCACCTGCATTCCGGTAATGGACCTAACGAGCTCCTCCGCCTCTCTTTTCATTACATGTTCACACCACCTCAATCTACTGTCCCTCATTCTTCCGTGATGTCCCTCCACCCCAAAGCTACCTCAAATATACTCATTCCTAATTCTTTCAGCTCTCTACACCCCATTCATCAACCGCAGCACTCGCATATGGCCCTAATTATGTGGCCCTTCCTCACTGCCCAGCATTGCTCAGCATAGCTGGCTTAACCACTGCCCTGTAAAACTTCCCCTTCAACTTTATTGGGACCATCCTATCTCACAGGACTCCACTTACCTTTCTCCACTTCAACCAACCCCCATTGATTCTAAGATTTCAGGGCTGGGACCAATAAAGAAATTTCAAAATCTGAATTTAAAAACGGGAAACATACATTTGAATTTCTCAAAGCTTGGTCTACATTAAAGCAGATGCCACCTGTACACAAAAGAATTTCTTCTGGATAAAACAAAACATGTGTAATGAGTGAAATGTCCAGGTGTTGAAGCTCACCCCTTTGGTATCTGTAAAAATATTAAAACCGCAATGAAGATAGGCCGAAGTAAATTAAGCAAGGATTGTGGTATTGTGTAGGCAGCCAGTGACATAAAATACTGACCAGCTGCTTACCTTTGCATCCTAGGTGCCAACAGGACAAATGCGCACCACCACCTCGACGCAGACGGGAAATGGGTTAGGAATGATGATGCATTACGCATAAATTAGGTTAGAGATGTTGTGGCAATTATTATAAGTGTAGAATAATGAAACTAGCGCAATATTCATAAGTGAAAATGTATTAATAATGCAAGTAATTTTTAGTCAGACGTGAAGTTAGGACTATTAGTACATACTGTGATAAAATGAAATAAATATAAGACCTAAATTTTGTGTTAAATGAACCGCTACGGATGCGCTACGGCCCTACTGCCGAGATAAATAATGACAAACTGCAATTGGAAACTGGAGGATCGCCTGTTATTAATATCAGCTTAAAATGTTTGCTGTCAAATCAAGTTTTCTGAGAATTCGTGGGATATAACTAACTCAAGGATATGTCAAATAATCCTAAACGATTTAACTATTATTAACAGAAGCACTAGATTACTTTAAACATATGCAGACTTCCTGTCTTGTCATATTTTTTTTATGTATTTGTTATGTCTTGAACACTGGGAGGTAATGTTAAATGCATGCAGCTCATAGTGTTTGATTAACATTAGACTTTCAAAATGTGATTTGAATGGCTTAAACCATTTTTTGTACTTCAAACATCAAACAGCGAACTTGAAATTCGGAAAATCGTCGATAGTGACACCTTACAATTGAATAGGTGTATGATGCATCTATAGTTCAACTCATAATTGTTTGCAGAAGTGTCAGGTTGTGATGCGTGCAAAACTGTAGTTTGAGCAAATTGCACTCGTCCCGGCCTGCTCACTCTGACTGTACAACCGAATTTAAGCTTAAAAGTCACTGGCTACCTTGGACACTTAAAGGAGCACAATGAAGGCATAGAAATCAACAATTCAAACGAGTCCGGTGGATCATCGACTACTGTACTAATATTATTTCGTCGAAGTTCCATCTTTGGATCAATTAGAGGGGCATCATTACACCTCATCAAGTTCATTATTGTGTCATCCTATACTCGTAACTTCGATTAATACATTTGCAGACATTTGGATCAAAAGGATTAATATTTTATTTGGGTAATAATTAAAAAAAGAATCTATTACATAACTTATCGGAGAACAAATTATGTATGTTTATTTGTTTTTGTATTAAAAAAAGTATGCCATCACTAGCATCGGATTAGGGTACCCACTTGTCCCATGGTACCGAGAACACATGGGAGATCGGAGGGATATGAAAGCAAGCGGGGTGGATGGAAAGATAGGCGGGAGTCGAGGGCCAGGTGATCTTGTTTAAACCACATGGGACCACACTGACGAAAGGTGCACTTGGGGGCACTCCTCCATCTCAGTAAAAAGAGTCGCTTCTCTCTTCAGCAAGGATCGGACCTGTAGCCCCGGACTTACACCCATCAGGCACGCAACCACTGAACCATGCTGCGTCATATTGAACCCATAGCCAAAAAATTATTAAATTTATTCAGTTCACAGCTGCCAAATGTCAAAATTGAAAAATCTGTTTTGATGTTACTGGAAGACCTCGGGTTGCAAGGGATGTTACCAAAGGGAGAGGTTGAAATTTAAGATGATAATGAGTGAAAATTATGATCTAGTAAAGTAATAGTATGGAAATTTCTGTTTAAATATGAAGTCTAGACTCCTTTGAATGTCGTATATGGAAATTGAGATTGACCTTGAAGATTATTAACATCAAGAAATTATTAGTAAAAATATAAAGGATGGTGTCAGGCTGCGAACCTGATGTCATTAACCTTTTAGTTCTTCGTTTACGTTCCCGAAAGACCCACATTAGTGTTTTTAGCAGCCACACTGAGGCAATATAATGGGTTAATGGTAACCCATGGTAACATTGCCTGGAAGTTGCACTGTGTTACACATCTACAGATCATTAAATGCGTTCACTGCGTTTAAAATCTATCTTCCAGAAATACTGCTACTCATTTTTACATAAGTAAAATAAACTCTGATTGCTTAACTTGGCTATCGGCTATAGATTACGCAGTTATGTATTGATCGACATCGTTAAAACGTTCAAAACCGTAAAAATTTGTAAGAAAAAAGGAGTGATTTGTCTTTTACTATGCGAATAAGACTTATGCTTGTAGTAAAACCATACGCAGTCATTACATCTATATCGAGATTAATTTTATATCGATCGAAACCAGAAGCAGACAAGAAATTCTGTTCACAGAATCAAGCTGAGTCATGACGATGACGATATTGGACTCATGAAGAAAGGCGACTGACACATCCCAAATCCATTTCCAAATGAAATGATAGGAAGATCCATTTGGAAAAGAGAGAGATGCTGGATCCAAGCTTATGTTATTGCACTGTTTAGTGGCTCCATCTTCAACTCGCATACTGCATATATGAATTTGTTTTTCCGAGCAACACCTAATATCTGAATAAATCCACTAAAGAAATTGCCTATAAACTAAGGTATTTGTATGCTTCCTCAACGGACCTAAAAGGCATCAAGAGTGTCTTTGAAATTCAACTCTTAAGTGAAATTATTGCTCATCGCATGCAAGAAAAAATACCAATAGTAAGTAATCTAATTTCTAATTTATTTATTGAAGATGAACTGCATCATTATTTGAATTTCTCATAGCTTTAGAAAATCAGCATCAATTTTCGACTGTTGTAAAATGCAGTCTTTAAAATTTCTCAGGTGTAAAATAGTTTTATTTGGAAATGAATCTTGAAATCGCAATCAAACTTTATATTACAATGATAGAAAATGAATCAAAACCCTCTTTTGAATTGATGATAATTTTTAACTTTTAAACAAAAAAGTTTGGTCATAGAAGACGCTCGTAACTATTAATAAATGTTCTGCATTGATAAATCAAATAAAAAAGGTATCTTGGGAGTTTGAAGGACTGTTCAAACGTTACGGCATTTCTCATCTCCAGGTAATATATGCAGTTGATAGCATATCTGAAGAACGAAAATCAGTGCCTAACACTGACAAATTTGCCTGAGAACATTATGATTGCACTGAAGAGTTATGCAACATGCCTGTCAATTTAACATTTCTAGCTTTTGATATACGTGTTAATGACTAACGACTTCAGCCTTAGTAATCAGGGCTGGTACACCATAGGATTCCTATAAATTGGTGTCCTTGGAGATACATGTTATTACTGACCGTCTTGACCTCCTTCACCTCCTAATATACTATTATTACAGTTCAAAATATATATATGTGCTAATTGTTTAGAATTTGAGATTACATTTGCAAATAAAATTCAACTTTCTTTTTATGTTTTGAACAAGGCATCATGTCGAGGGTTACCTTCAGTACAAGTTAAATTCTAGTATCAACAGCTCAAGAGCACACCAAGATAAAAATGAAGTCAAGATTTCTAGGTGTTTTTTGTTTATGGTACTTTTTAATAATATCTGAATCTACAATGAATATAAGGAGACTAGAAAATGTCAACTTAGGCATAGAATGTCATGCAACCAATGATACTCGAGCGACTTTAGTGCCAACATTTCGTAAGGTAAATTTTCTTTTAATTTAACTCTTCCAAATTTCCGGTTGATCGTAATATTAATCCATTAGAGTGAATATTGTGATGAAGCACTCTATAACAGACTCATTTCCTGTCTACGGCAAGGGTTATGTGATCGAAATGACCAAGCAAAAATAGGAAGTGAGATTGAAAAAGATTCAAATAGGTAGAATAAAAGGGTAAAGGTAGAAAAATAGGAGAAGACAAAAATAGTGGAGATGAGAGGCCAAGAGAACTTAAAGGTGATCTGTTGGACAATGGTTTTACATGGTTGCCCACCAGACCGAATGCCACAACCATTTATTAACATCTTACGACATGCCGAGATGCAATGGGCTTCTCATGATCCCAACCTGAACTGATAGTAGTACAATTGTTGCCCATTTTGGGGTACATATCTATGTCGACTTATAGTTCTGCAAGGATATTTCATAAAATCTGTAGAAGACACCTTTGCTATAGGCAGGACATGAAAGAAACGTAATTTTTAGCAATATATAAACGTGTTACTGATTTTGCTTTTCTTTCATTTTATTTAGGAATTTGAAGCTCACATGGAAGTAACAGATCTTTCGCTGAATTACACATCTGAAGTTCACGAATATGTTCGTGGTTCTCAAAGTGCTTTATATCGGACAGCAGACAGCAAAACAACAACTTGCTTGTATAACAGTAATTCTAAGAAAGGACACATTATCCGTGGTAAGATAAAAGTGAGGTCATACTGACCTGAGGTACTCTGTATTCTAGTAGCACGCAAAGCAACCCCTAACCCTTTTCTCGCCTACGGCAGGGTCAGGTACTCATTTGTCCCTCTGAATGGGCACAAGGGTGATCTATTGGACAGTGTTTTTCCGCAACCGGTTGCTCACCAAAGCTGCAACCCCCTATGCCTATTTATCGTCGATTTACGTTGGTTGGGAAATCCCGCCGACGCCAGGGGTTGGGCTCCTACACCCAGAAATTTTGCCTAACCTACCCGTTACATAGCAGAGAGGGTTGTTTTACTTTTCAACTGAAAGAAGGCGCACTCGGGGTGTCTTAAACTGTAGTAATCTAGGAACACTGAACTTTTATGTTTCATTTCAGGTATTCATTGCAGTAATACGACTGATCTTCCTCATCAGTGCTTTTGCAGTCAAACGTGTCTCCCATTCATTCCATTACGTGATGTGTTCACATACATGGAGCGCTACAACGCCGTGTTAGCTAATGAGAGTTTAAAAGTTCGTGGAATACCAGTTAACCAGTGGTCAGTTCGATGTTGGAGTATCCACAATCCTAACGTTTCTTTAGCTATTGATCTTTACTTGACCCGAAGAAATTATCCTATGGCAAGATCAGTATTTAATGTACCTGTTCGAGTGGGGATATATGGCAGAGGTAAGTTGAAGTTCATACTGATGAGTTTGAATACAGAACAAAACATTTCAAGAAATAATTACATTTTCATTTTCTCTAAATATTAGGAGATTTACTGAAGATTCTGGACCCAAATATTAGGAACCTCAGTTTAATAATGGAAATTACCCAGTTTAAAGAGGAAGTGGCTCAAAGTGACATCTTACTGGTAACTAAATTACCAGAGCATAAATGTCCCGTTTGTGTAAAACATATTTGTATTGTTTCATATTTCAAACATAGCCTCCACCTGGTGTTTTTTGCCCAGCTCTGGAATCACCCAAACCTTTTCCAACATTGGCTGAACAGTTCTCAGTAACAATGGAGGGTATTTCGCCTGAGAAGAGCAGTATATTTTATGTCCACGTAAGTGTCTAATACATTATTGTCATCCACACCTTGAAATGAAATGTGTGTGGTAGTGAGCTTGAATAGTAATAAAGACGTTTCGTGATCATGACAGAATTTTTGCTCCAATACTTCATAATTTCATAAAAGTAGTTTCTAAAATACCTTTCAACCTTTCTAATCCTGCTTTTTTCAGCCGTAAATTCATTGCAATAGTACTTTAACCTCTTTTTGTTACAATTTAAATTTAGCATCATTACGATTACACACTGAAGCTGGTTGCGTACGAACTGCGACGTCAGCATCACGCTCCTCCATCCATGACAAGAATCTATGATGTCCCGAAGCAAATTCAATATTATCGGATAATACACGACTTTCAGACCGGTAAGTAGAGAAGAATTTTATCTTAAGTTGTTTCATTTGTAGGAAAGATGGCAGGATCTTATTTAAAATCCATTTTTGTTGACAATGAATAGGTGTTCAATATATGATTGATGAACGACATGGCAACTGCAACATTTCAGCTATTCCATTAGATTCTGCAGATGCAATTGTTGTTGATGACAACACTATTCGACTCAGACATGCCAACGAGTTGTTGAATGCAAATCCAGAAAGTTTCGTCTACCAAGGCGTGGTAAAAATTTTTGAGAATTACTGTCAGAAGTTGATTTGGGAATCAGCTCAATCTGTTCATCTAAGATTAACTGCACCCGGGATTTTAATTTTATAAAACGTTTTGGGAGTGCAAGTGATAAGTCCCACATCTTCCACATCCCCCTTTGTGACTTACCAAGGCGTAAAAATTCCCCAAACTCGTCATAACGGGCTTCTAATGTAGTTTCAACTATTTTTTAAAGGGATTTTTTTTAAAAAAAATTATAAATGACATGGGTTACACAACGTATAATTCAATACATTAAATTTATTTTCAGCGTTCCATCAGAGGAATTCCTTGTGGTGTTTGGGTAGCAGAAAAACCTATCTCTGGAGACAATCCCATATACTATACCATCGAAGTGTATTTTACACTTGTATGTTAAAAGAAACTCTTGATTAAAAGATGTAAGAAGAATTACAAGTAGGTAACATCTTGCAATTTTTACTTTAGCCCAACTGGACTGTTGTAGTGGAAGAGCTAAATCAAGAAAGACAAGTACCACTGGGTGTTGCCATTTCATTGGCTGACAGTGTAAGGATAAAAGAAATTCTTGGCTTAATTATAGGAAATAAGTGCATTAAATTTGTTGAAGTACAGTATTGATATTTCTAGCGCCAGAATGTATTGTGCCTTATTTGAACCTCAAACTATACCACTGTTATTGGCTGTTAAATGTTGCTAGATTCACATTATCTTTTGAAACCCAAGTCTCGAGTGATAAATGAAACAAATTTTAGTGTTGTTAAGTAAAATGACAAAAAAGACAAAAAAATATGCAAAGTGACATTGACAGTCAGCAGTGAGCTTAAGCTGATCTTAGTAAAATATCAGCAGCTCCTAAGAATTATTAAAATCATATTTATCGTCATTTAGCCTACATCTGTAAAGTTCGGTGGTGTTCAACACACATATTACTATGGATATACATTAGGCCATCCGAATTGGGGAAATTTTGACATTTCACGTTGCTTATCACGGATTGACAGACTCTTTTTGGTGTTAACATTAAAAGGTGAGTTATTAATTCATAGTTGTTGTAACTGTAATCAGGGGTGGACTGGCAGCGACATTTTTCTCACAGGCCTTATAATGGTTGTTCTGCTCTAGTCCGAGAAGCTTTTCTCATTTATAACAACTTGTGAATTGAATTTATTTTTCTGACATTACTTTCTGATGACTAGTTAGTAATTTGTGTGACTTCATCTTTTATACAAATAGTTTCGTATGCTGATTTAGCAAGGCACAATTTGGATGCCTCCATTGATTCTATAAGACGTGGCATTGCAGGAATTGCTGGTGTTTCTCCTCTGAGAATTACTAACATGTTTGTAAGTTTATCTATTGTAATTAACACTTAATGGTTTGTCCGAAGCCCAAGAGATGGGTCAAATCGGTATGCCATCATCATCTCTTGTCACAAGCTGTGACGACAGTATAGGAAAAAAGATTGATGTTATCAGGTAAAGTTAATCAGTTCAAATGCCATAAAACAAACTTGGTGTGCATCATCATGTCCCTATAAAGTTTTACATTGCTGACCACTATTGTATATTGGGGTTCCATTAAACTTGGTATTGGACGCAGAAAGCGATCAACGACATTGATCCTGGTGTCACAATTAACTGTTAATTATGCTCTAGATTGGAAAATCTCTGGATGACGAAGTGGACGTATGGTTTGTACTGTTAGAAAAACCTGACGTAATAGGCAAAGTTCCTAATCCTCAGGAGCAACTTTCAATGGCTGCTGCTTACAAGAATTTATTTGAGATTACTGAAAACCATGATGTTATTATCAATGTGGATGCAACGCCTAAAAAACGCATGGTAAGCTGAAATTTTAAAATAACATCTCAATTAAATATTTATTGACGCTAAACCTGACATCTTTTATCGGATATATTCTTTGGTTGCAGCGAGTTGATGTGAAGCGAGGGTCTCTAGAAAGATCAAGGGAATCTTTACACCCTAATACGAGGCACAAGGGTCTTCGCTATCTAAAAGCTGGCTATACTGCAGGTACACGCTAAATACTTATTATATCATTTATGCCTAATCTTTAAAATCTTCAAAAAGTCAAAGAGGAGACCAGCATTACCACTTCTAAGATATGAATTACTACCTTTTGTATTTCATCAGGTTCGATGGCAGGATTAGGATTCTCAATGGCCATTCTTGGCACTTGCGTTGGTGTATTTGTCGGATTTTTACTATGGAAACGAGGAACTGGAATTCCTTACCATGTCCATCACTAGACTATAAAATAAAGTCCACTTTTCACCAAAAAAAGAAATGTAATCCAAATCTTTATGATATAAAATGTTTACAAAATGAAACTGTAGTAGTCTCAGCACTTAATTTGCATATGTAATGAGGATAGCATATGGACAATATACACCCTATAATCAACTGGACATCAATTGTATCTCACCTACACGTTCATAATTATATCATATTTGCAAGACATTTTATTAAAATGTCCCCACCCCCTCCATGCGTCTATGACCAACTAATATATGTCGTCCACTACCATTCTCTATGAATTTCATAGGTGTAGACTGTAGAAGTTCGCCTTCCCTTGACATCGGTTAAAGATATTGCCTCTGCAAAAATACATAGCCCACACTGTATTGGTTAACAGCCGGTCACAGATATTCATGAGTTTGAAATTTGGAATTGCCCTGGTCTGGATTCTAAGTGAAGTCGCCCTACTAATTGAAATGAATAGGGGAGGTTTTTCAGACTTTCCTTAATTTGATTTTAAGTTAAAAGTGTGCCACATATCCTCTGATTGGTAGAATTGGGATATCTGGGGATCACGTTCTTAACAGCTCAGAATCGACCTCGCACACGACGAATTTCAAATCAAAACTGCGGACACATGGTTGTTTTCCTTGCTCAAGGAGACAATGGTTCCAAGTTCGGTACTGGATCGAGGTGAGTTAGCTTCTTTCGGACGAGAGAGAATCCCTGAATACGCCTTCCTTCGGATGAGAAGTAAAACCGAGGTCCCGTGTGGTGTACGATGGCAGTTGCATGTAAAACAACCCTCTCTACTATACAACGTGTAGATTAAGGCAACTTTTCCAGCTGTAGGCGCTCGCCTCCTGGCGTCGGTGAAGTGGCCCAACGAAGAGTAGACCGACGATAAATAAGCTGAGGGGTTGCAGCTTTGGTCGGCAGCCAGTTGCGGAAAAAAAACCGTCCACTAACCCTTATGTCCATTCAAGGGGACAAGATGGGTACTATGCGGGAAAAGGGTTGGGAGTTACTTGCTTGCTTGCTTTAAGGGAACAATGGGAAATATTTAGACTTATGGACCATTGATCAATTTCACAGCATTACTTTTCTGTCAATGTAATTCATGTGTTGACATCAAACATGTATCCCAAAGGGATAGTAACCTCTTGGAGAGTTTCTGCAATGAGTAGTTCCACTATTCCACTACATGAATTATATCTAACAATTTGATTACAATGGTAAAAATCTAATAATATGCCTTTAACACCTCAGTAGTGTGCCTACACCCCCTCTACAATGCCTGTTAAAATCGAAATCTTATTATTCTTTTATTACGGGCGGATCCCAGACGATTATTTTTTTCTGTCTTCGCCGTCAAACTTTCTGCAATGCTAAAGAGACTCTCAAAGCTGATAAGATTTAATTGTTATGCTCTACGAACTATATTATTCGGGAATGATGCTCGCGAATAATGACAACTATTATTCTTTACTTAGCCAAATTATTTCTTTGAGTTTTCACGATAATTGCCTTATGTTGAATGCCTTGTTATAACTCTTGCTAGAAAGAAGTGAAAGGTAAGCACTATTACTTGAATATTTCGGATTTACACTCTAGATTAAAAGAGTCCGCAAGCGGTCTGGAATATCCCTGTTGTTTACTGCTATTGTGCAATAGGTCAGACACCATGCAATACTATAACCAACAAAGCGTTAATTTACCTGCCAAAATTTCTATTTTGCTTGTATAATGTGGTGTTGGAACACGTGGGGTAGGCCGGCATCCCCCCACAGACAATAAGCTCGTACGTGTAGATGGCATCATTGTTATTGTTTGTTGGCGTTTTAGGGCCCTTCAACTACAAAGGTCATTAGAGCCCCGTCCACAGCATAGTTCTTATGCAGAGACTGCACAGACACTGCACAAATGCGACGATTTTTGGGTATTAGCAGTACCCAGTTTTCCCAAGCGGCCACCCATGTCAGTACTAGCTGGGGTTGCGCTGCTTAACTTCCGTGATCAGACGAGAACTGGTGTGTCCAACGCAATTCGCCGCTCCCTAGATGGCATCATACCACCCCCCAGACACACGGGGCCACGGCTTCACTTCCCATTCGATTGCAGGAGCACTTGGGGCTCTTCTATCCCAAGACCGAAGTGGCCATTGATCTACCAAGCCGCTGACGTAGGCAAGGGTGCGACAACCATGAGAGTAGAAATTGAGTAACAGAAATACGCATAGGCCTACTAACAATGTACTGTATGCGTCGGGCACCAAGGGTAGGTAGTAAAAAATCAATAAATTAATGGTAGTTTATATTTGGAGGCATTGCGGAAAAGATGAAAGAGTAGATTAAATGGTGTGGAGGTCATGAGCAGAGGGGGAACCAGAGAAGGGTCTGAATAGACGGTTGCAAGGTGGAACATGGTGGTGTGGTCGTAAATTAGATTGGGATTAGGAGGGGCGGAGGGCAAATCTGTCAGTCCGTACCGTTCCATAGGAGAACAAGGATGTGATGGTGGCCGCTTGTGGGATTTTTGGAGAAGCGGGTGCGTCCACAAAGTGATTGCAGTATATTCGTATGGACTTTAGACTTAAGTTTTCAGAAAAACCAATAATCGAAAAATCCATAAATATTCTAGGACCGTGTTACATTTTCTGTACATAATAAACGTAGCAATTTCATTCTTTCAGTTCACTTTCAAATCCTGATTTTCAGGGGCCACAGGTCTACGTCTTGCAAACACCTCGTTAGAAAGAAAACTACGTCGGCCAGTATCGACCCTGCATACATTGAACTTAAAGCACTCTCTACCAATTTCACCACCACCGTCGGTGACTTATCTAATGCGATTCACACAAATGTCTCAATAATATTTTTCCTTGGAAGTGCAGATATATACAATATTAGAATTTCAAAATTTATTGATCTTTTTCTTAATTTCCGCTTTTATAGTTTCTTTTCACTTTGAATGGGGTGGACACCAAGGACTCCACACCAGGTATCAGACCTGACTTAATGCATCCTATTGATAAATTCCTCCACTACTTCAGCGGAAGTAGAAAAGGGATAAAAAGCTGATAGATTGCGAAGGACACCTCATGTGCTAAAAGTTGAACAGTGGTATGCAAGCGGCTAGCTGCTGATGGAACATTATACTTAGGCCTGGCCTAAGTTTATTTTCAACTTGACAATGCATGGTGTCAAAATTTGGTTTCTTTGTTTGTTGGTGTTTTAGGTCCCGTCAACTACAACGTCATTAGAGACCCGTCCACTGCAACGTTCTAACGCTAATGTGACGATTTTGGGTATTAGCAGTACCCACTTTTCCCAAGCGGCCACCCATGTCAGTACTAGCTTGGGTTGCGTAGCTTAACTTCAGTAATCAGATGAGAACTGTGTGTCCAACGTCATTCACCGCTCCCACAAAATTTGGTTAACAATTTGAAAAGATAAACGGGGATTCTGACGTCTACGGTCTGTAAAACTCCTGCTCTCAATGTAATATTTTTTTTTATTGTACTTTTATCCACAATGAGTGTTCAGAGGAATTATCGAGTGAGCCAATCTTGCAATTATAGCAGGCAAATCAGCACCAACGCACCCATTTAAGCTGTCATTGTCAATCTCTAGTTGTCAGAGATCGTCTAATTTAATCTACCAACTTAATGTCTGGCACTAAATCTGACTTTGCATACTTCATTCAATGCAGTAGCAATAGAAAATGTAAATGATATGCAGCAAGCAAAAGGTAAAGCACTGCAATTGAAAGCGTTGCCCTGGTGATGTGACTTACGGCAATGACGCTCTTAATGGTTAAATAGTGCTACTGTCACCCAGCAGAGACTAATCTGAATCATCATGAAATCAATTTTCTGCTGAACAACCTGTGCTCAGAGCTACATTGCTCTACTCTATAAACTCTACTCCCTATAACCCACAAACCTGTAATAAACCCAGGCAGCCCCTCTTCTCCAGTGCCGTGGCAGTAGTGTTTGGTGCCTGTGTGCAAGACCTTATTTGGCGCTCCTTTCTCGGTCCTCTTGCCTCATACGACATTTATGAAATTTAGAAAGAAGTCTTTGTGAATTGCACCTTTTAAAAAGATGTTTAGAGGAAATGCAAATATTGTCTTCACACCTGACATGTATGGACACTGTGCCAGCACGCCACCATCCTTCTCTTCACAACTCCATTCCATCATTTTTATGTGGTATTTGCACTAGGGTCGGAAGCATCGAGGAAATAATGAGGGTAATAGACTGAGGTGGTGTGAACACGGTATGAGAAGAGGGCAAGAGGAGCTCGTTAGGTTCATTACAGGGATGCAGGTGGTTGGAAGCACCCGGGGCAGGGGGAGACTGAAGCAGACGTGGGAACAGGTTGTCCGTAAGGATATGGTAGTATGTAGGGTAGACGGGGACCTGGTGGGCGATAGGTAGGAGTGGAGGGCTAGAACCCGCAGACCTGACTCAAAGGCGAGATAAAGATATGATGACGATTTGCACCACGGTCGGCTCAGAGTACTTTGGGGCCCTTCCGAATTAAAAAAACACATACAGTAGCTTAGCCACTAGCCCAGCCAATTGACCCCCACCATGACGGCTTTGCAAGATGCTTAAGGCCGGCTCTGACTTGCACTGATCTTGATATTAAAATACTGAGCATTCCCAATCAAAGGCCGACGCAATTCATCTTGAATATATACTTGATCTTTGCTCTGCATTTTGCAAGCAAAAAATTTTTTACCCTTACGAGTACAAAGCGCTGAAAGAGTGTCACTAACAATTTTTGTCTCTTAAAAGGTATCAAATTTATTGTTAGTACCTGTCTAAAGCCGATTATAAGCAATCTTACAATATACAATAAAGAAAATGCTTGAAAAATAAGTGAGTTTGCAAGATTCCATTAATCATCCAATAATACATTTATATTGTTAATTTTCAACGCAGCTTAATAAAGGCTTAAGAAAACGCGTTTAGAAAAGCAGGCTTATGTGTTGCACTCTTTTGTAAATAATGTTTCCGCACTATTTAATATGAATACCTTAATAAACAAAGATAATTTAAATCCACATGTTCCCCCCTTTCTTTCAATATGCGAAGAAGATTGGACGGGATTACATTATGCAAACATCAAGGTATCAAAATCATGTTAACATTCAACATCGATTTTTTTATTCTCAACCCCAAACATGGCGACAACACTTTTATCGGCTAAGAAATGTAGACAATTTCTTACCTTTAAAAATGAGAGGGTGCCGGCAGTCCAGATGATCAGCTAAAAATAGAAACTATCAATATATGCACGCACACTATCACAATAGTTGAAGTTGGACATCTTGGATTTCGTCATACACGGGTCATGCTCTTGCACAACAAAGTGGTTAAAACGCTCCTACAAGCAATCCCTAAAGATTATTAGGCGGATCGCACTTAGAAGCAATCAACAACTAACAAATCAAAACAATATTTAACCCTGCTTCGTCTTGGAGCAGGGCTAAATGACCATGAATTCAGGATGTACAAACAGATAAAGAAGGGTACGGGGGACAAAACCATGAAGATGCACGGGGAAAGGTAATCGAAATTATAGTAAAAGAGGAGACAGAAACCAACAACATGCTCAGGGCCAGCACTAAGAAACGCGGGACCCCCTCCAAAACAGCTTTTGAAAATTAGCATCAGTACAAGATGATTTAGAAATGTGTGTCTTTAATTTTATTACCCACCTCGGTGGCGCAGTGGTCAGCGTATTCAATAACTGCGTCAGTGGTTCTAGGTTTGATACTAGATTAAGGAGGGTTGCCTCGAGTGCGCCTTCTTTCGCAGGGGAAGTAAAAATCGAGGTCCGGTGTGGTGCCCTTTATGCATCAGTCCAACCCAGGATGAAGTACTGTATGTTTGAAAATTGTATCTGACCAGTGATTTGCATATTTGGCTCTACCACTTTAGTGTGTGATGTTACAAAATGAGGCAACAGTGTGTATGTGTTGCAGGTTGGGGAGGGGATGGGAAGAGGAAGGAGGAATTTGATGTTGATCTCTATGTGACCTCAGACCTCGTAGTGACAGTGGAAGAAGGATTCTAAGATGTAGTTAATTCTTAAAGCCTGATGTCTCTTTCATTGTGGCTAAGTAAATTACGCACCGCTTCACCCTTGCAGTACATAGTTGCATTAATTCTAAAAAAAATCGTAATATTGATTTTTATTTTAAATTATGCGACAAGGGCAGCCGCACTTTCAGCAATGACATCAATCAAACAAAAATATGATGAAAGAAGGCACTAAAGGAATAAATTATTCAAAAGCCCAGCACAACCTCAGAAAACCAGAAGAGCAGAGATCGAACACTCAAATGCCGTGTTTCTGAAAATAATTCACTTTATGATCAGGGTTATTGCGCTACCCGGGTATAAACAACGTGAACAGAGAAATACAAATGAAGGAAAGGAGCACTTGTACTTCCAATTTTTGGACAAAAGTTAGATTGTGCTAATCCAGTTTCGCCCTGGGTCATGACTGAAAGTTGATGAGTAGAATTCATTCCAGGGTACCTTGACCACAAGTGGCCT
Organism: Trigoniulus corallinus; assembly: GCA_013389805.1. Taxonomy (NCBI): domain Eukaryota; kingdom Metazoa; phylum Arthropoda; class Diplopoda; order Spirobolida; family Trigoniulidae; genus Trigoniulus; species Trigoniulus corallinus. The sequence continues at coordinate 5,581,471 of JAAFCE010004209.1, read as the reverse complement.
TTGTTTGTTTCTTTGGTGGTTCTACGCTGTTAGGACGATTTTTAGGTATTAGCAGTACCCATTGTTCCCAAACGGTCACCCATGCTAGCACTAACTGGGTTTTTTGTTTCGTTGGTGCTTTAGAGCCCTTCAACTATAAAGTCATTAGAGCCCCGTCCACTGCATATTTCTATAGAACAGAGACTGCACAGACACTACATTAATGTGACGATTAAGGGTATTAGCATTACCCAGTTTTTTCAAGCTGCCACCCATGTTAGTACTAACTGGGGGTCACTCCCCCAGAAGTGGTACCTTGACCGGGCGGGGAATATACTTGGGGCTTATGATGAAATATGGAATTGATAATGGATGCAATAATTGAGGAAGAGACTGAGTGGCAGTAAAGCAGAGCCTTGGGAACAATGAATAAAGAGGGATAGGGCAGACTGCAACGCTGATATTTTCTTGTGGCAAAGCCACTAAATCGAAAAGGTATGTTCCTCATCTCACGCACCTTCGTTTTCGGTGCCTTTGTTTAGTTTATATAATTTGGACATTAAACTTAGCAGAAGCCCAGTATGCAAATTTCAATCTACAGCAGTTCAAGCTCACCGAATCGTGTTTGCAATATACAGTATAACATAATGGACAACGACCTCATTTAATTCCAAGTTTATTGCTGTCAAATCCCCAAAGATTCTACATGGAGAAATGGATTATTTAAAAGCTGAAGTTAGCATTGTAGTTTTAATATTGAATTGCTAATTGACAGTTTCATGACGTTCACTAATTGACTTAGAAACTGACATGCTTTCAGTCTTAACAACATTTTAACGAATGAATACAAATTTTCACATTAGCAGGGTGACAAATAGTATCTCAATACGAAACATAAACAAACAGGACACTAAATTTATGAGTAATAGGTACTTGTAAGATGGGGAAATTTTTAAAAAATCAGCTAATGCAGTCAAAGAAAGACCAGTTCCATCAAACACGTACAGTATCTATGGAGGATACAACAGAATCATCTCACTTTGCACCATCTTCTAGAAGTACTTAAAATATTCAACATATCGATCCAACATGTGAATCTCTCTTCTGGGAATTTGATTTACCCATCAAACAAGTCATTCTTCTTTGAAGTAGACCTATGTAGGGTGTGTGTCGTCACCTATTTCATTAATGAAAAGTACGACTCTCGAGTTTGAATCAGAGTTATCACTTTAAGTCACTAGATGATGATGGTGATGATGCAGTGTGACACCATAAGTGAACACATTCGTACTCTTGCATTAGAGAAATGGATGTCATTTTATAACAATATTATTTAAATAAAACTATTTTCAGCTTATTGCTTTTCAACAAGTAATTGAATATCAAATTAAGTGCTTAAGTTGCAAAGGGCCAAAAACCTCTTCAATGAACTCCTAAAAATAAGAGATGGCCTTAACATCAGAGTTGTAAATCTGTTCCTGACTCTCTCTTGCAAATCACTACATATAATTTTAATGAGATAATAAATTATAACGAAGAAATACACCACAATATTCAAAGAGTAAACGCTGTGATCGATAAATTTGCTTTCTTAGCGATCAGTGACATATTATTGGATGTCATCGTCGTTCAGGAGCAAAATATAAACGACATCTTTCATACAAATAGGGCCTTCTTTGTTGCTGTGTCATCACTCAGATAAAATTGTAACCAATTTGGCTTTTCGTCATTTGTATATCTCCGTTACACCCTATACTCAAAACATCTTACATGCAAGATATCTGGTGCGTATCAGATATTGATCAGCCGTTCAGAGATGCAGTGCAAATTGATGATGGTTGTCTGGATTGTCCCAGTGACCAGGACAAAGAAAAAGACCTAATGACGGCGCGGCGGCGGCTCACTGAGGAAAGTCCCATTATGGACATGTTCAACCCTGTGTGGGTCACAGCAATAACTACAGAAGAGGGAGCTCTAAGTTCTTGAAAATATTTAACACATAAACATATACATTTTGGGTCATAAATGTTTGAGTCTCCTTTCGGGACTCATTCCATCCTTTCAGCCGAGGACCCATAAAAATCTTAATCCGGCAATGTGATAACCAAAAGACTCATACAAAATTCAAGTATACCTAGTATTCAATTGTGGATTATTCGAACTTACGGTGAGTATTGATTTAATATTATAGTGTAATTCGACGTGAAACCCCTATAAAAAAAAGTAAATCAAATATTTTTATTCAGACTTTTAGTGGCTTAACAATGAATTACTTCCGTCACTTTCTTAAAGAAAAAAATTTCAGGTTGAGATATTAATTCAATTACCTTAAATGTTTCAAAGGATTTTTCATTATAGATCCTGTGCGGAAGAAAGCAGTTGAAGAAGAACATTAAACTTGCGAATCATAAATAACATTTTCAAGATGTAATAATGTAGTTGGTGAATATCTCTTTGAACGAAGTGTTGCTATTGAATTTTCACAGGCCCTTATCAGTTCTCCGTCCAGTTCTTGTATTATACAGACAGGACAGTCGAGAATGATAAGGACATGTAAAAACCATTCCTTCTTCTTCACGCCAACCGATAAGACCACATATGAGCCCACTGAAAGAAAAAGCAATTTCTAAACACACGCAACACACAGGCAGAAGAAAATGTAATTCAATAACAATGAAATGAAATTAAAAACATAATCTTTACTAACATAAACATTATAATCAGTTTGCTTTCAAACCTCTCGCTGATTTTAGCTTTTATTTTGTATGTTCAGCGTCTGAAAACGTGTGAAATGTAATTTGCTCTATCACTGAAGACATTATATTAAAAGTTGTGAGAGGATATCGACCGATCTTTCTGAATTTAGCATTGCTTTACAAGAGATTATGATTAAAAACGGCTGACAAAACAATGGATGTATTTATCAACAATGGCGATTCCTCTTTTCAGGAGGTTTGAGAGCTCAAGAATTTGAAACAACCAACTCTGTCCATGTTGCTGAAGTCATAAAAACGGCTGCAGCACAAAATATCACCCGTTATATGATGATAATGCCAACGAAAAACAGGAATTGGAGGAGGGTAAAATCTACAAGGAATAATCAAACCTTTAAGGGGTCAGCAAAAATTGTAGTGTTCTTATTACAGATGACTTATTAAACTACAATCCTACAACAGCAAACTACTTTTTTTCAAAAATGGGAAAGTAAAAAATCGATGTCAGAAACGCGAATAACTCTGCTCTCGAAACGATCGATTTCATGAAACTTATTTTAAGGCAATCAATTGCATGAAACTGTAAAGTAGTGGTATTCACACCATGTCGATAGTTTTCTTCAATATGATAAATGCATATTGACGTCAATAGAAAGGCATTTCAGAAGAACCCTCACTAAATTTGAAATTGAATAGAAATTATTTCTTGTGGAAGGGTTAGCAGTTAGTGAAAGTACGAGTAATAAATACTGTACATTAGATTAATATTCCATTTTCGAGTAATTTCAATAAACACATGTTAAGGCTCCAGTGGCAAGCAAAATTACCCTTTAGTTGAGTAAAAGGCTAGAGTTCAAGGTTAATTTTTAAGACTCACAATTGTCTAATGTGCTCAAACAAAGCAACTCCTAACCCTTTTCCCACTTACGGCAGGATTGGGTACCATCTTCACCATCTGAATGGACACAAGGGCGATATATTGGTCATGATTTTTCCACAGTTGGCAGCCCACAAAAGCTGCAATCCCTACGCTTATTTATCATCGGACTACTGTTCGTTGGGGAATTCCAGGGGACGGGCTCCTACACCTGGAAATGTTGCCTCATCTACCCGTTGCATAGTAGAGAGGGTTCTTATATGTGTAAATATCATCGAACGGTTTTACTTCTCATCCCAGGGAAGCCGCACTTGAGGCCTTTCTCCCGCCTGAAAGAAGCCAACCCAGAACTACTCGAACCTAGAACTACTGACGCAGTTACTGAGCGCACTGTGCCTCCGAGATGGGTACAATGTGCTCAAACTGAAGGTAGAAATTGCATTTTGACTAATCCCACAATTCATTTGTGGTCAAAAAGGAAGTGGCCCTCAGGAAGGAAAGTCTAGGCTTCAGCGAAGAAAAGACTAAAATCCTTTAGAATTCAGCTTCTAGTGGTTAATAATTTGGGCAGGGCAGAACCGCATTAAGATTTCCGCAGGTCCTAAGCTAGCTACTAATACACCTATCGCTGATTTTATAATATTTTATTTACAGTATAATGATTGTAGATGAAAATGTAAAGCATCTTTATTTTAGATTCCGGCTTTTCTTCCCAATTCCTATAGTTTTTCTTAATTATGTCATCATAGGTTTTAGGCACTGTGCCTAATGTGCCTCATGGATAAGGAGCCCTTAAAGTTAATGGGAGAGAGGCGTTCAGGAGATACTGTGGATATGCTTGTAGTCACTATCTCGCAGTCTTTCTACACTAGTACTACTAAGCTGTTAATCGTCTCATTGGGTTTCTTCCTCCTAATTACCATTTCCCACATTTCCTTCTTAAGAGGTATTTTTGGATCTAAGATCATGACTAGAAAAAAAACCGGATGTTACAGATTGCAATGAAGCGAAGACAACTGCAGGAAGGTACTTGGGCCATTAATGTAGCGAGTAATGTAGTAGTAAGTTGCACTCGACACACATCTACAGTAATAAGCACATCTTGTTGATTTACTGGCTAAAACTATTCCTTAATACTTGCTTCTTACAACAAAATCATAATCGGGCTACCTTGATGCCATGTCGGACCTTGGGTCCCAAGGAGACCCTGCATTATGAAACCCAAGTGTTGTTTTTATGTACCCGATTATTTATTCGTACATTTATACTTGTAGTCTGTAGTTGGGTTATTAATTCATCATAAAATCTTAAGGCCCTCTGCTTTTTTAAGGTTACAGTTTCCGCACAGTATTAACAACATTATGAGTTCCAAAATCTTACAGTTGTTTTGACCTGATCCTAATATATAGAAACAAAGCAACTCGGCAGGGTCGGGTGCCCATCTTGTCTCACTGAATGGACAAATAAGGGCGATCTATTGGACACTGCTTTTCCGCAGCCGGTTGCCGACCAAAGCTGCAACCCCTATACTTATTTATCGTCGGTCTACTGTTCCATCGACGCCAGGGGCGAGCTCCTACACCTGGAAATGTTGCCTCATCTACTCTTTGCATAGTAGAGAGGGTTGTTTTACATCTGATCTGAAGGAAGGCGCACTCGGAGGCATCTCTCTCGCCCGATGCACACTGGAGAGGGTTCTTTTACGTGCAAATGCCATCGTACATCACACGGGGCCTCGATTTTACTTCTCATCCGAGGGAAGGCGCACTCGGAGCCTTTCTCTCGCCCAAAAGAAGCCAACCCACCTCGGTCCAGTATCGAACCTAGAACTACTCACGCAGCTACAGAGCGTGTTACTCACTACGCCACCAAGGTGCATCATCCTAAGATATAGAACATGTATCCATTAATAATAGATATTTCATAGAAATTCTGCCTTCTGATAGCTTTTATTACAGCATCCTCTTAAGTCACCACCTTCAAAAAATTCAGGTATAAATTTTAGCACGACACTAACTGCCCAAAATTGAAAGTAATTGCTAAAGTCCAGGCACGGGTATCCAAAATAATGGTCATTCTGCATGTTGTGGTAGTCTGGCACACGTTTGGGACGAGGATAAAAAGAAAGTGAAGTAACCAATACAAAATAATGACCTTAACATACAGGAAAATCATAACAATAACCTTTAGCTTAGGGCCAATCTTAAAAATGGATTTATAAAATATTTAATTTACTTTGTAATTTTTATTTGGTATTGGAGTAGGAGCTTCAGCTCCTCTGCGGCCTGGCTCGTTAATCACTGGCACAAAAGACCTCAAGGCCGCAAATTCGTTCACAATGGATATCGTTGCAACTCAGAACGTTGATTGATAGTTCATTTTGAGTACATAGACTAGTCCCAGAAGAGGGGTATATTGCGTAATACAATTTTGTTAAAGTGGCAACACACTTTCCACATTATTTGCGCAGTTATGAAAATTACTAAGGTTTAGACCATTATGGATTACAACTTAATGGGCAACTTGACAAGGTCTCGAGAAACAAAAAAAATCTTTAAGGACTATTTGAAAAGATCACGTTTCATTTGACCTACACAAAAAGTGATTTTGACATTGACAGACATGAGTTTTTTTAGTTGCTTATCTATATTTCAGCAGTCAGTTTTTTCGGGAATATGACTACCCTTACTATTTTTTTTTATTAAGCTTGCATTGAATGTCAAAGTATGATAAAAATCTACGTTTCATTAAAGTCTATATCCGCTCATTTACAACGACACAAACAAAAAAAATCTTAAATTTTTATCTGCACCGATTTCAGTTATCGCTTTGTCAAACGTTGACGGATATGTGGTGTTCAGGATATGTACAGTACATGAAAGATGTGAGGACTGTCAAGTTCGACTGAAAGATGTATGGATTTCCAATTCTGACAACTCTTAACCATTTACAGAATCTTATCACGGTTTAATTTCAAACTAATATTAATGACTAACAACCGTAAGAAATTCAATTTTGATTCAAATTCTGCATCTCAGTGGAAGGGAGAAAGATACGAAATTCTTCTGCTATGACATTTGGTGGACAACATCATTACTTTCACATCACAAATCAGGAATTATCGATTTGAATTTTAGTCATATTATGAGTATAATTATTTGAGACATGGTACTGCTTCTTTCACTAATAGTAATTTCCACCACCACAACGTTTCAAAGTGCCCTTGGTCCTTATGAATTTCGGTTAGACATACGGGCAGAGAGAGATGAGGAATGAAAGAGAAGAGTGAGACAGGAGAGAGAGATTTTTTTTTTGTTTTGTTGATGTTTTAGGGCACTTCAACTACAAGGTCATTAGAACCCCGTCCACTGCATAGTTCTAGTGGAGAGACTGCACAGACACTACACTAATGCGACGATTATTAGGTATTAGCAGTACCCAGTTTGCCCAAGCGGCCACCCATGTTAGCACTAGCTGGGGCTGCGTTGCTTAACTTCAGTGATCAGACGAAAATTGGCGGGTCCAACGCAATTTGCCGCTCCCAAGACAGAGAAGGGAGGGGATGGCAGATATTTGTTTCTGTGCCATACCGCTGGTTAAATGCCCGTAAATTATTTTTAGTTGCATCTTAAAATAGGATGAGGTTACAATAGGTGGCCAGTGGATCCGGAACCATTTTTGTATTAGTAGGACTTGTGAAAGCCTGTTACAAATTGATGTGCGAATAGCTCATTGGCATACTACTTATTTGGCAGTTCAGTTTACAAATCAGAACAGCTACTCGTATTTATACTCCCGACTTGGTACCTAATTGTTCTCCCACCCATACAATAAATAGTACCCCGTCCTCCTCCAATGAAGCTAAATGTTATTTCCTACTTGCATGCACATTAGCCAGCAACATGTCAGAGGAATTGGTTAATCCCAAAAGGTCAGTTTTAGGAGAAATTCCACGATATCAAGGGCTAGTATTCGGGTTCCCTATTGCAGGTTTTTGTGTTAAAAGAAGTTAGTAGCCTTTACTAAATGGATTTTTTTAGAGGTTCATTATGATCATTGAGCTACTAAAATGTTTATTACATCAGCCTCTGCATAATTTACACACCATAGAAACAAGGACCTGAGTTGAACAGCGGCACCCTGTTTAGCAGGTGTTTATCTTCACCACGCCCTTCATAAAAGGCCATATCTGTTTTTAATGTTTTTCAATGTAATGAGACATAAATGCTCAACTCGGGTTTTCTCTGATGTAGACCGTGAAACGAAAACATGTTGCGCTGTAGATTAATCGTGCAACAGAATGATTGTTGACGGGACCTTTCAGGACAGCGACAAAAAACAATAACACCATTAGCAGCCTACAGCAAACAGATGATAGTGGACACGTTGCTAACCGGGCTACATGTTTGCTAGTGTCGGGGGTAGATATAGTTTTCTAGAGATAATGGATCAATAATCTTAATTTGGAACAGGAGTGTGTTTTGGTGCCTCACTAATAAGTTTTCCCGGTGCCCAACAAAACCTTCCAGCCGGCCCTGCTTATAAAGGTGGATTCATAAGAAGTACTGGGCTTTCTCCTGGACTTTTGTTTCTTCTAAAAATTTGATTTAAAATTTGTAGGGACAAGATCCCTCGCTCACCCCTGTTTGCAGATCATCTGGAACGTCTTGATAGTCACAATATGCATGCGTTTTGTTACCTTCCTATCTGTCCTCTATTGTTTTAATTTCCACGTATAACAATAGGTCATCCTGTATGATTCCTTGGCAGTCAATCATGTATATACCCTTTGGTCTCAAGGGTCCAGCCACAGCCAAGGACCTCGGAATTGGCCAGTTAGGATGCATAGAAGGACATTCTCAGGGGGTCAATATAGTCCCTACCAACACGGTCTATGCAAAAAAAAAAACTTTCCGTCATTATAGTCTGATGCAAAAATCTCTATGAACAGAGTGTGCGTGCATTATCTGGTCTAGTGTGCCCTGAAAATCCGAGCTCAAAATGATCCCCAGAATTAAAATGGTATTGACCCACAAATCGTGCCTCTGATTATTTTCGTGCATATTTATATACTGTAATATCGTCGTCATCCTTGCCCCAGAACGTGATAAATTTATTAAAGTTTTTATGCTAGCGTGGGAGTGATAGGAAACATCGCTCACGTTAGGGTATTCAAATAATCCCTGTGAAGGTTATCCTGATATCTAATATGAGTTAATTCGACATATTTTTCATGGCAGATAATCGTCATTCATTTTATATATTCTAAATTTTTAATATTAAAATTTTAATTTTTAATATTTAATATTAAAATATTATCATGTTGCACTGAGTAAAAATATCTGAACATTGAATTCTACCTTTCAACATTGTAGAATCAGTATTATGGTACATACAGCAATTTCAAATATCTTAAAATACAATATTTAATTCCTTAAAAATATATGCAATCATAAAGTTTATTGCAGTATGTACATATTTGTAGCAGAAAAAAATTTTTAATTCGATTCATAAAATAGGAATGAAATTTAAAATATATGTGAACCTAAGTAGAGGGGAATAAAATTTCATCTTTTCATGAGTACTCCGTTCATTGCTCCGAGAAAATGATAAACCCCTGTAGTTTTTTTCCAAACATGAAATAATTTTGAAGTCTAAAGGACTTGTTATAAATGAAAAAAAAATTAATTTTCTACATTTGATATCAATTTAAAAACTCGTCTATTCTACATCTAAGAGTATTGACATACTGTATGGGCGATCGATATTGGAGATTTGAAAGACAAATTTATGTAGACGACAGAAAAAAAGTGGTGCAGAATAATAAATATTCAACTTAAGAAATTTTATAGGACTTGGTAGATATTCATGTAATCAAAGGTATGCTGTTGTTACTCAAGAATTCAAAGAATCCCTCCTCATAATATACTTTTAGCGACTTTTTTGAAATGTCAAAAATACACTGAGTAGTTGAATGCAGTAGTAATATTGTTTAAAATACAAATCCAGTGCTGACATAGCAAACTATGACTAACACTCAACCACTTGAAAATTTTCATAAACCAAAAAGTAATCCCAAAAAACTAGTAAGTTCTTCGCCGATATGGAGAAATAATAAAATGATTGACATTGCATTAAAAATATCCTGGATGGGCAGATGACAACTTCAGACTTGAGATCCAGTTCAGGCACCAAGAGTCATTTTATGCCTTCAGAGCCCCAAACATTCGCCATTAACCTACCTACAATCCAAAACCAGTCCACCTGAACAGACTAGTACACCTATTATTATGGGGAAAGCAGTCGTGGTTATAAGTATTCCACCTATCATTCATTTAACTTCAAATACTAATTATACCAATTGGCGTTATTCGGATCTCCCCTCATGAAAACTCCGCTGCCTTTGTCCTGGAACTTGCCGGTGTACTTTGAACTAAAATTGATTAACTGTTGATCAGCATAATGAGACTGATAATGAGACTGTCTCCACAACCAGAGAACTCCGTGGGCAGAACTTCATTTTAATTAGGCTACATGATCTGAAGCTAGACCCTGCAGGCACTACACACTAAAGTCTGCTGTGGTGCTCAATGTACTGCCAAATACAAGATGTTTCTCGGTTATTTAATGTCGGATCTCCCTCTCCATGGCCTCGAAGTTCTACATCTGCGAATTTGACCATCTCCGCGAATACTGAAAAGGCCAAACGGGGCCACGGCTTCACTTCTCATCCGACAGAAGTCGTACTTGGGGCTCCCTCCCTCTACTATGAAGGAAGGCTCTGCAGCTTGGCCGGGAACAAACCTGCAGGCTTGAACTCAAAGTCAAACACGCCATCATTATGTCACCGAGAAGGAGGAGGGTGTCAAGTGCAGTTACGAAGGAAGACTACCCTGGGTCATCATTAAATAACTTTAGAAATAACGAAAGGATACAAATAAGGTCCTATATCCTTGCTTGAGTGTACGAAGCGAGTAATTACTGTTAAACTTACCAAATGAGCTCCTGAGGTCTTTTTTTTTGTCTCGTTTAATTCCTAGATTCTAAGAAATCCTACTTTTGATTGGACATCTGGAATTCATGGGTATCCGACACAGAGGAAGTATTCCACTTCTAGATTCTAGTTTAAACAGGGAGGTGAGGATGCTCTCTGAACATCATTTCTAGCATCTTAACCAATGGTTAAATCACCCCATAGCATGCCTAAAAAGCTAATTTAGATACAAATCAGGGTCTGAAAATGAACTATTGAAATTCAGCTTGAAAAAGTACTACAAAATCAAACTCTGACCATTAATCTAAAAACCAAAAGGCACTTGACCAAGAAAATTTTCCACACTGATAACATCAACAAATTCTTCCCCCAAAATATCAAGGGACTCTGATAAATACTTTATATTGAACATGTACTTCGCATTTTATACCACGGGCTACTAGTTTCATGGGCAGCAAGAACATGAGCTGAGTGGTGTGCGGAGGAAGTAATACCAATTTCAAGTAAGTATCCTTAGTCATGTGACTTCCTATGCAAATAAGCATCTTTTTAAATATCGGTCGACAACAGATAACACTAATGCAGCTGTATTATGACCTTTATTCTGAAATGCTATTTGAGTACATGTTGCTTCCTTTTATGCAATTTAACTACTATACTTGGAGGTAAATCCTTCATTCAATTTTGAAATAACTACATTTCTGTGGTATTGATCGTCAGCCAGGAATGTAAATTCATTTTCCACCAGTTCGTCTAAAGAATCGTCTGTTTTGCTCAGGTCCGAAATTTGGAGTGTACATATTCCCGATCCGTTTCGAGGATTGTAAAGTTTCTTTTGAATGACTACTACACTACATGGGGCTACAGTTTCTCCTCCTAAGCGATGAAAGCGGACTTGGGGTCTAAACTCCCGTCTGAAATAAACTATCCACCTTGACCTGAATTGAATTTGTGGAAGCTGAACTCAGGCCAATCATTCTACCAACACAGCTACCAAGGCGGAGCAGAATGTAGACATATTTTAGTAGTGACATGTAATCATTACGAGATAAAACCCAATTTGGGATAAAACTGCAATTTAAATCATCTCAAGAAGCATTAATGGAGTTGTCTGTTAGAATTGCCCGTGTTTCAACTGTTACTCGACCACTAGATCAGTGCTCCGCAACCTTTTCTCATCTACGACACACCAAAGTTCTTCCTAGAATTCAGTGGCACATCACAAGCTGCACATCTGTATCCGCTCAACACATTGGGGTTAAAGTAACCAATGTATAATATTATCTCATTTAAATAAAGCATTTGACAAATCATGTTCACTTTTAACTACATAGTCATATTGACACTTTTTACACGTTAGTCAAAGGGTAATAACTGCAGAACTTCACTTACTTGAAACTGTGCAGATAACAATACTGATGAGCAGCTTAATAGAAAACTTCTTAGTACATTATTAGATCCAGAGAGGACTCTAAAAGAGTAAACATTTGAACTTAAGTGATTGATTAGATAGGCACTTAACATTTAAATTAACTACTACTGTAGTAATGAATCTTGCTTACAGTTCGCAATTTTTAAGACATGGGAAAGTCTGTCTATGGTGTCCTCTCATTTTAACTGACTTCTTTTCTGCAAAATAAGCGTGATTAAGAAGAAAGTGACACATTTAGTGGATTACAAAAAGCGTTTACTATACTGCAAAGAGATGGTAAAGAGCTAGAACCTGCAGAATGGATCATTTAACTTGCGGATAAGAAACTCGCTTACTATATTACAACATTTCATCAACTGGAACTTTAACATATGTTTTCAATAAGGAAGAGCAAAGCCGGGTGGATTCAGAAAGTAAATCATCATAGGTTGTTGTATAAAAGGACAGACAAACAATTTGGTCTAGACACCAACCCAAATATGTGTCATCAACAAAATCGATATTTTTACTTGTAATTCACTGGGAAAAAAGCTAATGGAAAGTTTGCAGTTGACAATTTTGCTAAATATTAAAATTTCGTTTCACGCGTCATCAAATGTTGTAACATACATGCATACTTGGCCTGAGTCCCATGTACTCGGCTTATCTTCCCACGTGTATGTCCCTAGTGAAAGGGGAACTGAGTCGGCATCAACCCAGTATGTAGGAGGACTGAGTTCATTTCCGAACTGTGGAGGTGGATGGCACTGCCACCGTTGCTTTCCTTTCCCTCATGGATGTCTCAAAGGACTTTGGTCTGTGGTACCCGTTATAAGATAGTGCTAGAAATTGGCACAAATAACCAAAAATATCTGAACTTAAAACGACACCTTTGAGGCACTAACTGCTGTACAGAGCAGCAAAACCAGAAGAAACCCAGAGGAACCATGTGAGAAAGGACGGGGACAGCAATATCAAACGAATAATAAATATCAGGTGGGTGCAAGTCGAACTTTGAAAGAAACACTTGCATGGCAGAGCCTTTCTTCATGTTGTTAAGTCCGTGTAAGCTGATTAATTTTGGTAAAATTGTTACATTTCTTGATGAAGTGATTATGCATTTATTAAAAATACCATCAACGTCAGGTCTAATAACAGGAGGCAGAATAAAATTCACAATCAAGAGAATATCGATTGAAGACATGGAAAAATAAGCTGCTAGACACACTTCACTACGTATGAAAAGTACGTATGTCAGATCCTCTTCTTGATGATATTTTTCCCATATGTAAATGTTTCATGTTCACAATGTGATTTACTACATACATGTTTAAGTAGGCGTAGGTAAGTAAGTGGATGGAGCTACTGAATAATAATCATTGTCTATCGGAAGTGCCGTCATATCTCTTATCAAGTCAGTTATCGAAGAGGGAAACGCTGCAAGCACAATAACTACGTATTGATTCTTCAACAGAAAAATGCTCAACATTTCCCCTCGTCACATGATGCTTGCTACTGAGGTTCATGTTTTTGGAGGCATAAATATTCTAATATTATACAGCCGAAATTCAGACAAAGAAATTAAGATTTTTTTTAAAAGCAAAAGTGGAGAAGATTCCCCTAGAAAGCATAATAGAGGAGAAACAGGATATTGAATCACATCAATCGCTATCACATGGGCATCCCGTGAGAAAATCATTTATGTTAAATAAGCCTATAAAATTTATAGTAGCTCCCACTTTTCAGAACTATAAAGCCACTATGGAGCATCAACATGGAAAAGCGATCAACCCATGTCATAAGAAACATGTTTTGTGTACTAAAAATCACTACCGTAAAACCAAAAAATGACGACACTAATTCGATGTTGCCAATTTTAGACTAACATTGACCTCCAGTGCTTAACAAAGAAAACTCTGAAATGATGATCAAAAGCATTACTATTCTCCACTAGTAGCAACTTACTGCATTAAATGCATTGCAGTATACCAGTGCTTTGCACCTTTGAAAAGTAAAAATTAAATCTATAAATTATAGTATTGTCACAAGTTTTCAGGGCAGTGACAAGATAAGCATGCCATGACACCAAGAATGAATAATAATACAATGAAAGGGATTTAGTCCCTCTAAGGAATATTAAACCCTTTGTTGAAACCCAATTGGAGTTGCTGTTAGGGTCTAAATCTATCTTTCAGAATTCTGTCTGTCACCTCTCTTGTGAATAAAATAGCCTAAAATAAATCGTCTGAAAGGTAGGATATTTTTCAATGCCAATTTCAAATGTCCTCTTGTCAATTTCTTTTATATTTAGCTGCAAGCAGATGTCTAGCCAGTAACTCGTTTTCCAATCATTTTAGGAGATGCCAAACCACCGAACATCGTCTTGTCCCTTCCTTCCTGAATAGCACTGACAAGTTAAATCGATTGGCTACAAAATCTTCACTGTGGCCACCAGATGCTTTCAAATCTCCAGAGTGGACTAGTAGTAGTGGTCGACTGAGGAAATCAGACAAAAAATATAGTAGGGCATTAGAAATTTTAAATCCTCTGTTATCGCGACTTATTTTCCATAATTTGAAACTCTGAAACGGTAAAGGAAGAAGTTGACCCAGTGCTATCTTCCGGCTGCTCAACTTCTCTCCTTTTTAGATAATAGCGCTCCCTCTGCCTCACGCACGATTCTGATGTGAGATCACGAGAAAAAACATCCATGATTTTGTTTGAGATGCCAATATTAAGAGACCCTCTTCCGGTCTTCAAAAGACGTTGTAGTCTACCATGATCCATTGTGGATTCAAAAATGTTGGAATGTTTTGGATAGAAACATGGACATGGCGGCGAATAAAAATGGCTAATTTGCAAAATATGACATTGGGACATCTGAACCACTGCATTTTTGCATAAAAAATCAAATATTCTGGCTTGTAGGTTCCACAACACGCGAAGTTAAGGGTGTTTGGTGCATTAGGTTTAGTGGCCAATGTTGTCTCATAAGCAAACATCAACAGAACGATGAGATTTATTAAATTAAATATTCGGGGAAGGGGACGTCCCGAATTCATGATGTCATGGTATAAAGGTTAGAAACGTCAGTAGGTTAGTAAGCATCTGTCGACGGCCAAGGTGTGATAGAGGACTCATCAAATTAGTTTCAACAGGGAAATTTACGACCACGGTAGTTAATTGTTTCGTTTTATCCACGTTTGGTCATTAGAGCCCCGTCTGGTCATAATGCCACGTTATGACATTTAAGCTAATTTGTGGGTATTAGCAGTACACAAGTGTCCCCGAGCGGTTACCCATGCTAGTACTAGCTGGAGTTGCGTTGTGCAATACAGCCGGCTCTTCACCAATGGCCGAGGTCAGGGCTTTCCGCAGTATAGAAATGCAAGTAATACATCATGGTTCAATGTGTAGGCCTGTGATGTCACCTGTCCGTCATTAAGAACATGAACGCTCGTGTCAGGATAAAGGACACAGGCTGCAGATGATGGAAAACTTACAATATGATACAAAAATAAATAATGTCCATCTGTCTTGCCTCATAACTGCACTTTTTAATGAATATATTAATACAAATTGAAGGAAAAATAATATGAAGTAATTAATGTTTTTATTGATATTAGTCATATTTTTATCTAAGCCTTGTGACACAAGAAGCAGTTCATTATTTACTTTGGATTTCATTGTGAATTTTTCTCCATGTTCAACAGCTAATTTGCCATCATGATTGACACATCTTGTTGGAGCCTTCTGTTCATGAAACATGCCATAAACAGCTATACAGCATGTTAAATTTAAATAAGCCATTTGTCTAAAAAAAATAGCTACATAAATTAATTAGCAGAGCAGAGAGGAGGAAGAAAGGACCACAGAAAGCCTATTAGTTTGTTGATATCCCATTGTGAATGTGCGACTATGCTACAGGTTGACTTCATTCGTATTAATAATTCATTAGTTATCCCCTTGAAAAGCATTTATGCATGGATTTATAAAATCGCTTATTAACCCAAATGGAATTTAATTTGTCTACTATAAACAACTATTTCATAGTCAGTACTTACTAAGACTTTATCTCTTTTCTAAATTAACACGGAAGAGGGTCAAATGTATGGAGCATGCTTTTAATCAACCTTCACTTTTATTTGGAAAATGTCCCTATTATCAGTATAAAATGTACGCATACAAAACTGGCCGCATTTCTAGCATTTGGACATCAAATTTAAATTGCAAATTTCTTATGAAAATTTATCTATTCAACAACTATTGCCTTTTCAATCAGATATCAGAAATTATGTTTTAAAGCTGTTTGTGTCCACCTCAGTATTGCGATAACCATTCCGAGCCTCCTATTCGATGCAAAATAGATAGCTCAAAGCTTGCTACCATTTATCAGCGGATGGATTAAATTTGTTTTGGCAATTAAAAATCGGCCTGTCAGTCCTTGAGGCCTTTTATCAATCTGCCAACAGCTGCCCGAGAATCTCGCCGAATAGTATACCTACGTTTTTCCGTGTTGAAAGGATTACTACAAACGAAGGTGACTCCCTAAACCCCTAACCACACGGGACCATGGCTTTATTTTCCACTCGATGAAGACGTTCCTAGAGGTTTCTTATCTTTCCAGAAGGATCAAACTTGCGAACCGTGAACGCAGGTCCATGAACATGATTCCTTCCGGAGTCGTTCTCAATTTCATGAAAACCTCGGAACAGAGGCATTTTGTAATGACAGACCAATTTGTTAAAATGGTCTCTAATGCGGCAGTTAAAAATTTTCTCTTAGGACAAGTGGACAAAGATAATTATGCTAATTATTAGAGCATTTATTAATGCTTGAATCAAACTATCTCACAATGGGCCTATGATTAAATGATATTTAAGCTCATTTTCTCTAAATAAAAAAGATTTGCGTCTTCTAAGGTTGAAAATAAATTCTAGGGTGCTGCTAGACTGACAGTTATTTCAAAGTCAACGTTGAAGAAACTGCTGGTTCCCAAGCTTCATTTTCAGCTAAGCTCAACACTTTCAGCACCCTGGGCAATCATCAATCAGATGTCGTCTTCCAATTACTATGCATGATTTTTAGAGAAAAACATGTTACTCCTTTTTTAGGATTGAATGGGAGCGCTAATTTTGTATCTCAATTCTGTTACTAAGTCCGGACTGCCTCGATTTCAGACCGGCCCTGAATTCTTACTAAACGAACATCATAAAAATATGCAACATCTAAAATAAACTTCATTACTTACAATGTAATACGGTTCTGACGTTCTCCGACCAGTCGCTGGTGTTCTGAGGTATCCTCCAGCCCACGGCAACTAGATCTGAAAATAAATACACTATAAAACAAATGCAAAAACAGAGCTACTGCCATTTATTGTCAACACTCAACACCTTTCGAGCTCTACCTAAAAATATGAAATTTGATTCATGCTATTGTCGTCTAGGTACCAAATAAATTGTCACAACTAAATGCATTAGGCCCGCTTCACAATAACATCGGGAACGAGAACGGCAACGGCCGGGAAAGTTGAAAAAAATTCAACTTTCCCGTTAAACGTAAGCCGTTTGACCAATAGGAGCGCACCTCCACCACATGACGTACCCGTCGCCCCACCCCTTTGCACAAAATACGTTTTACGTTCCCGTTCCCGTTGCTGTTGTGAAGCCCGCTTTAGGAGTGCAAACGCAATCTAAGGACCACAGTATCCCAACTCCGGTGTGAGTTTGTAATGAAATACTGTATTATGAGATCCATTTCTGTCTTTGCAAGTCATAAAAGGAAACTGAAACGATAGATACCAAGCTTCCGTGGTGGGCAAAGAAGACTTACACCTTTTAAAAAATTTTTAAATACGAACTGTTGACCATCAGGCAACAGCACCCCGGCATAACAATCCAACCATGATCCTAAGGTGTTTTTTTTTCAATGTTATAAGAAATAATACTTGAATGACGCATTATCCCAACTTTAGGTTCAATAAACGAGTATCAATTTTTATTGTTTGTTTATTGGTGTTTTAGGGCCCTTCAACTACAAAGTCATTACAGTCCCGTCCACTGCGTAGCACTAATGCAGAGACTGCACAGACACTACACTAATGCGACGATTTTTGGGTATTAGCAGTACCCAGTTTTTCCAAGCGGCCACCCACGTCAGTACTAGCTGGGGTTGCGTTGCTTAACTTCAGTGATCAGACAAGAACTGATGTCTCCAACGCAATAAGCCGCTCCCAAATGAGTATCAAAAGGATCCGAGCTTTCCTTCTTCAAAAAATGTAGTTTGCGCACTCGACGTCGCGCGTCGACAGCCACAATGTAGTGAATTTGAGCATTTTTTTAGCATTCACGGACGCCTGCAAACATTTTGAGCAGCGAGTAGAGTCGGTTATTAAGGAGAAGTGTTTTCTCTGCAACGCAATATGAAGTATTAGGCAAATAAATATGTGCATTAATTATAGCTCAAAAATGATCAGTTTAATGCTAACATCCTGTTGATGAACAGTTTACAGCTTTTGTAACAAAAAAAAGCAGTATCTTGTTATCAACATTGTTAACGGAATATTACGAAATAAGCAATTGTTTATGTAGATGGTTGGAGAGTGATAACGGAATAACCCTCAACTTCCCGAATAATAAATTGCAGTTGTAATATAAGTAGGTCTATACTCTCCTAACATTTACAATGTTTCCTTATCTCTCATACAGTATATTTCCTCTTAACTTTGGAGTGCATTACTTCATATACAGGATCTTTGGCAACTGGAAAAGGTTATTTTGAATGAATACGAACAATTTTTAAATGAAAACAAGTGACTTTGTCGAGCATCCAGTTCAATCCGACTTGAAAGCTACAAATACTAGAAAGATACTTTCATAAATGGTACCAACCATTAAGAAAATGACAAACTAACATCAGGCGAGATATTGGCAAGACCTGATATGGCAGGCTCGTTTCACACCAGATGAATATGAATCAATCAGACTCAATCCAAATCACGATGAATCTGACTCATCAACATTCAGCTTAGTGCTCCATCACTCAAATATGCCCAGAATCAGTTTATACCTTCACACCAGTCGAATGAGATTCAATCCAAATCAGACTGATCACTGGTGTGAAGGCAAGAACTGAATCTGGGAGTATTTGAGTAGTAGAGCACTAAGCTGAATCTTGGTGTGTCAGATTCACCGTGATTTGGATTGAGTCTGATTGATTTACATTCATTTGGTTTCATTCAATCTGTGTAAAATTGCAATGTGTGAATTTCTGTAATTCATAGCACACTCACCAGAGTCAAACTGTATCTCAGACAGCAAATCTCAGGCTGGTAACAGTGAACAGAGGCATTCTGTTGGGACTCTGCGTCGCACATCATTTTGCAAACTAAACCTTGAAATAACTGTCCTGAAGGTTGTTGTTTGTTGGTGTTTTAGGGCCCTTCAACTACAAGGTCATTAGAGCCCAGTCCACTGTGTAGTTCTGATGCAGAAACTGCACTGACACTACACTAATGCGACGATTTTTGGATACTAATGCGACGGCTTTTGGATACTTCAGTGATCAGACGAGAACTGGTGTGTCCAAAGCAATTCGCCGCTCCTCTGTCCTGAGGGAGAAAAGGTGCAAAGGGTTTACTGCACCAAGGCCCCAGTGGGAAAGAGACGTTTATTCACTATTCTTGTGGAGGGAGAGAGAGAGAGCAGAGAGAGGGGAGAGGGAAGAGAGAGAGAGGAAAAGGAATACAGAGAGCGAGGAGAGAGAGAGAGAGAGAGCAGGGAGAGAGGAGAAAGACTCCTTTTTTTTAATTCAAAGGAGTAAATGCAGTGCAGTATCTGGAGAGAATGCACTCTCTGAAACATATTTGGAAATAATTAGCACTGCTGTTTATAGTCAACTGAGTTTATAATCAACATATAGTGCACATTCTGGAGACTAGAAATTTTCCTTTCTGTTGCCAAGTCGATTTAATGCTAACAATTTTGAATATAATTTCAACTGTAAGCAAATTTTTTGGTTAATTTACTTCAGAGTGAATTATGAAGGATCTGCACACATTCTCGATTCTGTTGACCCACATAATGTTTGCCTCTGACCTCTCTAATTGCATCATTTTCTTGAATGCCAACCGTGTATGAAGTTCAGCACCAATACAAGCCTAGCATAATTATTATTGGCTTAACTAATGGATGCTTTCGGCGAGGAGAAAATATCTTAATTCCAAAGGTGCTAAATATGACTCCCACAGCGATTTGAAATAGAGTGCAATATTGTCTAACATGCTTTCCAATTACTGTAGCATTTGCAGCAAGTGGTCAATTGTCATTGCACTCAATAAACAAGAAAATATTGGGTAAGAGGCTTTTTAGCCACTTAACCGAGTTAACGCAATTTAGTGAAAGGCCCACAACACTCCACATTTATTATTTATGATAAAAACTATCAAGTGATTATCTAATATTCAATGCTACTCAACAAATATTAAAATGTGTCTTAAGAAGCAAGACTATCCAGGCATCGCAACCAAATGAGCTGTCATAGGTAGCTCCTTTGAAAAAAGCCATAAATGTCATCATCGTTTTCTGATATAATGCTTTCAACCGTCATAGTGTTTTACGATGACAAGCTTATGACTATAGTTTACCTTCTACATTAACAATTGGAAATCTACTGAGCTTTTAATGATGATGAGTCTTTCATGAAAAAAAAATCATTACACGTCTACTTAGGTCACCGTTTGTAATGCAGAACCATTTATCATGTCTTATATCGATTCGACTCGAGAAATTTTTAGAAAAAACGACCTCACATAAATGACACCAGCCTTAAAACTCCCACGGAAAAATGGCTATCATAAAATAGCATGTCTTAATATTACTCTTTGTGTCATATGTGTGTCTATGCCTTTCTAACTTATTGATCAGCTAGCGATATCTTCTTCAATTTCAAACAACACATAAAAACACACAATTTTGACTTAATGAAATGGCAAAATTCCTTAAGTTATGAAAGGTAGGGAATTCAGTGAAGCGGTGCAGTCAGATTGATGAGCTGCTTCAGAAATGAGAAAATAATTACAAAAATTAATACACTATTAGGTAATTTCTTTTGCTATGTGTGAAGTAAAGTTCTATCCTCACCCATTATTATCATCATAGTTATTATACCCGACATATCACTCATCATTTAGTAAACAGGAATCTCCAAAAAACGGTTCTTTAAGATGTGCTTTGTAAACCTTGAAAGTCATAATAGAGAGTCGTTACGTTCCAAAAAGTTTCTCCAGTCGCTGCATGGAATAGACGAATTAGTCAATGAGGTCATCTGTCAGCAAAGTAACAGATGGTCATTCAGCAGGCATTTACAAGGAAGTAATTGACCTGCTGAAGTTGAACATCCTAAGGCTGACAAAAAATGATCTAATAGGCAGTAATGACTTGCATTCTAGCGACATATCAAATAACGTGTGCTTGAATAGATGCTGGACTTGTGGAGGATAGAAACTCATTTGATACAAGTAGCTAGAGCCAGTGCCGGTGCAATATTTGATGGAGATACCCCTATAATAGCAGAATGTATGTAAGAGGCATAGCTGAAGTTAAGTAGACTTGGGTGCTACAAAATGTAACCATAATGTCACCAAAAGACGGGTACAGTACCTTCCTGTTGATGAGTACAGTACACCGTTCCATATCAAAAAGAAAACTGCACTTCCACGGATTCTGTAAATGACATCATAGAAAAAATGAATGTCCTAAGTTCAACTCAAATAACATTTGGTCTAATAACTGCTCGAGTTATATTTTACAATTATGGTGCTCAAAATTTCTATATCCTTATAATTTACACTACGTTTCATAATGACTTGCCATGTTTCCACCACATTCTACTCTAAAAATTCAACAATAAATGTTGAAAAATGACGAGAATCTGAGTCTGCTCTCATAAAGCAGGGAATGCTACTACTTTCTACTTGAATGTCTTCAAACCTTTTTTAAAGTCACCCAAGCAGTAATGCAGTTAAATTACGACACCACCAATACCAGAAGTGTCCACCAGCAGAGTCTTTGGTAATTCGCTTTTTAAAATAATATTCTTTAAGTACCATAAAATATTGATCCAGTTACATAAAAGTTAGGTTTTCAAAACAACACGCACTAATAGCATAATATTTGCATTAGTATAAACGAGTGTCATGATTCTAACAAACATATTACACATCCTGAAACAAACATTAAAACATTCAGGAATTTATATCACTTAATTCATTTTCTCTCGCTGATCAGCAACCAGTGTGTCATTCATGTCCAAATGTGTGAGGAATTTTTTAATTACTACATTGTCACATATCATTTAGCAAATTAATATCTGTGTGTGTGTTCAGATAAAAGAACATTTGTTTGCAAATTTTTATTAGCTAACGGTTAGTAAACTTTGTAAGTCGTTAACAAGCTGTGCATAATGCTGAGACCGCATCTGTAAAAAGTTTAGGGACGGTTTACAAACCGTTTATTGGATCTAATTATTCTGCTCACTAGGAACAAGTTTGGGTGTCAAATGATTTCATAAAATCATTTTAGAAAGTTCTCTATGCATGACAAACCACTAAAAATATGACATGAAAGTATATATTACAAAAAAGTCCTGACTAAACTACAAATTACCATAACATTTTTTCTGAGTGTAATGAATGCTGAAGAGAGAATCAAGAAAGAAAGAAACTTTGGTGGTCGCATTCAGTTAAAAATGACTTGGAATCCTGATTTGCATTTCAATTGACTTTCAGCAAGCAAGTATCTTGCAGACAGATGATAAACCATTTGCCCGCCAACACTTGTCATCAACAATCCATAAATGCAGTCCACAGCATCAGCACGTAACAAATTAGGATCATGGAAAACATGTTCACAACTCACTCTTAAAAGGGACTATGTAATGAAGAAATTGAGCACTTATTGGTGGACATTTGTTATGCAGTGTGTCCATTTATAGACTTGTTAGCAGATAAGGAAGGCAAAGAGGCACTCATCTTGGCACGCCAAATTGAAAAGTACCCTAATTTGAAAATGTGCCGAATTGAAAAGTTTGTTGTCGAATAGTTTCAAATACAATGAGTAATCTACTATGACTATCATGGTAAAATCACTGAGCACCCATGAAAAAGCATCATTATAATAGTCTTCTCAAGCATTGAAATTGTCTCACACGACCCTGGGTAACCAGCTCCTGTTGTCCGTTTCAGACGACAAAGAACAATTTTCGGTATTATAAACATGAGCAATATTCACGTGATCGACCAGTAGCAACATTATGAGAAAAACCAAAAGGACCAAGGTGAGAACTTGTTCTACTAGTACTGTAAACCGTTTAGAAATATCTAGAAAAGTAGGAAGACCGTAAACCACCTTCAGTAGCAACTACCAGCTAAGTAGGACAACGCCAGCTAGCATTGACATGGATGGCCGCTTGGGAAAACTCGGTACCGCTATTACTCAAAAATCGTCGCATTAGTGTAGTGTCTGTGCAGTCTCTGCATTAGAACTACGCAGTGGTCGGGGCTTTAACGACCTTGTAGTTGAAGGGCCCCAAAACACCAACGAACGAGATAGGTGTGATATGATCAAACATGCCCTTAAAGAAATCAAAGGGCACAACACAGAATACACTATTAGATTCTCATTGTTTACACGTTGAAAACAGAGACGGGAGCCAAAATCCAAAGATGTTTACTTCTCATCTTTATCATAAATGTGGCTGAATGTTAGATCACCAATTGAGGCAGAGACACGACTAGAGAGCAGCCTACAATGCGGGTTTTAAAATAGTGGGTTAAATAATGGCTAGGGAAAAGGCGGTAGGGGCAAGCATCTGTAAAGAAATAGATGCTTAAAGGATCTCATGCTTAAAAAGCCTTGAGAGCACGTTAATGACAGGGGCCATAGAAAGTGGATACGGGTAGGTTATTTGAATGGAAGAACAAAGATGGTGCTCAAGGGCATCTAGAAGAGCAAACACCTCAGCCACTAAAAGAGGGCTGACAACAGAAATATGGCTAGAATGTCAGTGTATTTATACAGCATATGTGTATTTATAATAACGGCAACGTTCAAGGCAAAGAATGCTTTAGTGAGCATACTGTATTTTCCAAAAGGCTTTTCAACTCTAGTACCGCTGTGAACTGCTTATCAATCTTCACCTTGAGCAGTGAAGAATCAGAGGATGCTTTATGGAAAGCTATCTAAAACCTCGTGCACGTCGCTTTTTGCCGTTTATCAGTAATGAAAAATCTGTCTAACATTAACTAAGGGCCTGGGCGGTTCACCAGTGACATCTTGATGTGACCCCTGCGTTTAGTGCTGCATTCCCGCAGGATGCACTAAACGCAGAATTCTGGTTTTACTTTCCTGAGCAATGAGTCTTAGCAGTCCAAAATCGACGTCAGGCCACGTGTAGGCCACGACTAGTTCTCCAACTTATCAACTGGTAAGTTTAATTTGTGCAAACTGCTGGGTAGTATTTTACGTAACCAGCTACTGACAAACTACCACAACCCTTCATTATTTGACATCATCGTAACGTTTTCTCTGGCGAAAATTTCTTTTACTGACACCATAAGGTGACGTCCTACAACCGGAAATTCTTCTGACCTAGACATATATTTCACTCCACGTAGAAAGGGATGTTTATTGACGAGGGGAGGAGGAGCTCGTTAGGTCCATTACAGAAATGCAAATGGGTGGCAGCACCCGAGCAGGAGAGAACCAAAGTGGACGTGGGAACAGGTTGTTCGTAAGCATATGGTAGTGTGCAGGGTAACGGGGAACTGGTGGGACATACAGGAGTGGAGGGCTAGAACCCGCAGACCCGACCCTGCCACAAGTGGGATAAGGGTATCATGATGATGTAGAAAGGGATGTTGACGTGTGGTATCATTGTACACGCAATACTTCCTTTTCGTAGAAGGTACACTAGAGGGTCTTTCATCTATTCAGATTCCCAACCACCACTGAGCCACTGAGGCTATACATTATGCTGCATATGCAACCTAAAATGTGCTCGTTTATCACTCTGTTTCATCGCCCAGAGCAGCGTTAGGATCTGCCAGTCAATAATACGCAGAGCAATATATGACTCCAATGATAAAGAGGTTCTCGCCTCATTTTTCAGTTTGCTAGTACTATTACAGTAGTTAACAGAAAGATGTGATTACCGTCATGCCCCAGAGGATATAACCAATGAGATTTTATAAGAGTAAAGTTCTATATACAATGTCTTATTTTGGATCGATTTATCGACTGATTTGGTGGACGTAGAAAAATAAAGAAAGCGTTAAAAGGTTCGTGGTCACTAAGGCCAGGCAACAGTCAAATGCCGAGAAACGACACCTTATACATAAAAGTAAAATCCCCAGAGACAGTTGGAAGAAACATCTATATACTGGATATAGGCCATGGAAATCTAATGGATAGCAGTAACAACGTTGTGTAGTTTTTTTTTTGCCATCGCACTACCATGTAATAATACGTTACTCCCTAATCAATAGGCAATTTTTCTTGCTATCAACTCATACAGTCTGTGAAATGCACTACTTCACATGTGGACCTGGTAATCCGCAACTCTAACCTTTCTTTGGTAATCCGAAATCCACCGTTACGCACAAGCGCGCTCTCACATACTCACTCTCTAGGGTCTTAACCTCTTTTTTTTATGTTTTGCAGCCATTACGAGTGTAATATCAACTCGTAGGGCCATCCAAGTCAGGTCATTATCTAAGAAATATTGCCATTTACAGTCAATGGAATCTGTCTCCTAATTTCTACTGCTCTAAACCTTTGCAGACTGTCTCTATACCATGCAGTAAAGAGTAGTTGATAACAAAATTACGTGTTGGAAACAGCTTATTGTCCATGAACAAGCCAAAATGTGACGACAGAAAATGATTTTGTAAATTCTACAAACTTCAACAAGTCTCTTATTTCGACGGATGAGAACTTTAATGAAACTTTTGGTTAGTAGGCCTAATCATTTATTTAGGCATCTTACCGTACTTGGTTCTACGATAACTGAAGAGGAAGTTAAAGTAGATATGCTTAGGACAACAAGGAGGGTGGCTTGGGGTCTTTCTAAAGTGCGAATGAGAATCGGGGAGAAACACCTGCTCGAATTTTGTTTTGTTGGTGTATTAGGGCCCTTCGACTACAAGGTCATAAGAGCCCGTTCACTGCATAGTTCTAATGCAGAGACTGCACAGACACTATGGTGATGCGACGATCTTTGGGTATTAGTGGTACCCAGTTTTCCCAAGCGGCTACCCATGTAAGTAATAGCTGGGGTTACGTTGCTTAACTTGAGTGATCAGACGAGAACTGGTGTATCCAACGCAATAAGCCGCTCCCGTCTTTCCAAAGTGCGAATGAGAGTCGGGGTGGATTATTCACAGGTATCATAGGTTCAGCGCCAAATTATGCACCTACTCGATGAATTTTGTAATTGTATAGCAAATAACGCTATCACGAGGGGGACATCTGACCCATAAGGCGCTCCACCTTCTCCAGTGGGCCGTTGTTATTTGAGAGGACCACTCAAATATAATAGCGATAGAACAAAGCACTACATTTTTGAAATTTATACTATTTTCATATAAACAGCCTCCATATTCACCTATTGCTTACTGCTGCTGTTTTGCTTTAATGGCACTAGGATATGGCATCAGATGGGTATTAATCATCTCCAAAAACAACTGAGTTGTAAGGTTTGGTCAGTAACCTTCCGATAGCCACTTTCTGCTTGACCTTCTGTCGCTATCCCTTGGTGTTCCTGTTCAACTTTTCTGGTAGGATATCTTGAATACATGGATAAATGGCACAGGCTAAACACCAAAATTTTCATTTATAAAGAACTTTGTGATTTCCCTTCCTCAAGTTGTTGTTTGTTAGTGTGTTAGGGCCCTTCAACTACACAAGTCATTAGAGCCCCATCCACAGCATAGTTCTTATGCACAGACTGCACAGACACTACAATAATGCGACGATTTTGGGTATTAGCAGTACCCAGTTTTCCCAAGCAACCACCTATGTCAGTACTAGCTGGGCTTGCGTTGCTTAACTTCAGTGATCAGACGAGAACTGGTGTGTCTAACGCAATTCGCCGCTCCCTCCCTTCCTCAAAGGCTCAATTTACCTCAAGTTAGTGAGCAACGTTATCCTACTGCAGCATTACACTACACCAAACTTCAAAACCACTTTTATATCTTTGATGCGCAATTTCCTACCAGAGTAAAAGTGGGTCTTATGGTAGTTTTCGACATTACTAGATGTTAGGGTAAGGAGAGTTAAAATATCTCAATTGACAACTTTTGAAATATCACAAAAGATGCAATTACACAAGAATTTAATTATTTCAGCTGCTTTCTAATTACAGCGACTTTATATTACAGCAGTGAGGTTCACTGCTTAATTAATGTTACCGTAGTGCTTAGTTTGCACCTACAGAGCAAAAAAAACAACCTTAGTCTTGGCAACATGACCTAATTTACAGTACGATTAGAAACGTATCCTATGTGCACCGTAGTACGGTACGTAATCAACACTGCCTTTATGAAATCGCTGTCATATTTCATTAGCAGACGTACTGATAGCAGCAAACTATCCCACAATGAGGCACGATCCGAGCAACCTTGTTGAGCATCTTATTGAGTCAAGCAATTTGATATTGGTGACGCCCACTTGCAGTACAGTTAAGAAAATATATTGCCGACTAATGTTACCAATGATCCTCGTCAACTGTAATACGTCGGCTTTGACAAGATAGTGATAATGACAACCTTGTTTCGTTGGCTCTGTCTCACAGGAAGTTCTACTTTGTCCTTAACCTCTTAGGTATAGCTGAACGTTGAGTGTCTGCATCTCTTCAGAGGCGGATCCAGGGGAGCAATGCAGCAATTGCTCCCTCCTCAGTGGGACGCGTGATTCAACTTTGCAACTGACGAGGCAGTTTTACATGGCTATCCCCATTTCTATACTGCCAGTCCAACAGTTGCTGTTGGCTAAACCACTGAACAGGTCTAGAGTCTGGGGCCTCCAGAAACCGCAAGATGATCCCAGAGGGAGCACTTCAAATATTTTTAAATTTCAGAATCCCTTAGTATAAATCTAGCTAGCAATTACAATAGATCCTCTACTGCCCTTTAGATAATGTCCTATCTTTAGTGGTGTAGCCAACTGCAGATTGGACTTCAACTTTTGGACTGGCAGTATAGAATTGGGGATAGAAATGCAAAAATGCTTCATCAGTTGAGAAATTGAATCATGCATCAGTTGAAATATGCGCCCCATTGAGACACTGAGGGGGAGCAATTTCTGCATTGCTTCCCCCTCCTGGAACCGCCCCTGGATGACTGAGTGTCGGGGTAAAGTGGACCATTGGTGGACTAGTTCACCTCACAAAGTACCTTAGCATCTAGAAATGTATGCAATCATTTATCTCCCAATGTTGATGGAAATACAGTTAGTGAAATAAAGTCAGTTCACCTGCATACCAGACAAAAGTCCAAACAGAAATTTTACACCAATTACCTAAAAGGTTGTTCAGAACGTTCTAAAAACTAGGACCATTTAGACCTTAATTCAAGAAAGTTTGACCATAATCATAAGCCTGGGATAAATGAAGCTATAGTATGTCTTTAATGCATTAATATAACATATCTCAGTGAGATGCTCGCCAGGATCTCTCTCAGTGTTATCAGTATAGCAATTTTTTGATATCTTTCGTTGTTGTCTTGAGTATTTTTTTCTGTCAGGAATTTCACTAATGGTGAATGTTATCTGAAGCTAGTACGAATCACATCGAAAGTATGTATTTTTTGTGCAATTGTCGAAATGATCAGCTCCGTCTGAAGTGCTCTAGAAAGTCTACTAACAACTAGTACGACTTCAGTGATTATGAGCTGGATCTACACGGGTCTTATACTCCTTCTCAACGGCAATGACGTTTTATGTTCACTATGTCGTGACTTCTAATGGTCATTGTCATTTTTTTCTCTTCCCTCCCTCCCTCCCAAACACTCATCATTCCTAGTCGCTATGTAGCCATAAACTTCCTATATACACATCATCATCACCCTCGTATCACCAAAGCTATCTTAGTGTTCAGAGCAACGACATATTCAATTTTTCTACTAAAATATGGGGGTGTGGCAGATTAATACTGACAATCGACACATGAAATGCAGTCACTGACAGAAGATGAGGAAAAGGAAGGTGAGTGGAGGCGGGAACGTTTTCTTAACTACGGATGTTTAGACTTTTAATCAAATCAACCGCTGAAACAAACGAGTTGACAACATTTAATAAAACAGTTCATTGAGCCATTGCCCATTTAGTACCACCACTCTAGTAATGGATGCATTTTGTAATGAAATATGACGCCGCCAACCACCATTCTCAATGGAAGGTGTCACATTATGCAGCAGTAGGTTATTTTACCTACATTATTATTATTATTACTAAAAGCAGCTAGAAACCTTATTGCTGCTGCGTGAGACATGATCTGACTGAACACACCCCGTACCAATTATGAACCCTAAATTGTACGCTTTTCAATCATGAAGTTGCATTATGTCAGACCGATATGAACCTGTCAATAAAGAGACTTAACGGAAAGTGTTAGTTGCAATCGCTTTTGACTTTGAAATAAATTATTCATTGATTTCTGGCAAGGTGAAGGATAGTTCAACATGATATTTACAGGCTGTGCCTTGCTGAACCTATTTAGTCAAGTTGGTACAGAAACACCAATTATTCACATTCAAGAAATCGCTCAAATGTTTAGTTTATTTAACGACGATTAAATAAACCAAGTGTGCACCAAGAAATTGGTACATCATTATGCCCTTGTGCAAAGAAGAAATTTAATCTACAAGTCCTACACTCTGAAATAGGTCCTAATTAAACATCCCCTTTTCACATTTTTATCTACTACCTCTTCTCCATGAACCACATCAGTATATTTTCGACACGATTAAAATCCACATGGGAATATTGAGGTTTCTAGTTTTAAATGTCACCCAAACTTCATTATAAAATCACACATATGATGCACAAATGAGCAACACCACCATGTTATCGAAATTGTAAATGCCGCGGGGCATACACATTCGGAATGAACAAGACCTTCTTGACTATTTTCTTGTCTTAATCGAATTTCTTAGTCGAAATCTCAACCACAGAAATTTGATAAAATTGATTAATGATGAAGTTTGTATCAGAGTATTTTTTTGGGGAAAAAACGGCATTGAAAAAAAAATTGCTGAAGAGCACAATCTCTCATCAGATCAACATCTTAATTACCTCAACGTTTCTTCGAGTCTTCAATCTCTTAATTTTCAAAAAAAAAAAGCCGCCAATTTCAAGATATAACATGTATGCAACATTAAGTATTAATATTAGCGTCATTAGGAGTTCAAGATGAAAATATAATATCCCTGAGCTTGGGCACATTTGAATTTTACAAACAGTAGTACATTTAAGAAGAAGCCTCAGTGAGTCGATTTTCAATGATTTTGTTTGTCATAACAAAGAGATAGGATTACTCAGATTTCGCATAATTGTATATTTTAATTCCGGTCAAGTAGTCAACCGGAGTAACCCTCAAATATGAATACATTGAAGACTCGTGTTTGAAACAGTACAGGATGATTTACCGACCAAAGGTAGTAATTTTTCCAATGTACCCGAATATTTTGCTCCATATAGAACGAGGTCTTTTACATATAGTCAGAGCTTTATTTTCCAACCGGTAGAAAGTGCACCTAGGGCTTACCTCCCTCTTACCTGGTAAAGGATAGTTGGATTCATGGATTCACCAAGGGAGACTGGCATGAGAAGGAATGATGCCTCAAATCTCTACAAGATAAAAGTGCCCCAAATACCTGTCATTCATTGAAGGAAGGGATTCCCAGTAACTTAGGAAAACCTAGGATTGCACTATGCAGTTTATGCTAAATGAACAGTAGGTTCGTGTTGAACACAGGTGGATAAGTTTGGAAATTACCCAGACAAAAGTCTATCTTCATCCAATCGAATCAGCAGGAAATGAATTGGGGAGCGGTAAATTGCGTTGGACAAACTAGTTCTTGTCTGATCACTGAAATTAAGCAACGCAACCCCAGCTAGTACTGACATGGGTGGCCGCTTGGGAAAACTGGGCACAGCTAATACTCAAAAATCGTCGCATTAGTGTAGTGTCTGTGCAGTCTCTGCATTAGAACTATGCAGTGGACGGGACTCTAAAGACCTTCCAGTTGAGGAACCCTAAAACACCAACAAACAATAACAACAAAAATAAGAATTAAGATCGTAGGGGTCCTGATGCAAGCGAAACCCTATGCGCCATTTCATATACCGTAAAATCTCACGTAAAGTCCGCACCTCAAATATAGTCCGCACCCGTCTATAGTCCGCATTAGCGATGGGTATGTTTCAAATATAGTCCGCACTTTCAAATTCCTACTGTAGCCAGTGGCTCAACTTGTAGGGGGAATGGGATCAGATCAATTTGAACATGAAATGTGCATTTTTATATTGCATTATCGTATAAATAAGAACGTACTGTGTAAAATCGTGTTGTTAAGTGTAATAAAATGTTCAGAAAATGAAGAGCAGCTTTCATTGAGAACCCCGGGTTTCATTTATAGTCCGCACTCATATATAGCCCGCCCTCGCTTATAGTCCGCACTAAATGACCCTATGTTTCGCGTATAATCCGCGGGCACTACGTGAGATTTTACGGTAACCAAATTCATTAGTTACGTCATAAAAAAGGGCACATGCAGCATGAAAAGTTATAAAAAGAAAGATAAAAACGATATACACCCTGTAGTAGACACACCCCTGATAGGTGCAGGCTTTTCCGGTATAATGGGTCCAAACATGCCCAATGGTATTAGGGGTCTTTTCCTTGGTAGTTTGGGAATTAGCTTAATAGGGTAATAAATAGTGATTGTCAACGCGTCGCCTGATATTCGACTTTGGAAAGTTCATACGGCAATCAGAATGGATGAAAGGTTATCAACAGACGTAGAACCTGCCAACTATCATTGCTTGGACCCAGGTATAAAAATTTAGTACCCTCTGGGAGATTATCCTTATGATTTCATTGTTAACAACTAGTGGTCAAACCAAAGCAGGCGCGAGCTTTTACGAGCCTTTTGTAGGAAACAATATTTTACAGTTTGTACTATAGGGGTCCGCGCGCGGGGCCGAGTTCGGCGAAAGCGTTGAACCCGCTCGCGCCGGCCCTGGGTTAAACAATGGGTCAAGGCACTAGTGACAATACCATTGACGCTTTAAGTATATAGGTTTTGGACGCTTTTCCTATGAACAACAAAGCACCTAATAATCTGCGATCAAAACATCTTTAAGTCAACAAACTGAAGATTCATTTTTCCTGGAGGGCCTAAGTATCCGGAGCATAACATTCGACGTCAATATTTCCTTTGGGTTCCAAATGAACAATATCTAAGGCGATTGAGAGTGAATTCAGAAAAACAAATATTTCTTGGAAGCTGTTTATAAAAAGAAGATTAAAAGGAGTCGTTTCAAAATAGAAAAATGGTATAGAAATCAATGCAACAGATATTTCAATAAATCCAGATTATAAAATCTGCCATTAGCATGCACAGACGGGAGGAGAGAATCGACTTGATACGTATTATTACTACCAGAAACATGTCAAGGGTCCCCTTTCTTGTTCTCGAAGGTGGTGATCTCGTGAACGAGATCTAAAAACTTTCGCACCCTCTTATGACAGAGAAAACCACCGACTTCGGCTAGGGGCTCTATAAAACTGAGGTACAGAAGTCGACATGGAATCCCCGCCAAAACACATTTCGATAGTGTCATTATTTTCCCTTTTTTAGATCTATCTCAAGGACGCAATAGGTAGCATACTCGATTTACTGCTCCATCAAGGTACACCAGTTCTCGTCTGATCACTGAAGTTAAGCAACGCAAGCCCAGCTAGTACTGACATGGGTGGTCGCTCGGGAAAACTGGGTACTGCTAATACCCAATAATCGTCGCATTAGCGTAGTGTCTGTGCAGTCTATGCCTTAGAACTATGCAGTGAACTGGTCTCTAATGACCTTGTAGTTGATGGGACCTTAAACACCAACAAACAACAAATCCATCAAGGTGAGTTGGCGTCTTTTGGACGAGAGAGAAGCCCCGAGTGCGCCTTGGTGTGGTGTACGATGACATTTGCACGTAAAAGAACCGTCTCTACCATCTTAAGGGTAGATGACGCAAAATTTCCAGGTGTTGGAGCTCGTGGAGTGTCTCAACGAACACTAAACCGACGATAAATACGCATAGGGGTGCAGCTTTGGTCGGCAACCGGCTACAGAAAAACACCCTCAAATGTATCACCTTTGGGTCCATTCAGAGGGACAAGAAGGGCATTCGACCCTGCCATAGGCGAGAAAAGGGCTGGGGGCTAATTGTATTATATATGGCATACACTTTTTAAAAACCAGAACATAAAGTCAAATTCTACAGATACCCCATGTAACACATTTTTGGACAGTATGTAAATAACTTAGAACTTATGGTAGGAGGAAATGTTCTAAGGTCGAGTATCTTAACCCTTATAAATATACTTCGTAATGAAATTGACCATCGCAAAATGGACATTGTCCGAGATTAATTGGATGCTTCTGAATTGACAAACCACCAGTATAGACAACAACAAGTAATGTTGACAATAATCACTTCTGTATTATCATGCAATCTTCTAGTTCATGCTGTTTTACCCCGCATCTTGCAACATCAAATAATATAGCCCAATTCGCATATTACATCTACCCTGTAACTAATAACAGCACTTCGGCTTTACCAACTGACAAATTACAGAAATGCAAACGGACGGTTACAAAATCTAATAGACGGATCCATCTTTTATTGCTTCAGCTACCCCGTTTTTTACAATCAGAATTTTAAAACCGTGGTTTTCCTCTTGATCGAGATTACCGCGGCCTCTCAAAAAAGCTTCCTTACTACGGTTCTCTGTGCCAGGACTGGCAATGGGCATCTCAACTACATTCATTGCTTTTCTCGGTATGTGTGCATTGGCTTCCTATGTCTGGTAGGGAGCGGCGAATTGCGTTGGACACACCAGTTCTCGTCTGATCACTGAAGTTAAGCAGCGCAACCCCAGCTAGTACTGACATGGGTGGCCGCTTGGGAAAACTGGGTACTGCTAATACCCAGAAATCGTCGCATTAGTGTAGTGTCTGTACAGTCTCTGCATAAGAACTATGCTGTGGACGGGGCTCTAATGACCTTGTAGTTGAAGGGCCCTAAAACACCAACAAACAATCCTATGTCTGGTAAGCTTGCCTCTGTTTCTCAGTCCTTACTGTGCTTTATTTCTGTCCCTTCTCTGACTCCACCCCACATAAGATATAGTCCCCTTGATCTATTTTTGTCCCGGCTAATTTTTTGTTTGTCATTGGGTACTTCAATCCTTTTGTTCCCATGCGTTTGTTTGTCGTCAGTCTGTTTGTGCTTCTCGGTTCTCTGTCGGGTAGGTTACCAATACCTTCATTAAGATGGCTAAGTCTGTTTACAATTTTTGGCAAAAATTTCCAATAACGGGTACAACGACTTCTCAAATGCTTGTGAGATGAAATTCTGGATATGATGGCAATGAGTATCACTACACCGTGTGCCGTCACTGAATGAGATATCATTATTGCCCTCTAAACTCGCCTTAATAAGTGCCCCATCATTGAATTAAGTGCTCTGGTCACAGTCAATTTTTCCATGCTATCAGAGTAGGCAGGGAACAATCCTTGCCCTGCATCCCATTTAAAATTTATTACTACTCCACGATAAACAAACAGGTTAAATTATTAAATATGAGGAGAAAAGCAAAACGCTGGATAGTATTTTTACGCAGCCGGCTGTCGACCAAAGCTGCAACGTCTATGCTTATTGTCGTCGGCCTACTGTTCGTTGGAGTACTCCACCGACGCCAGGGGGGGGGACGCGAGCTCCTACCCCTGGGAATTTTGTCTCATGTAGTTGCAAAGTAGAGAGGGCTGTTTTACGTGCAAATGCCATCGTACACCACACGGGACCTCGGTTTTACTTCTCATCCGACGGAAGGCGCACTCGAGGAAAAGAAGCCAATCCAGTATCGAATCTGGTACCACTGACGCAGTAGTGGAGCACGCTACCCCCTGCTTTACTGAGGCCGAAATTATTACACATGAGGAGATGGAGGAAAAATGCGAATTGAAGGCAGGAAAGAAAGTGAAGAAAGGGATGAGGTGACAACAACAAAAAAATAAAAAGCAATTCAAAATTTTACTGACGTCTTTTGTGAGAAAGCTCTTATCGGATTGCAACGGCAGTTCAGTTGAATGAGCTTAACCGAGTCCCAAAGGACCGTATACCCGTATTGTGCTTTTCTCTCGGTACACACATACACAAAAATAATTCGATTTCAACAAATCCGTATCGTATCTTGATCAACAAAGGGGGATGAGAGAGAAGGAGGGGTAGAGAATGAGACAGGACATCAAACATACATCTTATCTTCTATTGAATCATCCAATCAATATTCATAAGCTATATATAGTCAGATTGCGAAAATGCTTTAGGGTGGCAGCTCCAAGTACCATACCATTCCATCCCTGATAGGAAATAATACGATATGGAATCGAAATTCTTTATCCATTGAATGTTTTCAAGCATAAATATTACTTCATCTGTTACACATTCACCCTTTTTTTGCTGCCATCTTAAACTGCAAAATTGTGGTCACATATATTTAGATGAGGAGGGTAAGTAAGAAGGGATGGGAGAGAGAGAGAGAAAGTGGTTAGGATGGAGGGTTTATTTATTATTCATGAGTCATATTTTTTAATTCAAACTAAAAGCGAACATTTGATTCCTGACGAGATGATATTTATAATATTAAGATGACAGAAAACTTTGACATCAACGTGTGGGAAAGGTCTGACTGCCTACCATAAACAGCCTATTAATTCACAATGGTTTAATTTCAAAACTGATAACCGGCCGGGAGTAGCAAAAGGAGCACGGACTAGAAAGTTCAATTACGTCGTCAAAAGGAGGACCTAAGATCCACTGTCACCTACTGTGAGGATGTCAATACGTTGGCCTCTTTCTGCTTACAACAAACTAAAGGCATGCTATTCCAATAGCCACATTATGTTCAACATCTACTTATAAATTAGGTGAGAGGGCTCATTGCGTTGGACACATCCAGTTCTCGTCTGATCACTGAAGTTAAGCAACTCAAGTCCAGCTAGTACTAACATGAGTGGCCGCTTGCGGAAACTGGATACTGCTAATACCCGAAAATCGTCACATTAGTGTAGTGTCTGCACTAGAACTATGCAGTGGACGGGGCTCTAATGACTTTGTAGTTGAAGGGTCCTAAAATACCAACGAAACAAGAAAATGGAATTAGATAGAGCGGCTGTATTGTGTTGGTTCTCGTCTGATCGCTGAAGTTAAGCAAGCAATGACAGATAGTACTAGTATGGGTGACAGCTTAGGAACATTGGGTACTGCTAATACCCAAATAGTCGTAACAGCGTTATCCCAAAGAAGGTGTATTCGAAGCCTCTCTCGGTCCAGTATCGAGCCTAGAATCACTGGCGCAGTTACCGAGCACGCTACCTACTGGGTCAGCGAGGCAGGTCCAAACGACTCTTTAGCTGCTTAGCAGAAGTAAAAAACTTCACACAGGTGCAAGATCCTTTCTCCTATCGCTTACAGATCCCATTATTGGGTACCTCGCCTTCATATAGGGCCCTATTTCAAATTTATACTTCCTATTTCAAAATTATACTTCCAACAACCGATTTAGATAAACGGACTTGCCTACGAAATTATTCCTCCACTTATTCATAACGATAAATCTGACAAAAAAGCCCTCTCTCTATGTGAGTGGTTACGTATTTGTTGAGGGTTACAATGAATGAAGTCATTTATGGAATGAAGCAGCACTCCAATCAAATTAACTCACTCAGAGATGAAAATCTATGGGTGGAACCATATCAAAGCAGCTCCGACCTTTTCCTCATTGTTAAGAGTCCTAGTCAACTTTAAAAATTCAATTTTAATGACTTTTGAAAGAGTGGTTTTGACGTAGAAACAAATATGTCGCAAGACTAGATAACAGTTAATTTAGGTTGTCACGTTAAAATTTGAACGAGAATGATAGGACTAAGAAAACCGCGATTGGGGCAAACCTTACAGGGTGAAAAGGCGAGGTTTTATAACCTGCAAATCGAGTCACAATGACCCAGGTCGTCAAATAAATAGAAATATGGCGGTGGTTGGGGCTCCATCACAGGGATGCAGGTAATGGGCAGCAGACGCTGCACGAGGAATTGGAAGGATTATAGACCCAGAACTCGAGGATAAGGGCATAATAATGACGATGCTCCCTCTTCACACCTTGAAAATTATTCATGATCCCTATACAGCTTCTATTTATGTAAATCAGGCAGCTATATCTGCTAAGCTAGAAATTACAACTGAGAATTTCAAAAATATATATATCAGTACGTATTTTTATTTAAATGAGAAGGGACAGGGCATCCATGCAGATGAGTGCCCTTAATTCAAAATTCCGATATCAGTAGCTCTCACGGCAGAAGTCCTTTGATAGAGATCTATGACTCATTATTTGATCCCTGACGGCTTGAATTGGACTTTGTAGAGTAAATCATCAAAGCACTGTCACCATGGTCAATATCGTTAAAAAGTCAAAAATTTCGATAACAATATTATGTGTAAAAATTCTACCAACTCCGTTAAAGGTGACATACGTCATAGAATGCTAATGCAATTAGCTGATAGTTGTTAATTTGAATTTTATCAACCTTTTCAAAACATTAAGTACGTGGGTTACTACTGTATTTGACATATCTGAATGATGAAATGATAAATTAAGACAGGTCATTATAAAGACTTTTTTAAAAAAAATATGGCAGCTAAGCCTGTTTGACCACTTGCAATTGGAGAAAGTTAAGATTTTGAATATAATGTGTAAGTGACTGCTAGGTGTTATTTAAAACATTGCAAGTAATAGCAAGAACAATTCATATATCTGAAATATTGATATTAACTCTTTCAGAAAACAAAGTATATTCAATATATTAATTATGAATAGCTGAACTTGAATTTTGCTCCTCTTCAGCAACAAGTATAATACTGCAATCTTTTTTTTTCTATAATAATAATCATAAAGCATGACAGGACGCTTGCAAATAAAATTATGGTTCTTATAACGAGATCCTATATGAGACTACACATTTAATGTAGATTTAGTTCGTTCGTTCGTTGGTATTTTAGGGCCCTTCAACGGCAAGGTCATTATAGCCCCGTCCACAGCGTAGTTCTTATGCAGAGACTGCACAGACACCAAACTAATGCGACGATTTTTGAGTATTAGCGGTACAAAGTTTTCCCAAGTGACCACCCATGTCAGCAGTGGTGTCACCATTATTATCTCATATTGGATCTCATCATAAGATGAGGTGGTATGGACACGTCATGAGATGTGGTGAGGAGGAGCTCGTTAGGTGCATTCCAGGACTGCAGGTGGTAGGCAGCATTCAGGGCAGGGGGAGACCAAAGCAGACATGGGATCAAGTTGTCCGGAGGGACATGGCAGTGTGCGGGGTGGACAGGGACCTGGTGGGAAACAGACGGGAGTGGAAGGCTAGAACTCGCAGAACCGACCCCGCCCCGGGCGGGATAAGGGTATGATGATGATGATGGATCTCATCATAAGAACACTTACCCCCTTCTCCCAAAAAAGCCGCTTCTTCTGCTTTGGTGTCACCCCCTTTTCTCATGGTGCGAGTGGTGTCACCCGATGCGGCCCGCACTTCCCTAGTGACGCCACTTCCTAGAACTACTGACGCAGTAACCGAACGTGCTACCGAGGCAGGTGTAGAAGAACACTTACTACATGGAGTGAAATATACGTGTAAATAGGCAACACTTCCAGATGTAGGAGCTTGCCTTTTGCGTCACTAAGAGAAAAATTAATGGATCCAGTGGGAGATGTGGGTACCCAACCCTGCCATAGGATCAAAGGATCAAATATGATAGGTTTGCTTCATATTAAATAAGGGTTAAAAACAAATCAATATAAATACGAAGCTCATTAATTCCATCATATGAATGGCGACCAACTGGATTTGAACATTACAGTAAAATGCGGCACTAAATACTGACTGTGCTTATCTACCAGGGAAACTGAGAGACTTATAATTTAGCGATACAGCAGGCAGAAAAGAGACGAGAGAGGACATAAAAACAACAGCGCTATTACTGATAATATCAAATAAAAATTATTAGCCACCTAAGAAGATATATTGAAAACATATTACGGCATCATCTTTAGACTGATAAACTAAGCCAATTATAATTTGGT
Organism: Trigoniulus corallinus; assembly: GCA_013389805.1. Taxonomy (NCBI): domain Eukaryota; kingdom Metazoa; phylum Arthropoda; class Diplopoda; order Spirobolida; family Trigoniulidae; genus Trigoniulus; species Trigoniulus corallinus. Next base: position 5,542,010 of record JAAFCE010004209.1, on the reverse strand, counting down.
CAATGATTGCACTGAAAATGGCTATCATCAGTCACCCTGGACACTGTCATCATCATCATACCCTTATCCGGGTTCTAGCCCTCCACTCCCGTCTATCCTCCATCAGGTCCCCATCCACCTCACACACTGCCATATCCTTTCGAACAACCTGTTCCCACGTCTGCTTCGGACTCCCCCTTCCTCGGGTGCTTCCGACCACCTGCATTCCTGGAATGGACCTAACGAGCTCTTCTTCCCATTCACACTGGACACTATGAAGTCATTAAAAGGAATTGGGGACAAATCAGAACGATTTCGCCAGTTGAAAATCTCTCAATATGTCCAAAACAAGACGGAGTCGTCAATTTGATGTCAAAATGCATGAGTTCGCAGAGGAGAGCAAACGAGGCACTCGCCTCCTTGCAGGGGCCAAAAACGTATGCCTTCAGATACAGAGGTTGATCCGATTCCTGGAGTCGTTTCACCCCGCGGAACTTGTCTCTAAGCTTCCCTACTAACATGGGAACACTGACCTTTCTTACTAACCTTTCCTACTTTGAGCACTTTCCTACTAACATGGGACTTGGGAACACTGAGTACTGCTAATACCCAAAAATCGCCGTAACAGCGAAGTGTCTGTGCAGACTCTGCATTAAAACTACTCTGTTTAAAACACTAACGAAACGAAAAACAAATCTAAGCTTTCCCCTCCCCTAGACAATCTTCTGCGGACACCCATAAATCCGCAAACTGTTTATTGAACAAAAGCCTAATTAAAATATTGAATATCCTCCATTGTCACAATTTTCATAGTAGGCCCTAACATTCAACCATGTAAATATGGCGATGACCAACAAACATGATAGCACTGGGAGACTGAATTCAAAATCCAATTATCTAGTGTGCAATTCTAAATATGGCACCCTCCTCATAAATTAATATACATAATTAGGTATAACAATAAAAAAAATTATTTTTATAACCTCCTACTGACAGACAATCCTCTCCTGGATGAAATTTAACTGCAAACGTTCTGGTCATCACGATGATGGCTTGGTTTACAGGGTTTACAGCGCCCTAGGCAGTTCTTTAAGCTGTCTGTTTCTAATACTCTTAAGCCAGGTATCTACTAAAAAAAGAGCAAAATAAACGCTCGTCAATGTTATTAAACATCACGCACCTACACCATTTCCATCTGGCAAACGTTCAGACTCAATTTTCAGATCATGAGCAATCCTATCCGTATTACATACTGCACTGCATACTCTTAGATTAGGGACGTGGAATGTGGGGACCCTTACAGGAAAAGCAGGAGAATTAGTTAGGATCCTAAAACTTACGTTGGGAGCAAGTTGTCCGTAAGGATAAGGTAGGGTGCGGGCTGGACGGGGACCTGGTAGTAGATAGGCGAAAGTGGAGCGGTAGACCCCACAGATCCGACCCTGCCACAGGGGGGATGAGTGTGATGATAATGACTGCATATTTCAATGTAACTGGAGCCTGTGTCGCAAAGGATACATCAACCAAAAATGCTCACAAACCCAGAAATAGCAAACATTCTTTGATGTTCTTACAGCAATTAGAATATCGGACGAACATTTCCGAACACTTCTCGCGACCAAATTTGAGAACATTTTCAAATCGTTATGGATACGGACAACTTTTTCAGTACGCAATGAAAATTTAAAAATTAATTTAACAACTTTATATTTTACACGTCACTCGTTATATATCACGTTACCGATGAACAGGGGTTGTAGCTTTGGTTAGCAGCCGGGTGCGTAAAAATACCGTCCTACAGATTGCCCATATACCCATCCAGAGGGTCAAAGATGGGTACCCGACCCTGCCATAGGTGGGAAAAGGGTTAGTAATTGCTCTCATTATAAAAGAGATGTGCAATCCATGGATCGTGCGCATCGTTGTTGTGTGCTCATGGCACCTTATTTAGTGTCCTCAAAGTGTCCAATAGTGGCCAGATGGTGCTCTGCAGTAGACTCCCGTCGTTAGAGATTTCCATGTCTGTCTAAATCTAAAATAAAGTTAAGGCCGCCGTGAACCATTAAAAACAACCCACAGAATTGCAAAGGTGATATCAGAAACATGTCATCTTTGGACGTCCGTTGATCACAAAAAAGTTGCAGGATTGGACATTATGATGTACTCCATAACAACGCCTTTAAATTACTGGAGTTAAAATACAAAACAGAGAGGGAGAGGTCATTGAAATGTGACGTCATGATATAGGGTTCATGATTCATCTATTATAATGGATATCTAATAAATCAGACAATTTGTTCCATACACTGAGATCCACCACCTTCTGTTAACTATACAACATTTACAGGAACAACATGCAATATTGCAAATCCAGAGGATGCCTTTTGGTCTCATTTCAATGGCACTGTAGATCCAAAATGAAGGACCTAACTAAGCCTTTAGGTGCAGAAGAAATGGATAGCAAAAAAAAAAACACATGCCATGCGAGAAAATTTTGCTTGAGCAGATGGTCCTACTACCCCCTATTGTAATACGATTTTAAATGATTTAAGATTAATTGCACCGTGTCATGCAAGCACTTCATGACGTCTAGACCAGTTTTGTTTTACAAATATCACGCTCATATCAAATGTCACTATCTATTCAGGCAGTCATAAATACTCCATCAGACTATCACATAAGGAAATTCATTTGATGATAACTACCACTTGACAAGATTTATATAGTCAACAAACATTGACTTCTTTAAAGGACTTAATTATTATTAAGCAAATTATGCAAACATGCGTGGGCCTAAATCCTCAATTGATTCAAATATAATATTGCAGTGGTTTTCAAACAGTGCTCCGCGGAACCCCAGGGGTTCCGCAGTACATCTCTGGGGTTTCCGCGAGTGAAAGTAATAATAAACCACGCACACTAGTTGACTACTGTTTATTAATTAAAAAATATAAAGCAACATTTCGTTATATTTGAAAATTAGTCAGAAGCTTCATGTTTGGGCTGCCGATTAGTCCGCAGCGGCGAGACATATTTTTCTAAAGGTAGGATGGGGTTACCCCGCAGAAAACCTTATTGTTCTAAGGGTTTTGTGAGTCGCCAAAGTATGAAGATCATTCAAATCTCTCGCATATCGTTCACATTCAAGAAAATAAATGCTTACTGAATTACACTTTTGAGAAGATCAGTTGGGGTATGACCGGATGCTGAATTCTTAAAGCTATCTATTGACCCCTCTAGGAGAAAGTGACCTGCGTATCACATCCCATCCCACGAAAGGTGTAATTGAGGGCTTCACCTGATAAAAAATCAGACCCGGAATTAATCCGTCTATAGAAAGATTAATTCCGAATGTATAGGGATCGTATTTTAAAGTCGGATGCCGACAGAATGCAACACCCCCTGGTTATTTAACGTTAACCTATCTTCTTTTTTTGATAGAGGTAAGTTCTTTTACCGAGGCCAAAAGAGAGAGGACCTCTCTAGAGACAACTCTCGCTGAAAATCGTAGGATCGAACCAAGGACTACCGAGACCAAAGACTAAGGAGAACCGAGGACCACCGAGACAGACAAAATGGAGCAAGAGTAAAATGAGGAGAAGGCGAAACACATTTGTGATGGATGCATTTACCGACTCCAGGAGGATCCCTACACCTGTAAATTTAGGCGATCTACAGATTTCGTGTACAATTTTCAGTCAAAACCATAACTACAACGAAATTTACAAGAAAAAAAATTGAAAATAGCAAACTGAATTCGTATTTTAGATATTGCTACTATCATTTTGGAAAGTAGGCGCCATTAACTAAATTTCTGCTATGCTCAGTAGCGAAAAAGAGACAGTATTATAGACTTCAATGTCTTCCGTACGTGCAATTGATATGCGGAATTAAGTTTTAAGGTTGTAGCAAAATATCTTAACACCGCAACTGACAAGAAAAACGTAATTTTGAAATAATTTGCAGTATGTTGAACTTTCCACTGATTTCACTGAGAAGGAAAATTACAACAAATTTCTAAATGTCGGTAGTGGCAACATCAAATAAATTATTATTAATATACCGTACGGTTAAATATTACATTGATAACTCTTTGAACTATGTTGAATAATAAAAACGAAAGATAATTTATTATTTGAGCCTGAAAATCATCGCTCATCTTCCATGGCGCAGTATGCAAAAAAAAAAAGCTGATGGGAAGAGAGCAGCATGAGTGCAAATTATATTGCAACGCAATCATCTAGCAATGCATTTAATTCAAAAATAATTGCAGGATATTACAATTAATCCTGATATGTAAGAAGCTTTTAGCAGTATGCAGTTTAACTGTAAATCCTATATCTCATAATGATCGTTTATTGCACAACTGTGCAAATCACCAAAACAATAGGAGTGTTGAGAAAATTATTACACGACGCCATTTTGGAATCACACCTACCTCATGTATACATCACATACGCACACATACCGTTTTACTAACGTGAACTGCATTGTATTTCCAATACTTACAATGAAAAAGACGGTTTATTCGCCTTCCCTTCGTCCTAAACTGCTAAAAATTAAATCGCCATTGAAAAAAACAAGCACAGTAAGCAAGCAGTATTTAGAAAATGAGAAAAGAGAAGTCCAAAGCATGCATTTCAATTCAGCATCACAGAAATTGATGAAGAAAATGTGTAAATGGCTGCCTAAGTAAGGCATTAGAAAAGAAGAAAAATAATATAAAATTTTGAGATTGAATCTAAAAACAGTGATAAAGGTGCACACGCACACAGAGAGAGAGGCGGAGGAAGGAAGGGAGAGAGAGATTTTAACATAGCCAAAATTAACAGCAATAACAAAGGGCGAAACATCAAGACAACAAAAATTCGCACACTTACCCATCAGAAAAATAGCTGTTGACCAGTCATCCTTCTCGAGGAAAGGGAAGAAAAAAAATATAGTTGAGAGACAAGAGTCCACAGATTCCGGTAAAACATGCTGAATGAAGATGATTTCAAGATGAAAAATGATGCCTCCTAAAAAGCACTCGAATTATTGAATCGATTAAGACACCATCTGCACTGCAGGAAAGTCCATCTTCCAAGTGTTGCTTTGCTATACGACGAACCAGAAAAAAGACAAGCCCTGTCGTTTCTCTCTCCCTCTGCTAACAGTACGGTGTTCCACGAAATCATCTTTACCAGGAGCCATGGAGTGATCAAAACCTTCAATGATCCATCTTTTGCAAGGTTCCAAACAACACCGGCACTAGCTAATGGTGTTGTTGCAACATTCAGAAAGAGAGAAAGAGAGAGAGATCCCTGTTGGCCCCTTCCTTCTCTTACTCCTGGCTGCATAGAAAATCTTTTGAAAAACACCTTACATTATCTTTCACTCTTTACCCTCCCTTCTTTATGGTGAGTTACATCTCAACATTCAACTTATGATTCAACCTGTATTATGAAAATCTAAAATGAAGGAGAAGGAGAGGTTGGAAACATGTAGTCAACATCCAATCAGGCCGGAGAACTGCATCCGGGAGAACTATAAGGGGCAGAAGGGTCTATCGATTTTGTCTATGACTCAACGGAATCGTTAATGAAATGTAACAGAAACAAAGGAAGAAGAATGATTCAATGGTCAGAAGCTGCAATGGAGGTCTTTTTTTGGGAGCAAATTGATTACCATCTGCCGGGAGTTGCACATGCTATCTTTGGCATTTTTGTCCCAGCCACCCACTCTCACTCTCTCTCACACACACACACCCTATCAAAATAGTACCCAGAGACTTGAAATGTCACCATCCATCCCCTTTACATTAACTATAAAATCTCTCATATATCGACCACATATCTCAACCTAACACTACTACTTCCTTGAAGTCAGCAAATTCTCTCTCTCTCTTTCTGATATTCAAAAAGTCCATTTTCTCTCCTCTCTCTCTCTCTCTCTCTCCCTAAGTGACACCTACTCTTTAAGTCATTTTCGCATATTTTTGTATGCCCCCTCTCCCTCATTCCCTCTCGTCGTCTAAAAAAATAAATGCTGAACCCGTCTCACGTAGAATTAAAAATTATAATGCAATTTGAAAAAATAAAATCGTAACATTAATCGCACATGGAAGGAAGGAAAGTGATGTAATTGAGCCTTTAAAAAGCCATAAAATGAACTAGAAAACTATATGAATAACTGTCAGTATATAGATTTGGCAAACTCAACGTGGTATGGGGTTCTAGGTTAGAATATGGGCCCACTGTATCTCTTGCATGCCAAGCGATGAAACACGTTCAACAGTTCGCTCATCAGTTTCCGGTATTTTTCTTCTCCTATTCCTCCACTCTGTTCACTCTTTGTCCTCTATTCGTTTCGGTCTCTTTCTTCATGCCCTTTCTGTTTCTGCTAACAACTGCCTGACTTATTGATAACTGCACTTGGCAGGGATAGAAACAGAGTTTGGCAAAGAAAAAAATTCGGATTGACAAATAAATAAGTGGGTATGTCGAATGTAATAAACGTCTTGCATTTGAGCAGAAACGATTCCATCAAACGAGGTGTAAGTTGATCTTGCAATAGCACAGGTGACAGCAGCACTAGATTGCGTTAGAATGAATATGGCAGTAAGCAGTCGTCCTGCAAGCATTCTGTAACCACTGCCTAACAAGAGCTCACAGTTTCCACCGAGCGTACAAAGGGTTTGAAAACGTTTGCGAATGTTTAAGACGTTCACAAATGATGTGTATTGGTGGAGACGTCTAATCATTGAGGGAACATGAGGGGCTGGGAACATTGAATTAGGGGATGACAATGAAGGCTATCAGTGTTTATTTTGTTTCATTTTTTGTGATAGAGCGGCACATTAGGGTTCGAAAACTTATTGCCTCTCAGTTGTCATTAATCTGATATAGGTACTATATGGGTGGGTGACTTTTCAGGTGGGGACCACACATGGTTTTCTCGTTGTACTGGAACAGGAACAATTTGGCAGAGCTCTGTAGCAGACCGCAAATCAGAATGTAGTCTTACTCCTATTAGGGCTTTGTTTATATTCCAAGATTTTGATGGGAATCTTAATATTGCATGGGTCTCTGGTTCTCTGGTTTTGCATTGCACTTAGACTAGAGAGTCTATTTATAATAGCTATTATTAAGAAAATATAACCAACTTTATTTGAAGAATGCTTAATAAATTGAGCATGCATCTCAATTATTTAAGGACTGCCTTACATTTCTCAGATATATTTATTTACAGAATTAAACCTTAGTAAGATTATAAAAATTAATGATTTCAATTTCTTCCTCTTTGTTATATGCAGAACATCAGGAGCATTGTTAGAAGATTTTACCAAATGAATCTCAGTAAAGAAACTATGGTGAAATTGTCAAAATTGATTTCTTATAGTATCCAAGTGTTTTGTTTACTGATAAGTTATCACAATGTATTGTGCTAGCGATCATCAGACGAAAGCACATGACAAGACATTTGTGGAAGCAAAGAAAAGATAACATGCTTCATGAGCAATTGCAAGCTACTTCATTTTTGTTTCTTTATTATTAATTGAATTTGATATAAAAAATATTATGGAGCTAGCCAGTTTGTCCCAATGAATTTCTGGTCTTGACTACAAATTGTCATAACAGTACAAAAACTACTTTTAGGATGGAACCTGAAATTATGGACTCATGTGTTAAATACTCTACTGCATCTGTGAACAACCAAAGCGGAAACACAATCATGGAGATGATAAACTGTTAGTACTGCAGGAAATTTGCACTGAGAGATATTAGAGACTAGAAATAAACGAATGATGATAAAAAGGGAGAGCAATTCAGCCTAGAACAAATGAAGGCTTGCAGATGGACGAATATAACCAATTTCATGGAGTCCTTTGAATTCTTCCTTGGTTATCTTCAACCGAGTTTGATCTAGACGTCATACTCAGGCATGAATCGGTGGGCCCTTAGTAGTTACAATATGGTGCAAGGCCAGCCTTCTGTATAAAGGGGCCCGGGTGCAAAAATCCTTTGGGGGCTCCAAAATATTTTTTCAAAGGTAAAAGTAAAAGGATTCAGAGTAAATGGACTCCTCTTAGATGCCCTCCTATCACATTCTGAGATCCTTCCTAATTTTGGAAGGTATTAAATTTTTGGATGATGCCATGTGTCCTAATATGTCGCCATTGCATTTATAAGTTGGCCTGAAAGCTTATGTGGGCGTCCACACCTTGGAACGTTTTCAGTTGGACCTGTGTTATTACATTTTTTATTACACTTCTGATTATTAAAGGTATTTTGGTTTTAACAACCCCAAAATAATGGCATTATTAAATTATTGACTCTTAACCTCTTAATCTGGGTTGTCCAACCTGTGGCCCATTGAGGCTTGTAATGTGGCCCATGGTGCATCATTTCTAATTATGCATTATAGCCTACCTGCTACTGTATGTAACACCTAACGTTATCTTCACCCGTTTTGGTTTTGACAGCCTATGGCTGGCAATCAGTTCATGGAGCAGCCGAGTGGCCCACAACACCAGAAAGGTTGTACAACCCTGGTGTAGTTCAATGGAAGGGCTGTTAGGTTACGTTTAGGTTATGTTGAATTGGCAGGGTCGAATGAGGGACGTTGCCCCTACAATCACGTATTAAACTTTTAATATTAGCAATGATCTGGGTCCTGATGGGTACTGATGATGGGGCCCCCTTCAATCGTGGGGCCCAGGTGCAATGCACCCTCTGCACCCCCCGGATGGTCGGCCCTGATATGGTGGCATACATTATATGATTCAAAAGGAGTTTCACAAGTTTAAAATTTTGATGTGAATGTTGGTAAGATGAATGTTTGTCATTTTGCCTCATCCGTCTAAACCCAAAGGTCTCTCCTCTCCCCAGCAGTCAAGTAGTTTATCAAAATAATAATAATGTATTGCTAATCCAGATCCAAAAAATTCTTCCATTCAGTTTACAAAATGGTTCACTTGCCGAGTACTGATAATGGCGTTTTCCTGTTTATCAACGTCTTCTTACCCTCCAAAAAGTGTATCTGTCCCAGTGGGTATTTTTCTTCTAACCTGAAATTTCAGCTTCACTTTATTGCAATCCACTAAATTCTTTCGGTTCCCATTTATCTGATTACTACTTCTAGCTATTAGTCTTATTCTTCGATCTAAGGTCTCACCTCTACTGTTTTGATCAAAATCTTCTGCCCTGCTATACAGCATGTAAATGCTATTAGGACGTAGCTACTGTCGAGCGCCTTCCTATAATTCTTAACAGAGGACCCTAAGCAAGGTATAGAAACCATTAGAAACACCAGAGAGTTATCACATCTGTATCAAATGCAAGTGTAACAAGAAAGTCTATCAAAAATTATGAACCCGTCTCTGTGGCTCAGAGGTAGCGTGCTTCATTCCCCAGCCGGCGTTTACAGGTTCTAATGGAGTGTTTAGTCTCCCTCCATCGTCTCTGTTTATCCATTTGAATAAATATACTTTCTCTTTTCTGATTTTCTCAAAATCATGGCTATCTAATTCACGAGTCTGATTAAAAGTACTGCACTGAGGCGAAACACATGAATGGCCTACCTGAAAGCCTGAAATTCAGATAATGCTTGTCATGTTTCAGAAAAATGAACTCCAGTAATTATTATCTAATTGCTGTGAGAATTTAAACTAAAGTAATAACATATATGGTGCCCCAAATCTATCCAAAAAGCACAATGAGGGCCCTATCAAATTTTAAATATTCCGTGGCATCTACTAAGGAAATTAATGATATAACCTAATCAACCACGTTCAACATAATGTGATGCTTTATAAAAGGGACAATTTGAAAAAATACAGTAATAAATAAATTACGTCCCTTTCAGTGAATAAATGGCATATGGCCATTGCACCTGTTGGTAGTCAGATATCCATCTTGAGAGACTGAGCTTGCAACAATGGAAAAGGGTGTGACAGAATCCATCCAACAACTTCGAATTATAAATATATTATTCAATGTGATGCTAGCATTCTATAGGACCAGAGGGTTCTAATAAAGGCTCAGTGGCGAGTTTTAAAGGTTAATGTCTAGGCCAGCTACACTTTACGGATCACAGAGTTGGGGAGTGTGTAAGACTCAAGACAACAGAATGAGAGTAGCAGGAATGGGCATGTTTCAAGGGCAGACAGTGGTAGGAGGGTAAGAGACACACTGAAAAGGAGTGATACACCTAGGCGTAAGACTAATCAGAGTGTTGGGCAGTGTGTAAGACTCAAGACAACAGAATAAGAGTAGCTGGTATGGGCATGTTTCAAGGGCAGATAGTAGTAGGAGAGGGAGAGAGAGAGACAGCTGGGTATAACAGGCTAAGGTGGTCGTTTGGTCCATCACAGGGATGCAGGTTATCAAGAAAGGAAAGACGCAGAGATGGGCCAGAAGAAATATGGGAGCAGGTTGTAGGAGTGGGATGAGGACCAGGATTACTGGATTAGTTTCATGGGTTGGGGAGCAAGCCAGGTAGCCATAACTGGGCGAACCGTTAGGAGGCTGCCCGCGGGAGATGAGGAGGTAGGTGAAAGGAAGAAGGAGAGGGTTAATTTGCAGCACCCAACGTTCTTTACCACCCACCCATGTTGGTTTTGACGTGGGCTTGCGCTGCTTAACGCAGGAGGGAATAGAGAGCCAGAAATCGTGGGCTCGACCTTGCGATAGCCGGTATAAGAGTACGATGATGGCTGAGCTTGAATGTTAGCAATCCTTATCAATTTAAAAGTTGTTTTGGTGTTTTGAATAAGCGGCTTTTGTATTTCTGCAGAAAATTTTAACTATGGTTATTGTAATCTTCTTAATAATGCTGCATTTCATAGAAAAGGAAATACAAAATTCATATCATTATATAAAACTTGAAAGGGAAAAGAATTTAGCAAAATTGAGAGAGAGAGCTGTCCATGACATATTGAATAGAGTAAATAGCAGGGCATTTACAGTCATAAAACCTACTTATTCATGTATAGTAAGTACAGTATGTGGTATTCAGAAAGGCCACAATTAGGTATAAATGCACTAGGCTGGGTATTATTTAATAACGCAATCCAATTAGGAAATTATTCATCCGAATAAAACGATACGTGACAAAATAAAATGAGTAGTGAATACCTGAATAAGAATTCAGAGATGTGTTATTTTGTTCCGTACATTTTTAAATAATAGCCACACAGTACTAATATGAAAAGATCTGCTCTGGTACACATAAGTGAACCGCTAAGTCAAATGAGAAACTGCCATGAAATGCAGTCTATAATTCAAGCTGTTACAATGTCAGATCGTGCGCCTGACACGTTCAAATTGGAGTTGACACGGTTGGGACATAAACTACACTACATATAAATTTCTCACTTTAAAATCATATTTCGGAATATAAGAATTACGACACGACTAAACTTCTTTAACCCTCATTAGTAACATGTATTGACATAATAAATTCGTATTCAAGTGCTTAAATAAAACTTATGACTATACGCATGCGCCCAATGCATTGATTAGACTACGTGATATAGGCGTGCTCGTTATTAAATGACCAAAATACAAGTTCCTGCCGGACACCATCTGGGTAGCGTGGTCGGGCTAAGGTCACGAGGTACATGGGACTCACGATAATTATAATTGATAAATATTTCTCTTGGGACATGAAAATGGATTTTTCATTAAATGGGGCCACTAGAGGTGGAAGGAGTTGAATTCATAGAGATGATCAAATAGAAAGGTGAGACGTGGCCTCATCATAGCGTCTCTTCCAAAACTAATGTACGGCAAAATTGTCAAGTTTGTCTTCATATATTGAATATAAAATTCTGTAATACAGGGACGTGAGTGTTTTAAGAGGCAGAAGTGCTACTTTAAAAACGACAATCCCCTTGATTTTTTTTTCAAAAAGGGTCAAATGGTTAAGCCAAAATTCCGGATGCATCAATACACTGAAATGTACAATATTGATTTAGGAGTTGTGCTCTTGGTTGTAACAGACATTGAACAGCGTTCATTAGTTGATTGAGCTATTAAACGCCCACTTCTAAGTTCTAAAGGCTATTGACTGAAACCAAGGAAAACGGTTACCGCCTACACCTGAAAATTTGGTTGATACACATATACGTCTCTTCAAAGCAAGCAAAAGCAACTCCTAACCCCTTTCCTGCCTATCTTGACACAGCCGGTTGCCGACCAAAGCTGCAACCCCTATGCTTATTTATTGTCGCTCTACTGTTCGTTGGGATACTCCACCGACGCCAGGAGGCGAGCTGCTACACCTCAAAATTTTTGCCTCATCTGCCCGTTCCATACTAGAGAGGGTTCTTTCACTACTGACGCAGTTACCAAGCATGCTACCCACTGCCCCACCGAGGCGGGAAGAGCGGCGAATTGCGTTGGACACACCAGTTCTCGTCTGATCACTGAAGTTAAGCAGCGCAACCCCAGCTAGTACTGACATAGGTGGCCGCTTGGGAAAACTGGGTACTGCTAATACCCAAAAATCGTCGCATTAGTGTAGTGTCTGTGCAGCCTCTGCATAAGAACTATGCTGTGGACGGGGCTCTAATGACCGTTGTAGTGGAAGGGCCCTAGAACACTAACAAATAACAACCGAGGCGGGGTATATAGGGGCCTACCAGTACGTTTCGTCAATCATGTAGAAATTCTTGATTGAGAGTAGCTTACATCATTTACACTAGAAGCCTCAAGCTTAAGACTCAACCTTTGAGCTACAATTGGGGGGGGCGCTTGGAAGTGTTGGTGGAGAAAGCATGGAGAGAGGTTGAGAGGCCACCCCCTGATAGGGATAATTACCACATTGTTGAAAACATGAATTTCATTTTCCTTATTTATTTTGGAGTAAAATTCATAGCTTGTCCCTCAGTCAATGTCTGCAAAGTCCCAAATAAGACTTGCCCAGCGTTAACACAAATGTGGCTGACCTGATATTAATCCAGCCCCCCTCCTTTTGAGTTTCTGAATCCTCCCCAGAATGCTAGGAAGTATAGGCAGTAGATGTCACCTGTCACTATGAAACAACCCTTTCTAGGCAGTTAAAATGAAATAAGTTGGCAAAATTCCAGGTGTAAGACTAAAAGCTCCTCAAGCTGTCAGTAGATAGCCATCAGAACAGACAGAGTTCATAAACCAATGAACATCTGCACTGATGGCGGCCCAAACAGTCAGATCCAACTGCGACTCGTAATGACCATAATTCAAAAAATTACTTTATAGTACCGCTATGTAAAAATGAAACTCTCCGGATCAGACATTTGAATGGATCACTATATAATCATAAAGACATCAGTTGATTGTAGCACTTAGATTATAGGTGTCTACCATTGTAAGAATTGGGACTCCAAACTATCATATCGGAAACAGTTAATGTGCAGAAAATGAATATGTTGGATTGGAGAGTATTAAAGCAAATAAACTAGAGTATTAAAGCATCATCTTTAAATTGTTATCCCAGCCTTAAGACGTCATGATAAAATTTGATAGAAAAAGGATGAATGGCATGTCGAAAGCCTATTAAATTTCTGCTAGTGTCCTTTAATACGACATTCATCAGCTTCTACCCCTCAACATCTACAGAATATATAGCAGTTGAAAAATTCATAAAGAAATTCGAAGAACAGAGAGTGATAAATCATAACTATTATCTAAAAAACGATATTGATATTGTATTTTTATAAAATGTTCCCAATATTAAAATACGTTTGCACAGTTATTTAATATCTAGATCTAGAAGTCAAGTTGTCCTGTATTTTAATGGATAACTTGGCCTCTATAGCAGTGCTCCGCAACCTTTTCTCACCTACGACACACCAAAGTTCTTCCTAGAATTCCGTGGCATATCAAAAGCTTCACACCTGTATCGGCTCAAGGCACACCGGTTGCGGAGCACTGCTCTATAGCATCACTACAAACTATTTTTCAGTAAACTGGCAAATCCAGTAACACTTTCAAACTCTTGGTTTGCCTAACAATGTAGGAAAACTTAGTGACTTCAATTGGAAACGACAAGAAAATAATTGGGCGAACTGGTGACCAAGGTGCAAGAGGTAAGGTACTTAGGATCAGTGTTCCAGAGCAATGTGGAGATAGACTTGGATGATAGAATCAATGGGGGATGGCTGAAGTGGAGACAGGCAAGTGAAGTCCTGTGCGTAGAAGGGCCCGGATAAACTTCAAAGGGAAGTTTTACAGGGTAGTGGTTAGGCCAGCTATGCTATATGGAGCAGTGTTGGGCAGTGAGGAAGAGCCACGTCAATAGAAAGCAAGTAGCCGAGATGCAAATGCTGTGGTATAAGAGTGGGGTGTCGACAGCCTTGTAGTGATAACCCGCTACAAGGTAAGTTTTTAATCTTTTGGATATTTCTTTCTCTTATTTGAACTTGCTAGTGTGGTCCTAGATTATTATTAGCAGGGTTAACTCTGATAACCGGCGTTACTTTCAATCCAATGACGTATTCATGACACATCTCAGTGTTGACCTCTTTCAGACTAGAATTAAACTTTGTAAGAAAAGCTCTCCCCCTTCCAAAGTTGAAACAGCACTGACATCAACCTTCAGAGACTAAAGTTACTTTTAAGTGGAATTTAGCAGTTCCTTGGCAGCAGCTTTCAGCTGAATTCATTTCAAAAAGAGTCTACTGCATATCCTCTCTCAATCAACCATACAGGCTGGTCAGCACTGACCTTCTAGACAAGGGACTTCAACAATAAGCTAAGTTAGATATATTCCAGAAGGTGACCTCAAGAAAATTTGAGTAAGACCAGTGCAAAATGTATAAGCACTTTTAATTTTTGCAAATAACAGCTGCCTTTGGTCACTTTGAAGATCTGCCATGCACTGACCAACGTCGAATTTGCAACGCATGATGGAATTGCTGCTTTACTGACAAGTCCACAAGCTGCTTTGCAGAGGAGTAAGGTGATACACAACTGATTGTTAAAAATGATTGATTCATTTATGAGCAGTGGAGTAAGAACTCAATCATTTCGTAAAGTCAAGCTACTGTTAGCTTAGTAGTAGATACTATAAGGCTCGAACTGGTAATTGGGTTCACAAAACTCAGGGGAATCTCATACAGGATGTCAGATTATAATGCTGATGACGTGGAGCATGGATAATCTGAACCACATTTCATTAAGGTCGATGGCCTACATTCTCATCTACTATGATCGTAATTTGAAGATGAGCCGCTATCACAGGCTTTCATTTGGTGCCCTATGCAGGATAAAGAAGATTGAGGCGCGTGTAGCATCACTGACTAATGATTCAGATTTAACATGACAGAGAAATTACAGTCAAATTAAATAGCAAAGTCTATAAGACAGTGGTGAGGTCACTATATACGAAGATATGAACCACAGCATGTAGACGGAGTGGTTCAATTCCCAGTTGTGGAGATATGATGGTGTTATGACCGTGGTTCTCCTTCTCTCTTCCTCATTGGAGCCTTGAAGGCCGTATGTGCAAGCTGACGTCAAAAAAGGGAGCTGAACTCGTAAATCAGATTGTTGGGAATTTGCATAAATCTTCTCAAGCAGTTTATGACATGCAATGTGAGACCAGTCAACAGCCTTTCGCTGCACTGAAAGTGCAATATTAAATCAAAGTCAGGACAATGAAATGCAGAAAATCAGGAATTGCATATTCATGGACAATAGGCGTATGAAAGTAGCTAAATTTGCTGAAATGCAAAAGATAAGATTTCGCTACTGTAGTTCATCTAAAAGCAATGTAATCATTATTTCTTCATTAGTGCCCAAGGACATTGCCCTAACCTTTCAAAAGTTTTCTGGGATAAAAAAAATTAATACGAAAACCTTATAATTTAAAATTCTAATTATTTAATTGTGCTTTCGTATTCATTATCACACCAACGCACCTTACACCACAACACACACATGCTCACTCCTATATTCGTTAGTTGTGGGTGACAAGTAAAGCAGGAGATCGCTTCCCTTCGTTAAATTTTGTTATATTAATGCACGTATCCATGTACGTCATTACATTGTAGAGAGAGAGGGGTAATTTGTAGATTGGGTGATAATAAAAGGGTTCAGGGTGCCTGTAGTTAATGGCACCGTCATAGCGGAAATGTTGACTTTTTGTAATTAACATTTTTAAAATATGGTTAATGGATCTAAGGCCTCAAGCGCCATTTTATTATAAAATAGCGTCATAGCATCATCTCCTCTCCTTCAACAAATATGGTTAGAAAATGGTAGAGCAGAATATTTGAAAATCATTTATCGCCAATGGGGTACTTCTGTGGAAGTAATTTAATAAAATGTACAAGGGACAATTGAAAAGCATTCAAAATATTAAAAAAAACTGTTTTGCGCATCACTATCCCCCCTCTGCCCCCCCAACACAAAGAAACACAGTTCTCTTGTATAGACTTTGAATGATGTTTTATGATAGATCCACTGCGGAGCGGGCTGAATCCCTACGTGACGGAAAGAAGGACACTGGAAGGGTTAACTTACCGGCAAGCAAAAGACATCCAGAGTTCATGAGACCTAACCATGCTATAGACAGAGGACGCAGGGGAGTATCCACGAAAGCAGGGAGCGGCAAATTGCGTTAGACACACCAGTTCTCGTCTGATCACTGAAATTAAGCAACGCAACCTCAGTTAGTACCGACATGGGTGGCCGCTTGGGAAAACTGGGCACCGTTAGTATCCAAAAATCGTCGCATAAGTGTAGTGTCTGTGCAGTCCCTGCATCAGAACTACACTGTGGACGGGGCTCTAATGACCTTGTAGTTGAAGGGCCCTAAAACACCAACAAACAGTCCATGAAAGCAGGATCAACAAAATTTTCATTCACAAAAATATTTTCAAATATTTGCATTCATAAAAATTATAAATAGAAGCATCTAACACAGGCCCGATTTCATAAATAAAAATACATTTATTAGTATGTAGGACCAAGAGCCTACAATGGTGCCTGGTTGATTGATTGCTTGTTTTTTTTATTTTTGGTTCGTTGGTGTTTTAGGGCCCTTCAACTACAAGGTCATTAAAGCCCCGTGCACTGCGTAGTCCTAATGCAGAGACTGCACAGACACTACACTAATGCGACGATTATTGGGTATTAGCGGTACCCAGTTTTTCCAAGCGACCACCCATGTTAGTACTAGATGGGGTTGCGTTGCTGAACTTCAGTGATCAGACGAGAACTGGTGCGTCCAACCAAGACGTCCTAAACAGAGGCTTTGATCCAACGCAATAAGCCGCTCCCACAATTGTGTCTAGGAACTACGAAAATTTTAATGCTATTCTGAGGAGAATGGGTTACGAGAAAAGTAGGCATCTCCGTGTGGGGCAGCCTTCTAGCTTTCAAACTCATAAAAAATGAATCACCTCTTTTTTCCTTTCCCTCACAAACTCATTAAAGGTCACTTTTGCTTACTTGTCAGAAACATGTCAAAGACATTCATGACGGATTATACGTCCATTTTAAACTGTTCAATCCAATCACTGAAGCATAACTTTGCTTCCATATTACACCGGCAAATGACAATGAATATTTGTCCATGACAGATCAGATCCGAAGTGCACAAAAAGCATCGTAACATGCTGCTCTTTAGACTTTGGTGCAAGCAGGAATGGGAGTGGCGATGGTGATTGCAGATGCTTATTCAGCTAACAAGGCTGCATTCAACAAATTGTTGTCGATTTGTCTCCCCCAAACTCTCATATGCGCAGTTTTGACCCTAATATTTTACCCCATTTTATCTGGTATTCGCTCCTTTGCGCAGATGTCATGGGGTTACAGATGCAAGGCTAGCCTTCACAGAAAGACACTACGGGACAGTAGTAGGGACAACCCTGGGTGCTTTAAACTCCAAAGACAAATACGGAGTCAACAACACTATTTTACATACTAACATCTTTCAAGGCATCAATAAGGAAGAAATTGAGAAGAAAGCGGTAACAGCATTATCGTGTCCCCACAGCTGGAAATTGAACATGGTCCACATACTGACCTGGTAAAGGCAGCATAGGGTTATAGACACTGTTGAAGGTGGTCCAGGTGATAAAAAAAGTGCTTTAAAGACATGAGGCACCTCGGGTGGCAAATTCAAACTTCATCGTGTGTCGACAGAGATTTCGTGGAAACCGATTAAAGCACCTTTACCTTAACATCAAAAATTCAAGTCTTGATTAAATAAAACACATTTTAAGTATAAAACTGCAGAGTGAAAATGTGATTTAGCTTCAGGGTGACACCAAAACATGTGCAAAGTGGCACTGCAACTTCAATAAAACTGTGTGTCAACGTGAGTCTACTCATCACCACTTTTGTGTGGCGGTCTTACAATAACTTTCACGACTATTTAAGATCAAGAGTCAATGCATGCATGTCTTAAAAGGTGAACAGAAGACTTCTGACGTCCTGTCAGCGCCAAAGAGCACCATACAATATTATGGTAATGACATCTTGATGATGTCCATGCTCCTCTTTCCTCTCTGTTCTTCTACAGTCATTCTCCTGTTTACCTCCTCTACCACATATTGTTCAGTATGGTCACTCCGAACGCATCGGTCCGGCACTGCCATGGGAATAACTAAGATTGATGAATGGCTGTAATTATAATAGAAGTCCGATAATCACCAACTGACTAACTAATTCTCATTGAATACACTGTAAGCAGCGCTGATAGGCCAAATTGGCAGTAGAGAGAATGACTCTCATTCCTAATTTCCACCCCAAGGAACCTGAAGCATAGTATCTATTCTGCCATATATTGCCTACCTGATATAATGACACCTTCTTGCAGAAAGTTCCTCACATTATCCTCACCAAGAGCATTCCATTGCCGAATAATCCCTGGGGAAAAAGACCAGTAATACGAGTCTGTCCGTGCCCTGATCGCCTTCAATGTAATGGATGATCCTTCCACCCCTATACTCTGCAAGGGATAAGCTTCCAACTGGAGGACCTTCGTACCCTATTTTCAACAGCCTGTTAAAAAAAGATTAATGGTCAGGTGGAGTCACTCTAACGGCAGGAGTCACATGCAATTTAAACCCCAAGAAACGCAGTGAATTACATTTGATGTCAATAACGTCTCCAAAGCCTGGACTTGAACTGTAAATTTGTACACCACGTTACTGAACACGCCAGGGCAATTTGATCACTGTATTAAATTATATCACAGTGCTACTTGACACATGTTGAAAATGACACCCTGAATTGGGTATTTTTTAAACATTTAACCTTGAAAGTGAATATCACAATTAACCACCTTTCAAAATCACAATTCCTCCATTCCCTCCTACGCGCATCATGGAGCTGTGAAGAGACACATCTGGCAATTGATAAAAAATGATTTCAGATAGTGAATATTGCTCTGAAGGATGTTGTAATCATCAGTCTGAAACTAATCGAAATGCATATTTCATATTATGAGGCGTTGAAAAATTAATAATTTGCATAAAGAATAGTACGCGACTTACAGACTCTTTACCCCAAAGCACAAAGTCCTTTGGCATCTGACAACATTGAATTGTTGTTGTTGTTTTAGGGCCCTTCAACTACAAGGTCATTAGAGCCCCGTCCACAGCATAGTTCTTATGCACAGACACTACACTAATGCGACGATTTTTGGGTATTAGCAGTACCCAGTTTTCTCAAGCGGCCACCCATGTCAGTACTAGCTGGGGTTGCGCTGGTTAACTTCAATGATCAGACGAGAACTGGTGTGTCCAACGCAATTTGCCGCTCCCCCAGACAACATTGAAAACCATTGCGATGGAGAGTAATGGTGGTGAGTACTTCTACACTCATCATCATACCCTTCTCTCATCTGTGGCAGGGTCGGGTCTGCGGGTCCGCTGAAAATGCTCTGACTGGGGGTACCCCAGCCAGGCGTCTGGAATCCGCAGGAAATATTGGTTGAGTTCTCTGTTGGGGATACCGGCCTACAATGGTGAGTACTTCTGCAGTGAGGATAATGAAATATTGCCAAATCTGTTAATCCCGCCTTGGTGGCGCAATGGGTAGCGTGCTCGGTAACTGCGTCAGTGGTTCTAGATTCGATACTGGACCTTTTGTTTGTTTGTTTGTTGGTGTTTAAGGTCCCGTCAACTACAAGGTCATTAGAGACCCGTCCACTGCGTAGTTCTAATGCATATGCTGCACAGACACTACACCAATGCGACGATTATTGGGTATTAGCAGTACCCAGCTTTCCGGAGCGACCACCCATGTCAGTACTAACTGGGCTTGCGTTGCTTAACTTCAGTGATCAGACGAGAACTGGTGTGTCCAACGCAACTCGCCGCTCCCAATACTGGACCGAGGTGGGTTGGATTCTTTCGAAGCCCCTAGTGCTCCTTCAGATGAGAAGTAAAACCGAGTTCCCGTGTGGTGTACGATGGCATTTGCATGTAAAAGAACCGTTTCTACTATGGAGCGGGTAAATGAGGCAAACTTTCCAGGTGTAGGCGCCGCTCGGTGGAGTACCCCAACGGACAGTAGACCGTCGACAAATAAGCATAAGGGTTGCAGGTTTGGTCGGCAGACGGCTGTGGTAAAACACTGTCCAATACATCACTCTTGTGTCCATTCAGAGGGACGAGATGGGTACCCGACCCTACCATAAGGGGAAAAGGGTTAGGAGTTGCTTTGGTTTGTATTAAGTATGTGTTACCGGCAAAACCACGGTGAGCAGCTAAAAAAAAGACAAAGGACATCCTACATTTTCCATACAGTTGTACTAGTTGCGAGTTATATGCAATAATTATAATTACAGAAGTCCTGAAGAGCCGCAGAACTCTAAAGAAGATTAAATAGTTTTGAACTAACAGCACTTCAGATTTGCAGGCTTTGGAGACCAATAAATGTCATTCGAGATTCTACCATTCTGTCTGGCAAAATGAACCAGACAGCAAAATTAGTCGTTTACGTCAAAAAAAGTCATATGAAAAGTTTAAAAAAGCCGCTAAAGTATTTTAAACATAGTTGAATAAATTTTATTTCCTATTACCGTGATGCATAATGCATGTTTTGGAGTATAATATAAGGCATAATAAAAGATTGCGGTATTTAGTTTGCAGTTAGTGATGCGCAACAATCGTTCAAAAAGTTCACACATTAAGTTCCCTTCTATCCTGCCAATTCTCACATTTAATCATTTCTGTCGGTTTCTCATCATCATACCCTTATCGCGCCTATGGCAGGGCGGAATCTGCGAGTTATGGTTCTCCATTCCCTCTTGCTTCCCATCCGGATTGTATCTGCTCGTTACCATATTGAAGAAGGCACATCATCTTCTGTCAAGGTTCATTTTGATTTGTTGGTGTTTTAGGGCCCTTCAACTAAGACTGTCATTAGATAGTTCTAATGCAGAGTCTGCACGGACACTGGTACCGTGTTGCCAAGCGGTCACCCATACTAGTACTAGTACTATCTGGTGTTGCGATGATTCCCTTCACGGATAGGACAAGAACTTCTGGGTACAACGCAATACAGCAGCTCCCACCACAGCACGGATGTCAAATTGAAGACTCGACTAGTTTGCAGTTAACCATTATTGGTAGTTATTTTTAATGCCATAATAATAATCTTGACATCACTAACGATCGCTGATAAGCTGACAAGCAAAGCGGAATGATATCCAGTACCGATGTTCACCAACCGGTATGATTACAGCACAGTGATATTGAAATTGAAGTAGTAGCAGTGAACATTTTGCGGACCACTCAACCATTAAGGTCATGTGGACCTAATCAATATCTTTTAATATATCCCCACAACAGCCAATAGTGTTTGGTTCTCATCTGTCTTCTCATATTCCTTATAGGATGCAGTGCAGACAAAGTACGTTTGACCATAAAATACTGTCTGCAAAATGCCGTCTCTCCTCGACTGTCATTCAACAACAGCGAGATCAGAACTCCTACATAGGTACTACATATTTATGTTTTCATCCTAAACAAGCTACGGATCACGCTTGCATACACATTGCAATTTATAGTGGAATGAAGTAGGGCACTTGCTACTTGTGACTACTGAAATTGAAGCAAAGGAAACTTCAGAATGAGGGGTAAGCATCTGTATTTCAACAAGACTACTGGCAATATTTTCAGTTACTTCAATCAATTGGAAGAAAAGCAAATCCTGACATTTTTCCTGTCTATGGCAGGGTCGGGTATCCATCTTGTCCTTCTGAATGGAGAGAAGGGTGATATATAACAGTGGCTTTCCGCAGCGGGCTGCCGACCAAAGCTGCAATCCCTGTTCGTTGCGGTACTCCACCGACGCCAGGGTGCGAGCTCCTACACCTGGAAATTTTGCCTCATCTACCCGTTGCATAGTAGAGAGGGCTCTTTTACGTGCAAACGCGGGACTTCGCTTTTACTTCTCATCCGAAGGAAGGCGCACTCAGGGTATCCCCACCGGAAAGAAGCCAACCCACTTCGGTGCAGTTTGGAACTTAGACCCACTGACGCAGTTACCGAGCACGCTACCCACCGCGCCACCGAGGTGGGATACTGCAATCAACTACAGCAACATTGTGATTTATTGCTGCATTGCGCTGCTTCAGGGGCGGACCCAGAGTGGTAGCAATGCAGCAATTCCTCCCCCTTCAGTGCCTCAATGGGGCGTAAGTGATGAGGTATTTTTGCATTGCTATCCTCATTTCTATACTGCCAGTCCAATCTGTAGTTGGCTAAACCACTTAACATAGGAGATTGTGTAAGGGGCAGGAGAGGACCAATTGCAACTGCTAGTTAGATTTATACTAAAGGATTTCGAATATTTAAAAACATTTGGGGCGCACTTTTTTTGAAGTGCACCCCTACCCACTGCGCTGCTTGTAGCCAAGTCTCTACTGGAAGGGTCAAAAACGGAAAGACATTTAATGGGGGCATTATGTGGCCTGTCAAAAGGTGACAGTGCAGTCCACATCAGTAGGTCAAACGCCGAAGCATTAAGTTGGCCGGGCCGAGGACTACAGGAACACCTTGTTCCAGGCGCTCTCAAATCTGAAATTATACTTCAATGTGTATTGTAGATGAAGCATTTTGTAGTATAAAGTTTAAGACTTTTTTTAACCTTCAATCCTCTTATACAACGAAAAACTTTCTTTTAAACCTGCTTAAAATGAAAGACGTTTGTAATCCTTATTTTTTACACATGTAGTCCAAACAAGCCACTCTTAAGATGGATATAATCAGATTCTGATTCTTGTTTCGGCTCCAAATTCAGAGTGTTCACTCGACTTCGAGACGTTCAGGCGTGCTGTCATCACCACTCCTAACCCTTTTCCAGCCAATTGCAAAGGTCGGGAACACATTTGTCCTGTTAACACAAGGAACGCAGGGGAAAGGGGGAAGAGGAAGAACTGTCATACCATATTTTTACGTAAGGACTCAACCCCTGCTTATTGAAAGTCGGCTTATTTTCTTTTTCGGATTACATATTTTTCCGACTCCTGAAGCGCGGGGAGGACCTCCTACACAAGGAAATTGCATACTAATGTATATTGAAGAAAGGACTCCTTTAAGAGCAGAGTAGCATCGTACACACCACATGGGACCACCTCTGCTTTCCATTCGACAGAAGGCGCACTTGGATTTTTCGTTTGCTCTACAAAAAGTCATCTACTTGAATTAAGATCGACCCTGCAACCCTGTAATCACGAGTCAATCACACTATCACTGAATCATTTAGATGTGCTCCTGCTTGAGATGTGAACCTGCCTCGGCGGCGCAGTGGGTAGCACGCTCGGTAACTGCGTCAGTAGTTCTAGGTTCGTACTAGAGAGAGGCCCCCAGAGTGCGCCTCCTTTCGGATGAGAAGTAAAACCGAGGTCCCGTGTAGTACACGATGGCATTTTCACGTTAAAAGAACCCTATCTACTAGGCAACGGGTAGATGAGGCAAAATTTCCAGGTGTAGGAGCTCGCCGCCTGGTGTCGGTGGAATGCTCCAACGACCAGTAGGCCGACGATAAATGAACATACGGATCGCATCTTTGGTCGGCAACCGGCTGTGGAAAAACACTATCGTAATAGACCGCCCTTGTGTCCATTCAGAAGGACAAGAAGGGTACCCGACCCTGCCATAGGTGGGAAAAAAAGGTTAGGAGTTGCTTTTGAGATGTGTTAGAGGAGATGACAGCTCCTGAATGATGCTCATCATGACATCCTTTATGGATGATCCGCAAATTTCCTATCTTCACATTTCAGTTCAAATTGTTTATTTTACACTGCTGTCTTTCAAAAGGGCACATTATATCTCATATTGACTGTATTAGGCATCAAGTAAAATAGCGAAAACCTGGATAGGGTATGGTGGAGATGGAGAGCATTTTCATTGGATTTTAAATTCGGTTAATGATGTTTCGATAGTCAATTGAATGTGTAGTCAACATTGGAGAAGAAAACCGGATTCTATTATAAAACAAGTAGACACAGAGAGAAAAATAAAAAGGAGAGAAAAGTGGCAGTCAGCCAGTCAGTAGCTTTGATATTAAAGTAAAAAAAAAACCCCTCCTTATCTCTAGTTTATTATTTTTTTTCTCCTTATTGCCTTTCTTTTTTCGTCGTTTATGATTCACGTCTAAAACAGACGAGTTTTACCGCTCTTCCTTTTCTCTTACGTATCTCTCTTTTCAAGCTTCAAGTTTTACCCTAGAAAATGGATTCGTAAGCTAATAGTGCGACTGCGAAACTGGGGCTACAATGCCCCGGAAGAGCATTTCTCATGGTTGTCAAGGTAACCGGCTCACTTTCTTTTTCTCATTCTCAGCTTCTCATTTCATTTCAGAAGGGATTCTGTCCCCCTCTTTTCTCCACTTCTCCATCCTCAGTTTTCATCAACTGGGATGAATGAATTGATAACAAACTGTGGTGTGCTACCAGAAATGAGTAAACGAATGTTTATTGTGGGGACGAGAGAGAGAAAGGGACAGAAGATGGGAATAGAGGAAGTGGAGAGCTGGATTTTTTTTATAGATATATATATAGAAAAAAATGTATGTGGTAGATAACTAAATCTCTGGATTTAAATCCATCGATCTGCTCACCGAAATGGTGTCAAACGAGTGTATGTGCCTGAGGTGTAATAAGGGAGGTCTGTGGATCTATAAAATTCACTTGGAGTCTTTAGCATGTCTTACACGCAGAAACAGTGAGAGAGAGAGAGAGAGAGATTCCAGCATTTTATAACTGCATAGTAGACACACATAGCTTGCTCTTTGGTGACTTCAGAAGAAGCGCACAGCACAAGTTGTGTATATGTACACAATGTCTACATATATTTAGATACATTTATTACTGGTGCAGCAGCAGCAACAGCAGATATATAAATAAGCGCATACACACATAGCAGAAAATAGGGGGAATGAAATAAAAATCTAGAGGGAAGACGTGTGCTTTCTGCCTGATAACACTAGTGTACACATGAACACGTTTTCTTTGCTTTCTGTCACTAATAATTTGTAACTCTCTAGGCAATGTATTTCCATATCATGCATCCATTTGTCAATGCTTCTCATATACCATCCATACCACACACACATTGGACTTCCAACCTCAGATACAAGCCTGATGACAACGCAAAGCAGATACATTTTACTAATGTGATCCTATTGTTTCCAATAAGTGATTCCACCCAATTTTTCTTTTCAATGCGCTTATACACACCATTGAGAATTCATCCCACTGAAAAACACAAACCGACAACACACACACATAGTCCTTTGTTTTTTTCTCTTTCACTGTGTCATTTCAATTTCTCACATTTACCACCAAAGCTCCTATTCTGCACCTACCTACCAACCAACCAAGAATAACATTTAAACAGAACCTTTAATATTATTACGAATATTTCAACAATCCTTCCATTCATCATCTTCAGCACGGTTGATTCAACTGTAAATATATGACGAGGGAACCTCTTCCGGATTCACAAATTTCCTTTTAGACTCTCTCTCTCTTTCTCTGGTGCTCACAATACAGATACAATTCGAAAGAGTAACGGTCACGTCACTACATATTAAATACACAAATGGTCCATAGTCAATTTGCTTGTAATATCCGGTTTACCATTTTTGATCAATGAAATTTGATAGTGAATTGATTTTACTGGGTGTCGACTACTGACCCTTACAGTAGATAGCTAGAAACTCATATATAGGATCTAAAAACAGCTTTTTGCAGAAAACAACACGGTGCACCAAAATGACCTCCCTCTCTAATATTACATCTGTCCAATTTGAATATTGGCTCATATAACACGAATCGCGCTTGATTGCGATAACTTTCTCTTGTTGGCATTTTTTGAGAGTCGGTTAGAAGTAACATGATCAGAGTACAGCATGTAATATGATATTCTGTCAATTTCTGCAAACAAGTGCAGGAAATACTATCACTGGTTAAAAAAATAGTCATTCAAAGGTACTAATGGGGTGATTTGTAGTCGGTGTGGGACATGAGGACTCTACTGGCTCTAAGTTGTGCTTTCTGCGAATTGCTGGTGTCGTTTGCCAGGTGTATTACCCAAAAGGGGACACTGGGAGCACAAAAAGATTCTGAGAGCTAAAATGTTGTCAGAGAACGATAGAGCTAGTGGTCATGTACAGAGAAGAGACGCATCAGAAAAAAAAACTGTTGGTTTGAAACTCGGAGAGGGAAATGCTTAATTTCGAAGACGAGGAGCGAGGAACGACTGGAAATGTGGCACACTTACAGGGTCCTCATATAATATTAATGTTAAAAAAACCGTTATTTTTTGGATGGTTTCAGAATGTCCTGTGATGGCGTTGGGTTTAGTCAGCACATAACTTTAATGGGATAATTTCAGCCTCCTAGTGCCCTCCTCTGAGAATGTCCCTCCAGCAGGAATGCCACTGCAGTTCGAAGGAAATGATGAACCCAATTATTAAACCGAAAGACTCAGGAAATGAGGCTTGCTGCTTTGAGGACAATTTGTCGACGGCTGGGAAAGTGTTCTTATAACTGGGAATTTTGCGAATCTAACCATATATTCTTTTAGGTGCAAGTGATTAAGGGACTGTGGTTTTACTTTCCGAGTGACGGTAGACGGACTGGGGGTTTCTCTGTTGTCGGAAGGAAACTCCCATCTACGAACCCACTTAAATTTCATAAACGTGCTTAATGAGAGTTGTTTATTTATTGCCATTTTACTTGAAGTGCAACAACTATCAATCCTTTATAGTGCCCAAGAGTAGAATTACAACCATATAGGCTATGTCTCAAAAGTCCGGGGTTTGAATTCACAATCAACTGCAGTAGTTCACCTTTAATCTGAGAATCGCTGCCTGATAATTGACTAAACACCAGAAATCTATAATGGTGGAGGGGAGGGGGGCAAATGATGTGCAACTGATCAATCATAAGTCCTTTTTCATTGCAAATTTCTGGTTACGATCTTGGTGAAACGACTGATGTTATTTAAACTTCGCGCTGTTACTGCTACTAACAGCATAACGCAATCATACAAGGGGTACTGCAAGTGACACCGATTCCACTCACCGGGTTTGTAATGGATGGATGTACAACATTAATAAGATACATATAAGTATGAGGCAGCATAAAATATAGTGCTTTTCTAACCATGATGCAGTAAGAGCACACAAGGGGACGCCATTTCAAAAATGGCAAAAATTCAAATGCTTTTCATAAACTAATCATATTACTATTGATCAAAATGTTCAGTGCAGCTGATTAGCATTTCCTTGCAAGGCACGTTGCTGCCGCCGACATATCTTCACAGTAAAATGTGACTGAGCATAGGCAGAGCTGATCATAAGCCCATTCTAACCGTCAGTGACACGGGCCCCGAAAATGACAAAGCCACATGACATTTTCAACCCCATGATTTAATATAGTAACAGAGGCAATAGTTACAAGGGGACACAGTATAACCAGACAATTGAAGTCCAAAGGTCATTACTACACTTGGTAAACTCAATTAGAGTTAACGGTGGTGAACGTATAGACCAGGGTCCCTGCAGCATTTATACCGGTATGAGATGGAAATGACTGCCATCAAAACTCCATTTATAGGGAAAATTTAAAACAGGGTTCCTTGTTTTTAAAAAATATAAAACATTGTTTTCGGTGAAAGCAACATCTTACACGGCTAGCCACATACTATGGCATATTTCCCATTCAAAAAGCAAGGTGAGAAAGGGTCACTGTGGGTACCCCGGCACTCCTGTGAGCCATCGCCATCCGAGGGCAACATTTTAAAATTCTAACATTTTTGATTACCATAGGTCATTCCTTTAGCTTTTCTCCGGGCTTAATTTTATGCCCAATTCTGATCTGGATAAGCCATAACCTGACCCACCAAAATCCAACGCCTTGCGGAACTCGGCATTATGAGCCAAATCCTGACCCCAATGACTCTCCCTCCAACCTATCCTATTCTGTTTCACTCCAGACTCATTATACCCAGAACTACAATCAAGCTCAGAGACGTAGCAATGTTTGTGCCGCCCTTCGCAAATATCTATTATTGCGCCCTTACGTCAGCACTACACTGCACACGCTATTTCTAACAGTGATAGCGCCCTGGAGCGGTGAGCTGCGTTGGACACACTAGTTCTCGTCTGATCACTGAAGTTAAGCAACGCAAGTCCAGTTAGTACTGACATGGGTGGTCGCTCGGGAAAGCTGGGTACTGCTAATACCCAATAATCGTCGCATTAGTGTAGTGTCTGTGCAGTATATGCATTAGAACTATGCAGTGGACGGGTCTCTAATGACCTCGTAGTTGACGGGACCTTAAACACCAAAAAACAACAAAATCCTCGCGCCCTTGGCATTTGTCCCATTTCCAATGCATTGCTACGTCTCTGGTCCAAGCTTACGGTATTTGTCGCATGATAATTTTAGCACACTAAGAGTTCACCCAATCGTTGATCCTCTTTAAAAGGGGCAACATATTTACTACATATTATTTATTTGTATTTCATAATGTGCCTATGTTCAGAAGGGCCTCGTGTCCTAGAGGAATTGTCTGTATCCACAAGCAGCTCCTTCCATTCTAGTAATTCTAACGCAATCTCTGAAGAAAACAAATTTCACATTCATCGACACCCTGTAAAGGACCTTTATAAATGAAGTTTTATTGTGTAAGGCGGTGCATGTGCTCTTTAAAAATCGCTCTCTCTCTCTCTCTCTCTCCATCTCTGCTTTTAATATAAATTCCCATTCAACTCCTAAGTCGCATATAATGAATGGGTAAGAAAACTCCAGGTTTAAAATGCTCATTAATTTGCATTCAGGCTTTAACTATTTAGTCCCCTTATCGAAAGAATTACATCATTTAGTGCTTTGCCACCAGAACTCGATTTACGCTTTTTTTCGCCCCCGTACAATTGAAATAAATATAGTCAGATTTTCGTGGACAAGTGCTGCTATGTATTTTCCCCTGCAAATGTAACTCTTAAAGTAACCCCAAGAATCGATAAACGAAAAATTCGATTTTATGAAGACTGCATTAAAGCTGTCGTTAAATTGTAGAAATAATGTGCATCCAAAGATGCTATTTCCAATTACTCCAACATTAGTTGATCATTCAACTGCTAGAGTGAACAAGATGCAAAAATAAGACTTTCCAATCAATTACTAACTTTATTTAATGGGTTGAAATACCTATCTGACGATTAATCCCCAGTTGCCAAGACAACACCGATAATCCCTCACCCAAATGGGGTTATATCTTTTTTGGGCGGTCCAATTCAACTGATAACTAACCTACTCTCATATCGCATGCCAATGTCTGCACGTATGGTGCATTGCCCAGTGGTCACTATTCCACTGCAACCACAGATTATATACCATAAATCCACACACGTAGGAAGTGTGTATTTTAGGGTCCATCAACTACTACCTTCAGGATTATATGAGCTCACATATAGGGAAGAAAACTCCTTAAGTCCCCTGCTACAAATTCGGCAAAAGAAGAAGATGATGGGGATTCTTGGAAAAGGCGAAATATCAATTGCCGAATAACTTACAACCACCCAGACAACATTATATGATTCGGTTCCTTGGTGCCATTCATGGAATGGACCAAACCATCTGACCTTTACTCCATTTAAGATAGTAGACTCAGGGAGAAAGAAGAAATCTACTGCAATCATTAAAGGTCACCAAACTACTGTGACGCCACATCATTTTGCATTCCTGACTTCCTGATATCCGTCCTATATTTATCCGTCTTTATTATCTCTGTAAATTTCTGTCTGATTTCTAACTAGATTTCTTGACGTCCATAGGTAAGTCATCCTGCCCTAAGTGGTGGGATAAGACTAGTAGCAGCAGCAAAAGGGCAGGCTCGAAATCCGTTGGAGATGCTAGGAGAAATAAGAAGCAGTTCATCAACCATAGAGTGCCAATTCGAGTTGATGTCCCCTTTTGGTCCTTAGCCTCATCAAGAGACAAAAACACCTATATACACACACTCAGGGCAGAGAGAGGTAACAAATCCGATTTGTTGTATATCAGACTTTCAGAAAATTAATGCATTTGGGTGAAAATTCTGAGTGAATGCCACATATAGAAGACAGGAGAAGTAATTCCTCTAACATAATTGGCTTGATTCATTTTTCTGTGTGTGTGTGTGTGCATGTCAAAATTGTGGAGAAATGTAATTTTGTCAACTCTTCAGCATCAACGGACCTTCAAATTCATTTGTTTCAAGAGCTGGTGTTGAAGATGATGATGATGATGATGAAGAAGAAGAAAAAAGTAACAATATTACCAAATAAACAAAATACAGATTGTGGTGAAAAGAAATGAAGCAGTTAACATGGCAAAGCTGTCGGCATTATCCTGATGCCTGTTCATTTCTTCTCCTATCAACCTGTCGCAACACTGCAGTAAACCATATTTAGATACAGTATAAAATCAACAAACCAGTGATTTAACTAAACTTCTGCACAATTTCAAAACAATTGTTTCTAGTATTTCAATTTTCATTCCTCGAGAAAAGATTCAGTATACATTATATGGACCATATATCGCCTCTAGTATTGAGTTCAGCGCATGGATGGTTCAGAGTGGTGACAGGATGACAAAGATGCTCCAAAATGAAAATGCATCCTTTGTAATATTTTTTTAGATTGTAGAGACAATGATTCCCCATAGGCATTTCAACATCAAGATGCAAAAGCATTCTTCTCTTATTCTATTAGCGACACGCCACGTAAATTGCTGACAGGAATTTGACCAGTGAAGAAGTCAGTGGAATCTACTGAAAGTACGTTAAGTGAAGACAAGCCCAAAATTGATTAAAATATATATGCTCTTAGAAAAAAATAGGGTGAGAGCGCGTATCTTCATTTTTTCCCCTTGCTGGTCTAACATCTCAACCAGATTTTAATACAACAACTACTTCAAACATCAGATTTTAGATTCTTCTTACCAACCCCACACTCCTTACTCTACTATCTAATTCAATAATGCTACAACGGTTCAATTTTAAGGGTTGTCTTATTTTTGACACTGTGCCGCATCACCGCTGGCAAATTTTAAGAATTGTATTCTGCTAACAAATAAACCAGAGGAAAGAAGTCACACACTTTGTCGTAAAACAAGTCCATTTCAAAGTATCGATTCAATATGAAATATTCTAATGTAACGCACTGCATTTTAACGCATTTATCAGAAAATCAGGACATCAGGTGTCCATTTCCAAGTAAGACATATTAACTTACCAAATGCAATAAATTTGTGAAATACAAACATTGGGCCCAATCTTGAGGCTAACAGCATGAAGAAGGGTCAGTGTCGAGTTGGAGCTTACAAGGGAAGGGGCATTAAGAGACGTCGCCGGGCCTCGGGGAAAGGTAACGGGCCGCGTATATAGAAGTAAAAAATAGTCGAATAATGTCCGGTCCCGAGGTATTTTATACCATTACCCTCCCTTCCCCCTCCGGTCCTCTATATGGGTCGTAGGCTGAAAGAATAGAAAGGAACCCCCAAATGCTGAAGTCGTACTATTCATTCTGGAGAGTAAACATCTATGGATATAGAAATATGAAATTTCGTGCAAAAAAAATCAAATTTAAATAACACAAAGATTCCCTTCAGGGCCATAAGCCAAATCGTAAATCAGGGACTGAGGCGTCACAGCTTAAGAAGCCTGGCTATGTTCACAGAATGAGGGTATTACTAAACTTAGTGCCCATTATCGTGTATTAGGATGTAGGAAATCTAAGAGATGCTAATAATGAAGGTAGATGTAATTTATAGGAAACTAACATGCACCTAAAGTATGACACCGAAGTATAAGAATGAGTTGTTCTGTCGATTGTTCGAGGCTACTTAAGGACCACTTCAGAAAATAACATTTACCCGTGCCCGGGGACAAAAAGGTACTAGCCACTGTCTTAGGCGTGAAAAGGGAGCGGCGAGTTGCGTTGGACACACCAGTTCTCGTCTGATCACTGAAGTTAAGCAACGCACGCCCAGTTAGTACTGACATGGGCGGTCGCTCGGGAAAGCTGGGTACTGCTAATACCCAATAATCGTCGCATTAGTGTAGTGTCTGTGCAGTATATGCATTAGAACTATACAGTGGACGGGTCTCTAATGACCTCGTAGTTGGCGGGACCTTAAACTCCAACAAACAAACAAACAAATAGGCGTGAAAAGTGTTAGAAATGATGATTATTACAACTGTGCCTGACAGTTTGTCCTTGTCACTCTACCCCTGTTGCGGCACTCCATCATGAGTGGAAGAATTCGACTCATGCATCTGTAGGATGTGTAAAAAAACTGAGTTCAAGTCCGTACCATGCGTCGGTGCTGCCACCATTACTATTCCCCTTCTCTTTCGTGGTGACCTTAACGCACGGGTGGCGAATCTATGGCACGCAGAACAATTTTGCTGTCACACGGCATGTACATATACAGGGTAACCTATGCGGGACCCAACCTATGCAAAGCCGGACCAATCGATTGGTGAACTTTCTATTTCCTGCAACAAACCGACAGTAGCCAGCCTACTGTGACCAATGTGGAAATGGTTTCAGAATTCGCATCCGCTTTCACTATGTAGGCCTACAGTTACCAGTTCTCGTCTGATCGCTGAAGTTA
This sequence comes from Trigoniulus corallinus, assembly GCA_013389805.1. Taxonomy (NCBI): domain Eukaryota; kingdom Metazoa; phylum Arthropoda; class Diplopoda; order Spirobolida; family Trigoniulidae; genus Trigoniulus; species Trigoniulus corallinus. Next base: position 5,508,932 of record JAAFCE010004209.1, on the reverse strand, counting down.
AGCAACGCAACCCCAGTTAGAACTAACATGGTTGGCCCTGTAAGGGTCCCCACATTCCACGTCCCTAATGTAAGAGACTGGTGGGCACCCCAGCCACGCGTGTGGAACTCACAGAAATATTGGCCACTGACAGTCTACTATGCGTGCCAAGCCTAAATCTCAGGTAGCAAATTAACTACTGTATAAAATAGCAACATGAATCACTAGTCACTACCTTCCTATAGAACCTGTCCCTTGCTGACATGCTATTGTCTATTCCAAAGGACCTTATTACTTACATACTGCCTCTTGCTCCGCCCAGAAAGGGCCTGAAACGTCACCATCTATTGAAGAGGGAAAGCGGAAGTAGGTTCATTTTAAAGGGTGTGTTCTTTCAACCTTCTATTCAAATTGGAAAGTTCTTCAAATATGGAGTGATACTCTATTTTAATTTAGAAGCGATCAGAAAGTAATGTACGACTAATATTACCAAAAAGCTTTCATTAGTAATCAATAAGAAGGCGAATATAAGATTTGATCAATTTGAGTAATGGCAAATATATATTAAAAGTAATTTAAACATTACATTTCAGAAAATGTAACACCGTCGTCGTCGTCGTCATCTACTGTATGATGAAGGTAAAAAAATGATTTGTTGACATTTTAATTAGTTGGTTTGTTTGCATTACAATCGACCTTTTTTGTCGTCAGCGCAGTTTTCAAGGAATACTTTCATATTATTTTGGTTATGCGCCGAAATGAAATTCTTTGTTAGTTTTTTAAAAAAAAAAAGAGAGGTTGATTACAAAATGGAATTTCCTTGCTGAAGATTCTATCACGCTGTCGTTGTAAAGCCTTCCATTTCCTCTCTTTAATGAAATTCATTTTGGAGCTGACAGCTAAACCTAGCAACCCACCTCGGCAGCCATATGCCAGTCAGTGATCCTTTTCTCACTACCAAATTCCAGATAGAAATCCACAAGCAGATAATAGGCGGGATGGATCAATGAATTGAGCGTCTCCTATTCTATTCTGCATTCAATGTCCGTCCGGGGATTTGAGGGTGTTGCCCCTTATCACGTCAACCACCAAAGAGAAGAGGATGAAGAGAACTTGGATTCCAACAACATACTGTATGTATACAATATATACACACACCGTGGTTTAAATGAATTTGGTAAATTATTCTAATACTTCACTCACAATATCAGATATTTTAGGCACAGCTTAGAAAAGAACCGCCACCGCCATTACTGTGCGCACATCACCAACACAATAGTCTAGTAATACGGTGGCTCACAAAGTATTGTTATATTTCAAATAGAGCTGACACCATTGAAAATTTCTTTGAGTAATTCCCATTAATGTCATCTAATTAAGATACTCTTTTTTTTTCATATCTACTTCAGGATCTATGGCATGTTTTAAACCGTCTAACATTACAAAAGCACCAGCAACTACCTTGTTTAACTGATGACTGAAAGTTAAGCGCTACATTTATTCACATCCTTACCATTTTCGTACCGATAGCTTTCGCTTATGGTAGAGGGCTGCAGTGCGAATTCCAGCCCACTCACTATTCCATATCCTTAGCTAGGTTCCCCTGGTCACCCAACGTAATCACCTTGTTGTCCTGCTCCTGTCCACCACCTCTCACCTGAAATCATGGAAATGATGCAAATTTTGCATCAGGCTGCGGAACTGATGCAAATACACCTTAGATGTCAAGATTTCCTTCCTCTTTCGACATCATCATCATCATCATACCCTTATCCCGCCTGTGGCACAGTGGGGTCTGCGGGTCCACTGAACATGCTCTGACTGGGGGCACCCAGCCAGTGGTCCACTGAACATTCTCTGACTGGGGGCACCCAGCCAGTGGTCCACTGAACATGCTCTGACTGGGGGCGCCCAGCCAGTGGTCCACTGAACATGCTCTGACTGGGGGCGCCCAGCCAGTGGTCCACTGAACATGCTCTGACTGGGGGCACCCAGCCAGTGGTCCACTGAACATTCTCTGACTGGGGGCACCCAGCCAGTCGTCTGGAACCCGCAGGAATATTGGCTAAGTTGTCTGTGGAGGATGCCGGCCTATCCCACGAATTGGAATGTGGCCTGTTTTCTCAAATTCTTTCCTCTTGCAACGAAAATGAAAAAAGGCTTAGTTTTTCCAGTTTTGTTTATTTATAAAATGTTTTAACGATCCGAATAAAAAGTTCCACATTTACCATGCTGTCAGCCCGCAGTCAGGTTAGCCAGTAAGACAGTCAAGAGATCTGTTATACTCTCAGCAAGTCTACAGAAATCAGAGACTGCAGGGAGCAAATTGACGGCAGTTTTACAGTATTTACGCAGTCTAACAAAGTGTCGTGTTGAATCTTGGACACAAAGTAATTGAGTCTTAATTTAAGTTTAATATAGCAGACTTCCTTTGTAAGTCTAAACAAATCGTCTTATTTCTGCGAATAGGAAGAGTTAATTAGAAATCTTACATTAGATTAAACAGGTTAAGTACTAGAGTCCTGACAGAGAATAAATGTTAGAAATGCTATACGCTGCTAAGGGGCATTAGACGTCATTAAGGCAACACGATCACAGGACCGAATGGAAACATCAATTTGCTTAAAAAGACAGATTTGCGAAAGCTAGCCCTTCTCCAAAAAACTCAAACAATTTCAGTAGTTGATGTCGCAGCAGAAAAGCTTGGTTTCTACGAAGACACTAGTTTAAATGAGTTCTTCAAAAACTGCCGCAATCGCATAAGTCCCACAAAAAATAATGTCACTTGGGTCGTGTTGACATTCAAAAGGCTGTTATAGGACAAAAGAAGGACCTCGGAATTAAAGAAAAAAGCTGGTGCGCCTTTCCTTCACACCCATTTTGTCTTGTTGGTGTTTTAGGGCCCTTCAACTACAACGTCATTAGAGCCCCGTCCACTGCATAGTTATAGTGCAGAGACTGCAAATACACTACACTAATGCGACAATTCTTGGGTAAACACAGTACCCAGTTTTCCCAAGTGGCCACCCATGTTAGTACTGGCTGGGGTTGCGTTGCTTAACTTCAGTGATCAGACGAAAACTGGTGGGTCCAACCAAAGGTCTTGGTCCGAGGCAATAAGCCGCTCCCCTACCTCATACCCATTATCTGATCATCTCAAGGCACAAGGGCGTACTTGGGGCCTCCTCTTGCGAGGGCCTCCAAATATTCGCACCTAATCAAAATGCTATGAAAATATTGCACAATGAAAATTATGAATGGGGATTGTGTAATATGTTAGTTTGAAAGTGTAGAAGACATTTTAATGGTACGCTTTATGTGCCGTTCTGGTCAGTTGATTCTTTGTTGTACAAAACAAAGATTTATATTGTGGTCAAGTTGTTCAAAAAAAATAAAAAAGAAATTAAGAGTAGACCATTTTATCTTCGCAATTCCGTTAAATCAGTAAATTTTGCGGTCACCATAGCTGGGAAAGAACTACAATGGCATTACTGGTCAACAAAGAGTTTGTTAAATGCACGTTTTAAATTGCGCTTTACATTCGGCTAAAATGCAACTTTCAAAAATGACGTCATAATAAATTTAATAATCAAATTAATAATTTTTATTATTATCATTTTTACTATCCAATGTGGGAGCTCAACAGATAAAGTATACTTGCAGAATTCAAGTATGCGATGTTATTTCATATAAAAAACATGATTAAGAATTTCGTGCCATGAAATGGTTCACAATGGGGCTATTTCAGTAAACGTCATTACAAGATATTAATGAAAGGGAAAAGCTAAAAGAAAGATTGCAGAAAGCGAATTGTAAAGTCGTCTGGAAACTAAATCGATGAGAAAAGTTTGACCTCTGCAATTTAAAACTGTAGACTCAAACCTTCGAGACTGGAGTGCAAACTTTTGGGCTAGCTGACACTGTGCACCTACAAGCATAAGCAAAGAGTAAAAGAGGACTACAGGAGTTTTGTAACCCAGAATAGATTAGAAAAGAAGTTGATGTCAGGAAATTCGATAACCCACCAAGTAGCCCATCCGAGTAATTTATTTGGGTATTTAAAGGTAATTCGCCGAGGAGGCGAGCCCCTACACCTGGGAATGTCGCCACTCTATACACATATAAAAGCAACTCATAACGCTTTTCAGGCCTATGGCTGGATCAGATACCCATAATGTCCCTTATACATCATACAGGGCCATGGCTTCAACCCCCATTAGACAATAGGCGCAATTCAGGCTTCTGTCTTGTCCAAACGAAGTTATCTTCCATCTCAGTCAGGATTGAACCTGCGATGGACTGCAGTAAGTTTGTTTTGTTTAGTTGGTGTCTAGGGTCCTTCAACTACAAGGTCATTAGAGCCCTGTCCACTGCGTGACGATTACCGGGTATTAGCGGTACACAGTGTTCCCAAGCGGCCACCCATGTTAGTACTAGCTTGGTTGCGCTGTTTAACTTCAGTGGTCAGAAGAGAACTGGTGTGTCTGATGCAATAACCCGCTCCCCAGTAAGTTTGTATCGTTTGTTGTTTGTTTGTTGGGGTTTTAGGGCCCTTCAACTACAAGGTCTTAGAGCCCCGTCCACAGCATAGTGCTTATGCAGAGACTGCACAGACACTACACTAATGCGACGATTTTTGGGTATTAGCAGTACCCAGTTTTCCCAAGCGGCCACCCATGTCAGTACTAGTTGGGGTTGCGCTGCTTAACTTCAGTGATCAGACGAGAACTGGTGTGTCCAACACAATTCGCCGCTCTACTTTGTATCGTTACTCAAGCCCTAGAAAAACGTCTAGTCTTGGGGATGAATCTATTGGTGCTACCAGCTTGAAAAGTAGTTTAACTTATTGTCAGTATATATATATAAAAAAAACTTTTTAACTTGTGGAATTTTACCCACATAAGCAATTTTGTGCATTTTAGTTTATACTGCTCTTATGTCGAAAAAAAGAGGTTTAAATATACAGCTGCAGTTTTCAATTCTGCTATTTTTGTGATCAAATTGAACGAATATGTCGTCCTGCTCCCTTAGTAATCTCAAATTGCTTACTAAGCAGTAATTACTTGTCGAAACTCTGACATCTCTGACCTTTTGTTGCGACTTTTTAAATATAGTCTAAAGCAAGCCTGGTCTAAAGATTACTTTGCGACCACAGCAATTCAAGTTTACATTGAATACAAATGGATAAATCATGTGGATTGCAGTAGCAGTCAATAATAGTAAATAAGTGCAGTATTTCTACATGTAGAGACCAAACAGTTTTAATATGTCAAAAAAGTAAAAGCGGGCCTTCGAAATAAATAAAATTTGCCTTTCTATCAAGTCCTTTCCTATGTCCACCTTTCTCTGGAATTCAGGAAAGTGGTCAGGTAAAGAAAGCAGAAGTACGACCAAACGGCTTATTTTTAATAACAGAGATGCGTAGGCAAGGGCTATTATAGGTCCCAGCCTGAAAGTATAGGATGAGGCCCTAAAGAAGATGCCCAAAACGCTGAAAGTGCAAATTTTATGTACGTTGGTTCGTTGGTGTTTTAGGGCCCTTCAACTACAAGGTCATTAGAGCCCCCGTCTACTTCCTAGTTCTAATGCAGAGACTGCACAGACACTACAATAATGCGACGAATTTTGGGTATTAGCAGTACCCAGTTTTTCCAAAACAGCCACCCATGTCAGTACTAGATGAGGCTGCGTTACTTAACTTCAGGCTATTCCTTGTCGCTCCCCTGCAAAAAAATATTATTTTTTATGTAGCAGAGGAATTGATGGTACGATAACCCAAATGTAGAAATATACCAAAAGTTTTCACTGAAATTTGAGATTATGATAATGCCATTTAATCTTAAATAACACAACGTCCCTTTGACACCCTAGGGCTGGGCATATTTGACATGTATGTTGACCTTGATCCTTTACAATATCGAAAGCTACTATTCACCTGAAAACGGGTCTCAAAAAATTAACTGAGCAGTGCATCGTATTTTCTTGGTCCGTTCTCCATTGCAAGTAATTCCGCCTCGGTAGCGTGCTCGGTAATTGCGTCATTGGTTCTAGGTTCGACACCAGCGCCTGCTCTAGCTCTTATGTCACCCCGGACAAAAGAACAAATTGCCTCCCCTTGAAGCAGCACTGTTCTCACACAGACAAAATGGCGCCCCGGACAAATGCCCGGGTTTCCCCCTCCCCTTAGAGCGGACCCTGTCGACACTGGACCGAGGTGGGTTGGCTTCTTTCAGGCGAGAGAGATGCCCCGAGTGCGTCTTCCTTCGGATGAGAGGTAAAACCGAGGCCCCGTGTGGTGTACGATGACATTTGCATGTAAAGGAACCCTCTCCCTACTATAGAACGCGTAGATGAGGCAACATTTCCAGGTGAATGAGTTCGCCCTCTCGCGTCGGTGGAGTGCCCCAACGAACGGCAGACCGAGGATAAATAAGCATAGGGGTTGCTTTGGTCGGCAACCGGCTGCGGGAAAACACCGTCCAATATATCACCCTTGTGTCGATTCAGAGGGACAAGATGGGCCCCCGACCCTTCAATAGGTGGGAAAAGGTTTATGTGTTCCTTTTTGTTCTCTATTGCGAGTGATGCAATGTCTGCATCAATAGTTCGGATCTTTTAAAGAAACCAAAAAAAGACCTAGTGGGTAATTTGCACTCAGATCTAAATGTAACTAGCTACCCATCAAATTTTTAAATGCCGATTTTACAAACCAACAATCATTTATCATGTCATGAACTACAATTCCCGTTTCGCCAACGGTCTTTTTGCACAGTAGCCCTTTGGCATAGAGGTAAATGCCCTTATAGTGAACTCTAAAAGCATGACCGTCAGCAACATAATCCACTGTTTTCACTTTTAAATCGTTACGTTTTTTGTTTAAAAATATTTTTTAATGATGCATTGATTTTTCTCCCTCCACAATATTCAAGTCAGTGCTTTGAAATGTGGTCTTAAAATACCTAGGGCTAGACCTTCCATATAAAAGCTTCACACAATGGATTTTTCACATCTTTGGTCTCTTTTCTTCTATCTCTGATGTAGTATGCCCCATCCAGAGTCCTCCCTTGGTAACACGAAATGGTATAGTCCTTTGCAGAAAATCGCTTGTTACATTTCATCGATTATTTAAGAGTAATGCATATTACTATGGTTGAGTCAATGGCCCATAGTTTCGCATTGCACAGGCAGACGTTTCACAGACAAATATCGCCTGGTATTTCGAGTAACTGTTACAAGCAAAAGTGGAGTAATATTAGCTGAAATTGTATTGACTCATATCAAAAGAGCGAGAGTGAGAGAGCAAAATCATTGCCCAAGTGTCCCAGTGTAATCTATCATTATTTAGGACCCTATATGCATAAGACACCCCACTACCAATTTCAAGAGTGTACTTATTAGCAATAATGAACAGAGGTCGTTAATAGACTGAGGGAAGGAGGGAGGAAGAAAGAAATCTTTTCAAATCACTGAAATTTCAATAAATGTTTCAAGTGCAATCATGTTTACAAGTGAAATAAAGTCCTCAAAGATTCACAAATAAATGAGTTGAACCCTGATAGAGTGAGAGCGAGAGCGAAAGAGAAACCTTGTTTATAAAACAATAATGAAAGAAAACGAGCTTTTATGATAAATTATAAAATATAATGGACTGAAATGCCTTGGATGAAGAGGGGAGATTTTAATGTCCAAAATTCATCGCTTTGTAACCTCTTTTTCTAATTTGACTCGTGATATTCACGTTAATATCTCCGCAGTGTAAGACCCCAACAACAAAATAGTAGCTACAGAATTAATTTTGGTAATATTATCTTTATAACGTTTTTGAAAAAAAAGAAAGAACCCCAACACCATTGCATATTCTCCCTTGTTAGAGATTTAAATACGTCAAATAATGGAGCAAGCTAAAGCATTTGATTCAGTATTGTTTATTCTGATTCTGCTGTAAAGACATGAAGGTCTTTTCCTTTCCCAAAATTTCAATTCGGAGCTTTACACGTGCAACGGGTTTTTATGTCGTCCACTAGGAATGGCCTGCCTCCCCCAGTCTGAATTCCTTATGAAGTACATGTTGTATTCACACAAACTTTCACGTGACATCCATAAAACATACAATACAGTCTTCTAGAAATTTTAAGGCCAAGAATTGGTATTTCTTATCACGTGTAATGAAATGTAATAAGTCAAACGTTTGCGGGGCTGTAAAACGAGGTGGTAGCACACCAAGGTTTGTTGTAAACTCAGCTATTCAGGTACATTGCATGGAACTTCTTAAATGGTCAAGTCATGTGACGTGTATTGATGGAAACCATCGTTGAAAATGATTACTACTGCAAACACAGCTACTGGAATTTTTCAGATGTTTTAAAACGTATAACGAGACTTTAGCCTGCTGAGCCCAACGCAAAAAAAATCACGTGTAAGAAGGCTAGGGCTAGCAGTAATTGATTGATTGATTTGTTGGTGTTTAGGGCCCATCAACCACAATAGTCATTAGAGCCCCGTCCACTGTATAGTTTTAATGCAGACCCTGCACAGACACTATATGCTGCTACGACGATTTTTGGGTATTCGCGGTACCCAGTGTTCCCAAGCAGCCACCCATGTTAGTACTAGCTGGGGTTGCGTTCCTTAACTTCTGTGATCTGACAAGAACTGGTGTGTCCAACGCAATAAGCCGCTCCCCGTACTAACTGGGGTTGCGGTGCTGAACTTTGGTAATCAGACGAGAACTGGTGTGTCCAGCTAGCAGTAAAAGTATGGAAAGCATTTAGCCTAAATCTCTGGAATTATGGTAAACCACTGAATTATCTTTGAATTTGCTTAACCGCGACCTCGTTCTGAAACAGTGCGAGGGCACCGGCCTTCTTTCTGATGTGCATCTCTCCCGTCTAAGAGACCACCGACCTTGAAGAAGACTGGGAGTGAAACAAGTCAACGACACCAGCACGACTACTAAACAACACATTACAAAGGTGTTATATCAATCCTCAAATCGCTGTTTTGTGGAATAACCCTTTTGTATTTATGATTAACGACTAATTTTTGGAACAAACATCAACAGCTGGGTTTTAATAGTTAGATAACCCTTTTTGTGACTGCAAAGGGCATCTGATCATGTCTTAGATGGAATATTTCGCTTTCTTCTTGGACATATTGACTCGACTTGTGACACTAGGGAAATCATAACATATTCAGGCGACCAAGATACAAATCGGTGCGGAACAGTTCACCAATATTGGTGTATATCGAGAGCTCTTGTCCAAAGTTTAATTTACAGGGGCAGGGAGACCTAGAGTGCACCTTCTGTCATACGAGAAGTAAAAACAACATGGTTCCACGTTTAGATTGCGATGTCACCTGCCCTGCAACCCAAAAATGAATCAATGTTATAATTAAATTTTGTTACATTTCTAATCGAATTTTGGCACCCCTTTACTTTTAAGTCCATGAAAGGAACATCAGGTAAATGCCAACCCTAAAACCCCTTTCAAGACCTTAGGATCTGAAGTGCAAGTATAAAATTAAATAAGACTCATATAGCGACTCATATTTAACCTACCCGCTGAAGTTTCGGGTTTGATAAGCAGAATTGGCCCTTACAGGGGACGGAGAGGCGCTAAAGGGCTTGATTGTCTTTGGGAGCTTTTGGTGAGAAACCTTTCATGATTATGAGTCTCCACATAATCAGGTTTTGATTTAGGACCTTTGGGCACCTACACTAAAGCTCAACGCCCAATATGGCGATGAGTAGTCTGATTATTCCCAATGTGATTTGAAGAAAGGAGCTTCCAGTTATCTCTCTCTCTCCTCTGTCTTTCCAACTCTGCTAATTTCGGTCTCTTAGTATCTGCCCCAATTCTCCAGAGGGAATATTAGAACTCATTAGTCTCCACTCCGCCATAGGCAGAAAACAGAAAATCCTACTGTTTTGAATATAATTATGTTGCAGTAGTTACTGATGAGCGTCTTGATACTCGTTAAAAAATGTACTACCACTGTCAGCATCTGCAGCTGCTGCAAACTGAGGGTAAGAGGTTGGATTTTGGAACGAGCGGCAGATGGGTCCTCCATGCCCTAATTACATGTAATTAACATTAATACAGTGCAGGATTTTAGTTCAATGCACCTCTGAATGTTTACGTGTTGATTCATTGTTACACACATAAATTTACTGCATATTTCTCTCCATCTCTAATGTCTCTTGCACATTTTTAATGTCATCTTTTGCAATTTTGAGAATTTCGGTTGGTTAGTTGTATATTAAATAACCCATGTGATTTCCATATTTTGAAACGAATGTGGTATAAAATGCTTAAGGTGAATTAGAGGGAATTACTACTCTATATTCGCATCCCCAATTCATGGGCAAGCATTCTACATAAGGCTTACAAGCACTAGTAGTAAGCAGAAGTCTGTAACTTATCTATTGAGTCCTAAAAGAAACCATCCTATATATTCAGAAAAGGCAGTAACACCAGAAAATGAGGCTGCCGCCTTGGCGGCAATAGCCAGGTAGGTTCCCAAGTTGTACTACACTATAACGAGACATGAACAACAATGACATGAGAACCATCATGGATAGAACTACATACATACTGGTCAACAATCTATTACTTATTAGCCTAATTTCTTGCTGGGGGCTAAATTCTTTAACCGACGCACGCCAGGAGAAGCGAATTCCTATACCCGAGATCTCTACCAATATACACCTATATCATTACTGCATGCAGGGGTGTTTTAGGGCCCCGTCCACTGCGTATTCTAATGCAGGGTTCGTGTTACGATGATTTTAGGGTATTAGCAGTACCCATTGTTCCCAAGCGGTCACTCATGCTAGTACTAGTTGGGGTAGCGTAGCTTAACTCCAGTGACCAGACGAGAACTGGTGTGTCCAACGCAATACAGCCACTCGGCAACATCGTAAACGACACTTGGAGCCATGGCATCACTTCCCTTCTGATGGGAAGTACGCTCAGGACATCCCTCTCGCCCTCGGTCCGGATAGAACCTGCAATCACGGATTCATACATGCAATCACTGGGCCACCGAAATAAACAAAAAATATCAACATAGAGCTTGCTTCTCTTGTTTGTTGGTGTTTAAGGTCCCGTCAACTACGACGTCATTAGAGACCCGTCCACTGCATAGTTCTAGTGCATAGGCTGCACAGATACTACACCAATGCGACGATTATTGGGTATTAGCAGTACTCAGCTTTCCTGAGCGACCACCCATGTCAGTACTAACTGAGCTTGCGTTGCTTAACTTCAGTGATCAGACGAGAACTGGTGTGTCCAACGCAACTCGCCGCTCCCCAGCTTGCTTCTCGAGCTCGCCATACGAAAATTTGAGCCTGTCCGATGGTGGCAACCGTTTTATTATTATTACTGTTACAAAAACAAACGGGAGAGGGGAACTAATTTTGGTTTGGTTCGTTGGTGTTTTAGGGTCCTTCAACTACAAGGTCATTAGAGCCCTGTCCACTGCCACAGAGACGGCATTTTTGGGTATTAGCGGTACCCAGTTTTCCCAAGCGGCCACCCATGTCAGTACTAGCTGGGGCTGCGTTGCAGAGAAGGGAACTAAAGTGCTCTAAAATCTGACAGGGTTCATTCAAATGACGACAACCTGTGTTCATAGCCCAAGTTGCTACCTTAGAATTACATATTCGGAAAATTGGGTGACTATTGGGGAACTATTGGGCGACTTTTTTGAGTTCTGACTAGAAACATTCACTTCTGTTTAACCAAAATTTGATTTTTTGCTATGGCTTGTATGATGAATGCACATGGGCACACGTTATGTGCATGGTTTTTTTGGCGTTTTTCATTTGTGTGTTATTAAAAATATTCATTTTGCAAAGAGAAAAATAAAATTTTTGTTACCAAAGAGAGTGGAAAAAAACTAAAACCCGTTACAGAGCGCTTTTGCATTGTTTCACGTCCTTTTTATTCTGGTTTAATGAATGATTGTAATAGTATGAAACAGCTGTCATTTAAAGTAGAGCACGTACTTTAGAGCTGGTACTAGTGCCGTGTATAATCAAGAGTGACATAACTGACTTGAATGCAAACATTTGGTGTCATTGCTTCACCAAAAGAAAATAAATGAAACATATTAAAATTGATTTTGATGTAGCAAAACATCTAAGAAGAATAAAACGTTGAAATGAAAACTTATGAATGACTCCTTACAACATGCGTTTAATTGGCAACCATATGTTATTTAGTTGACACAACTATTCAACATTCATTTCTCCAAAGTCTTAAGAATGCAGACAAAAGAGCCGTTAGGGGAAATGGTGGTATTACACAAAAATACCGTTATTAATAATCTGAAGTGACTTGCAAGACAAAGCAAATTGAAATTGAAGTTCTTTTGATATTCAAATTGCACACGGTCATAGATTGCAACAACCATAATTAAGGGAATTTGTTTTGATTTGAGACAAGAGATTGCTTTACTTTTGAGGTGTTTGCAAGTAATATTTCATAAAGAGAGCGGTCCATTGATATTAAAATGGTGCGTCAAACAGAATTCGGCTACAGACCATTATTCTTTGAAGACTACTCCCTACTTGACTGTTTATGGTATACTAGCCTTCTAAAATCCATAGCCTGGTCGACCTCTAAACCGTTGTCGGAATTTCTTAAATCGAGGAAGCCATACGACAAAGGTCTCTTGGGCACATCATGAAAAGACCCTGATAGAGATCAGAGTTAACCATTTATGAATCAATCATCGTTATTCAGTAAGTAAAAGAGGGTAATTTTCCAAAATACTTTACACAATCTTAACCAAGCAACTTCTAACTCTTTTCCCGCCTTTAACAGGGTTGGGTACCCATCTTGTCCCTCTGAATGGACTAGAATGGACACAAGGCTGATATATTGGACGGTGCTTTCCCGCAGCCGGTTGCCGACCAAAGCTGCAACCCCTATGCTTGCTTCCTTCTCGCCGGTCTACTGTTCGTTGGGGAATTCCACCGACGCCAGGAGGCGCGCTCCTACACCTGGAAATTTTGTCGCATCTACCCGTTGCATAGTAGAGAGGGTTCTTTAATGTGCAAATGCCATCGTACCCCACACGGGACCTCGGTTTTAATTCTCATCCGGTAGAAGGCGCACTCTGATCATCTCGTCCGAAAGGAGCCAATGCACCTCGGTCGAGTGTCGAACCCACAAACGCTGACGCAGTTACCGAGCGCGCTACCGACTGCGCCACCAAGGCGAGATTCAAAGCAAACAAAATATTAAAAAAAAAAATGAATATCAATTTGACGGGCTATTTGTTCATTTATTAAAAATAATTCCTACCTACAAGATTTTCACACCATATGCGCTTTTAAAAAATGATATTTACATTTCATGTTCAACTTCTAATAATTTTTCATAGGAAGCCTTGAGAGTTGCCCAATCAAACGAATGAATCGGTATCTGTAACGATGATCAACGATGATTTTAAAACCACACCTGTGAAATATTCATCGAAATTAAATAATTGTGTGTGCCCTACTTTTAAAGAATTGTTCCTTGCCAAGTGTGGACGACGGCAAAAAGTTCTTAACCTTTTTCGCAACTGCACCAATGTGTTATACAGACACTCCTCTAACATTTAAAACAAAAAAAACTTATCAGTTAACAAGATACCACAAACACTTGCTCTTTCCATTTCAGTATATGAGACTGTTGATTACTTGGAAAAATTTCAGGATAGGCTAAGCGGTTGGGACACAATGGATAACATCCGAGATACGCAGCTTCAAGCCTATTCCAAAATAGAGAATTATAACAAATTTTAAAAACAAAATATCAGTATGATTTCACGCTCCTGAAAATTCAGCAAAGTAAATAGGCAGCGTCAGGAAACTGAACAGTCTTAAAGCAATGTCCAACAAACTTGAAATCCTTGTCAAGGTGAAGAAATGAGGGGTTCGACTACACACCTGAATACTGCAATCTGACAATGAAATGACTTCAAGGAAGTTCCGCAGAGCTGCGTGAATTTAGTGTTGCAGTGCATTAAAGTAAAATTCAAATGAAAGCAAGGATCTGGCTATCAAGGGAGTGAAACAAATAAATTGCAGGCAAGGTATGAGATCTGTCCTCATCTTTATCAAAACAACAAAACATGGTTTGAAATTGGTTGGTGAGGAAATAAAGTAACAAATTCTCTAAAGAATTTTCAGGGCAGGGAAATTGTCGAAATATTTTTTCAGCATCTGTTCTGCCTTACCTAAAGCAAATCACAATATTTTATAGTGAACTTATAAAGCTTTATTCCCCAAAACAATAATTCAACTGTAGCCAATAGAAACCAATCGGTTGCAAAGAGTCAACAACACCGCGTCCCTTTCTATGACTAATACCTTCATTATACTGCACATCAGAAAGACTACAAAATTGGAAATGCAATTTAATTACAGCGCGCAGGATTCAAAATACCACCTCTGAAGAAAAGCACAGTAAAATTCCTTTAGAAAACTAATTTTAATTATGTTAGGTGCGTACGTAAAGCCGGCCGTTAAAACACAGTCTTTGACAGTGGCGTTCCTGTAGTGCCTGGCGCCTGTGTGCAAAACTTTATTTGGCGCCCCTATCACAGTCCTCTCGCCTAATAACAATTGCTATACAAAACAAAAGTAACACTAATAATTTGAAGAACTGTACTTGCTTAATTCATGTACTGCATCATCGTCATCATACCCTTATCCCGCTTGTGGCAGGGGTCGGGTCTGCGGGTTCTAACCCTCCACTCCCATCTATCTCCTACCAGGTCTCTAACCACCCCACACACTGCCATGTCCTTATGGACAACCTGCTGCCACGTCTGCTTCTGTCTCCCCATGCCCTGGGTGCTTCCAACCACCTGCATTCCTAGAATGGACCTAACGAGCTCCTCTTCTCATTACGTGTCCATACCACCTCAACCTATTTTCCCTCATTTTTTTCGGCGATGTCCACCATCCCCAGGATACCTGTAATAAACACATTCCTAACACACATTAATAATATCGTTTAGTCCTTTCTCTACCTGTACTCTGCAGTCACTAAGTTTTCTGATATCATCTAAAGAGTATTTTGGTTAACCAACCTAATTGGTCCACCACTCTGACGGGTCCACTTTTGTATATCCACAGGGGTTGACCGTTTGGGGAAGTTTCACTGGACAGAATGCTTGTTTTTGTTGGTGTTTTAGGGCCCTTCAACTACAAGGTCATTAGAGCCCCGTCCACTGTGTAGTTCTGACGCAGAGACTGCACAGACACTACACCAATGCGACGATTTTTGGATACTAGCGTTACCTAGTTTTCCCAAGCGGCCACCCATGTTAGAACTACCTGGGGTTGCGTTGCTTAACTTCAGTGATCAGATGGGAACCAGTGTGTCCAATGCAATTTACCGCTCCTGACAGTATGCTGTACTACATACCTCTAACAGCACAATGTAGAAAGTTTCAAATATAGACGTCTAGAGCTAATGAAAATATTTTCCTCTACCCTGACATCTTTGGCGCCTGTGTACGATGCACACATTGCACACCATGCCGGCACGGCAGTGGTCTTTGATAGATAAATATGAAGTCTACCGTCTGGTAGTGGTATAATACCTGTCTTCATATTTCAAAGACGACAAATGAAAAGTCTGTCGACTTAGAGGGGTGGAAAAGATTGACTCAGAGCTTGCATACAACTCGTTGTTTTCAATTTGCAGTGGGTGATAACTACGAAGGCATAAGGAATAATACACAAAAAGACCGTTTGGTTTCCTTAAGTTAGTCTCACTTATAAATTCAGTGGCGTTTTATAGATACGATCCGCATCTAACACGTTAAATTTATTAAAATGTAAGGAAGGAAAGTTTGTTGAATAGACATTTCATCTTAGAATTATCGTACTCACATGGCCACTCCAAAAAACTCATGCTGAGCAGTTGAAACGACAACATCGGCGTCTGACAGCACTTTCATATAGTCAGTTTTATCCGTACAATATCCCCAATGATAAATTTTATCTGCCAACTTTTCTTTGGCCTGTTCAAAAATTGCTAAAATAAAACGAAAATCCGTCCAATGTTGTGATAACTCTTCAAAAGTTATCCAAGTAAATTTGCATTACCTGGCACAATGGAATATTCTTTGCCTAACACAGATACTTGAAATTCAAGTTCTTCATCTTGTAGCTCAAACATGGTGTTGAAAAACGCATCAGGATCTTTGTCATGCTCCCTTAAAACCAACAGCGGAAAACGAAATTAATACTTCATCCAGAAATGGAGTTTCACTGGATCACCATCAAAATATTATTTTTGCATATCATTGAAGTCCTCATCGGTTCTTTCTCTTCAAAGGTAAGATCCCAGAATGCATATCTATCCCTAACTACTCGGAAACTACTAATTGCTCCAATACGAATAATGAGAAAGACGGAGCTCATATGGTGTTGAGGTTCTTGTCAAATTTTTGCCAACAGGTAAGCCAATTATATGCAGCACTGCGAACCGCCTGTATGTTTCCTGTTGGTTTTTGTTCTGTTTCAGTTAAGTCTAGGGTCAGTCACTTTCTGGTCTAAATCAGAAAGAACCAATGAACGGTTCCACTTAATATTTTTCACTCACAGCTTGCTTACTCCATGGACAGCTTGCATCTTGTAGCCTGCTCCTCTCTTAAAAGTTATACCTGCCACTGGTGTTTAGTTTTGTAAAAGAATAGGTGGCACACATAAGGAACACGTTTTACTTCTTACATGACGGAAGGCTTACTTTACAATGCTCCTATCAGAGAATAAAGCACCGACTGTGTCAGAAGAGAACCAACAAACTTTGAGTTCAAGACGCAAGCGCATCCAACCACTCCAATAAATGTTTTTTTCCTCAGTTCCTTTGTGGTTTGATGCGGTGGACATGGTAGTATATCATTTTAAAAGAAATTAATTAATCAAAATCATCTGATGAGTTGTATGTCGTCTCATGAGGTATATATATTAGCCCAGTCTACCTCGTCATATTAGTAAAAAGACTACAGGGTGCTTATGTGAGACCATTCTGATGGTGAGTATGGCTCAGTAATAAGTTTTTTGGACATACAGTAACCAGTGCCATGGAAACATTAAACATATAGATGAATCAGTGGCTCCATAAACCCAGTAGGTCTGTATTTTTATACCCACACATGATTTCCTTTCTATTTAAGAGTCTACTTAGAGTCACTGAGGGAAATAATTGGTTATCAAAATAACAGCTTTTCATACTTATGTGGCAATAAGCAATTTGGTGCTTTTGAGTTATAATTTAAATGCAGGTCAATCCAGCAAAACTCCCACTCGGACTAAATCAGACAAAAACACTTTTAAATAAAAAATTAAATACCATCGATGTGGCCACACGACATGTAATGGTTTATGACTGTTGTTGTCAAACTTGTCTTCTGTCTTTATATCGAGACAATTTGTTGGATCTCTTGGTAAACTGCATAGTGAACATTTCCGATCAGTAAGTGCAAATGAAGAAAAATCAATGGGATAATACAACACTTGACATTTCGGTCTGATAAGGTCCTGCAAACCACGAGGTCGATAATCAGGCATTAACTTTAAGAAACGATTAATGGACGTCAAAAAGCTTTCTTTATTGTAGATTGAGTTGAAAACAACGACATCGGCCACCAAACTAAAATAAAAGATAATATACTTCTCAGAGATATGTTGTTTAAATTATTTCCACTATGCCAGTTTAGATTGTCAGATTTTTTTGAACAAAGAAAACTGCACAATATTTCTGCTCAACTAGAAATAAGTGCCGGCTAACAATGGTAGAATTAATAATGTGCTGAGTAGTTCCAGCAATATGAATGCTTGACAACATAGTCAAGCGCAATAGTTATTTTAATAAAGTGGAGAAATTATTTCTTTGGAAAAGTAAACCACAGAATTTAATGTCAATTGTGAAGAACAATATCAGAGACCTAATTGTTTTGAAAAACGATTTACAGAACTCTGATTATAGAGACTTAAACTATTAATCTGGGATACTTTTTTTAAATTGCTTTCTTACAACATGGAATAACGGCAACATGATAACATCTCACTAGTGCCCGCAATAACCATTGTGTCACAATAAAAACAGTAGAAATGTTTTCTTCGTGCTGCTCAGACACATGTAGTCCAATTTTAGTTTAACAGCGAAATAGTCTTCAACCACATAACTTTCTGCATTATAATTAAGTTGGGCTTACATCATTGACTGCACATGACAACTAACTGTTTTTACATCTCAAACAGTTGTGAAGAATGGGCCTTTTTAGATATTCCTCTCTACTCTAGAAATAATTAATACACTTTACCCACTTTTCGTCTGCCCCAAAACGCGTCAGCCGCACTCTGCTCCTCCTGGTCACGTCTTGGCCCATTTTCCTCTGACACTCACTGGTTTGATGGATAATGTCTAATAACTAGTTGTCTACTACTCTCCTCACCACTGTACTGCCTAACTTGCAGATGTCATTAAATAACAGTCCTGACATGGATAACCTGTGAATCTCTTCCTTTTACTCTGGTGTTGCGATGTACCGTTGTACTCTAGGACAACGGTATGAGGCTAACATAACATTTTTTGATGTAATGCTGTACTGGTAGAGAAAAACAGGTAGCTATGAATCGTAAATGTTGATAAGAGCGTAAATGGCTTATGATACTATGTGAAAATAGGTTGAAGTCGGGAAGGCTTTCTGTGTGCGAGAAATTTAGTGCAACGTGGGTAAAACATTTATTTCACTTGTTTGAGCTTTAATAATAACAGAATCGTTATACGCTTCGAGAATGGCTTCAATGTCATGACATATGACGTCCAGAGCGCTTTCAGGATTAATAAAGGGCCTACAGAAATTACAGCTACCGAAGCGTTTCATACTTATAACAACTAGTAATATGAGATAATATTTCTAGCTGAGTATTTCACTCCTAAGTGTTGCTAGTCAACAATAATGTAGCTGCAACAGCAAATTTTGAAAAAAAAATAGTGATCTACTGCTTAAAAGTCCAGTTTTACTAAGAAGACCATGGTTTTCCAGCTTCATCCTCTACTTCAATTTCATTTAAATTGCTATGGTCAAACTGCCTACTGCCATATTTTGCTCACTTGATTAGTCTTGCCTTATGGGTTTCAGGGTTGAACGAGTTGACTAAAATTATTATTATTATTATTTATTATAACACGTACATAGTACACTCCGAAATTGTTATAGTAAATTTGGGCCAGCAATTCGTTCACCATTTTTCAGTATCTTCCCTCTTCTCCTTCCCTTTTTGTCTATTTTTGCATCTAATCTGGACCTTTGCATATCCCCTCCCATGCACTTTCACAAATAGGAAAAGGGCTAAATAAAGAAAAGGACATAGGTATACGATGCCACAGAAATATTAACGACCTGAAAGACTGAACAATCTTTCCATACCAGTCAAAATAATATCTTACAGAAACAAAAACACCAAATGAATAAAGAATCAAAGATGCAAACCATGAATTAAAATTGCAATTGTTGGCTTCCATGGTGATGTCTGTTATTATTTCCTATTCCAAATGAATTGATAGTGCGCATGCTAGACACATTATACTTTACAGATCCCTGCACTTCAAACTGATTGACAATGTTATAAATATTATTGAAAAGAAATCTTACCATGAAATTATTTGATTGTAGCCAAACTGAAAATCTCTCTCTTTCCACCACTGAACCGGGTAACTCAGTTGATTTTCGTGAAAATAAATAACTTTCTTACAGGCTTTCAAATCGGGACGGAGAGCTACCAATTCCGTCAAATTTAGTACTGAACTTGCAAATAAAACTCTGAAATGACAAATATGATATAAAATCTGAATTTAAATTTCGAACCAATGCATACACAACAATAACAGCAACCGCGATTGGTAGATGAAATAGGATGATGAAATGAGGACTTCCGTACTTGTAGTGACAATTGGTAGGAATATTCTGTGAAAAATACAGGGCAGAGCACCTTGCTCTCCATGGCCATTTTGTTGCTGGTAGACTATATAAGTCAATGCAAAATTGAAAATGGGCGCAAATAAGGTCTAGTAATTGTTTATGCGAACCCCCATAAAAAGGCTCAATCACTAACACTGATTTGGGCTGCTTAGCAGCCATTGTGTTATATTAAGCGCACTTAGAAGGTATGAAGTTTTGTACCAAGTGCGCAAAGTGAGTTCAACGGCGCTGCATGACGTCACTAACAGACAGCGTTGCATAAAACTGCCTGCACTTCTTCAGGACCTTGGTGCTATTGCCCACGGTTTCAGTGCCATATGCAAGACATATGTAGGAGTCATGTGACTGCAAAAAAAACTTAAAAGTAACAGGTTCCCAACCCTAAACGCTACTGTTTTTAAAGTCGGCATTTCTGCAGCTGAAAGTAACTCCATATAAAAAGGGGTCCTTTAAGTGCAGGATTTGTCGCACACACTACACTGGACTATGGTTACTTCCCACCCGAAGGAAGGCACAGATGGGTCTAATCTTTTGTCAGAAAGTAACTACCCACTTCATAGAGAATCGATTTTGCTTTGTTTTGTTGATGTTTAAGGGCCTTTCAACTACGTTGTTCATCAAACCCCCGTCCAACACAGTAATTGCAATGCAGAATCTACACAGACACCACCCTGTTACGGTGATTTGGGTATTAGCACTGCCCAGTATTCCCAAGCGGTCTCCCATGCTAGTAGTAGCTGGGGTGGCGTTGCTTAACGAACAGAATCCAACCATCATTTACGAACTCAAAGTTAAGCGCACGACTACTGAGCTACTGGAGTGGATCAGGATTCAGGAAGACTGGGGTTTAGCAAGGAACGAGTCTGATAACCATTAAATTAAGAGTGAATGACACTTCCAAATCGAGTAATGGGCTCTGATAATAAGGTCAAAATATGAGAAGATAGTTACAAACGTTAAGGTTAGGAATGAGTATATTACAGGTAGCCTGGGGTGGAGGACATCGTGAAAAAAAAATGAGGGAGAGTAGATTGAGGTGGTATGGACACATAATGCAAAGAGGGGAGGAGGAGCTCGTTAGGTCCATCACAAGAATGCAGGTGGTTGGAAGCACCCGGAGCAGGGGAAGACCAAAGCAGGCCAAATCCGTAAGGATGTGGTAAAATGTGGGGAGGACGGGGACCTGGTGGAGATAGGCGGATGTGGAGGGTTAGAACCCGTAGATCCGACCCTGCCACAGGCGAGATAAGGATATGATGATGACGAGTTATAAACGTTAAGGCTTCTCTGAATTAGAGACAACGCGATAAATTGTTTGGCCTACTGAGAAGTCAGTGCCACAGAGTGAATTCATCGAGAATCATTCATTGGATAGAGCGCAGTAACAGCGAAAGGGTTGTCTAGGTTTTCATTGCACCTCGGTGACTTCGATCAGTTTACGTCAGCGTCACTCTGTAGTTTACAACGCTTTAGATAGTGGTGGTTTCTTAAATGCTGAATTTAAAAATGTTTGAGATCCGGTGACGAAAACGAGTAAGTAATTGGTGCTCCTACTTTAGATATACTGGGAGTAAAGATTTCAACATAACCTGTCGGCCTAAATAGCCCATTTAAGGAAGAATGTGGTTCTACTCAGGACCATCAAAAATATTTGCCAGAGAACATAAAATTGTATACGCAGATGTTGGCGCTTTACTCACTTTTTGCCTTCTTACAGCTCTTGTAAAAGTTTAATAAATGTTGTCCGGGCAATCCCAGAAAGGGGATTGTGACGTGAAGAAGAACCAACCACCCTGACGGTGGTAGAAGGACTTTTTACGTACGAGCGACATCGTACACACCACACCACACCAGCGAACCTACATCCCTGGGCTCCAGTTAGCCACTGAGCACCCAAGTGCCCGGACAATCCGGTGCACCTCCTTAGGGTCACCCCGAAGTTGCTATATATCTAGACCCATTTTATAATAACCAATGAACAATGGTCACGAATTGGTGGACCGCAGCCCGGATCTGGGTCTGAAGCAGTTGTCCAAATGAGCAAAATATGCTACCCACATTGTTTCCCATCTTATGTACATTTGGGCCTGCAGATGACAGATCCCAAGAAATTCGGATGGATCCTTTATTATGAACTAACGAGGTATGCACACTATAACATGCAGGGCGGGTGGAAAGACGTCGCAGGGCACCCGAGATAAGTATGGGATGATATCCGAGCCCAAGGAATTTTACCTCATTATCTTCCCTCTCGTCGGTCCTGATTAAATACCAGAGTTACAAATGGCCAGTCCATCCTTGAATGATAGGCGCCACACAGCAGCTTATTCACTCTGCCATCAGTCGGAAGACATACGTTCGCAGTTCGCCAGGATCGAACCTACGACCCAGGAACTCAAGAATCCAATCGAGGTATTGAGTCAGAAAACTACACTTTTAGTGTAGGGATGACGACTTCGTATAGTTCAGTTTTCACGACTTCATTTCTTATCTGACTTGAAGATAGGTACACCAAGCTTCCTCTTCACCCGGAAAGAAACCACCCCTGTGACCAGGATTGAACTCGCGTGACATAAGTTCAAGACTCAGCCAGCTACCGAAATTGGCTATTAATGGTACGGTCTTTGGCTTATCAATGAATGGTGTTGCTAATTCAAGGCATTAGCATCTTAATGCCAGTCATGGATCATAATGGAAGCTATTTAGTTAAAAGTTTTGTCGTGCATAGTATTTCATGAGTTGTCGGCCTTTTATCAAACGAAGTTACTTCAATTTATCATGCATAATTTGGATTTCTTCCTCAACTTTTCTTTCTTACCGCATTTTTCTGCAACTTGAGATCCAAGTCTATGATCCTTTGATCACGGAACAAAAAAAAATAGTAGCCAAAAAAACAGTATGTTCACCCCTTTGAAATTGACACGCCACAATTCTACTAATGTGCAGAATATCTTCTTAGCAAATTGGAAGGTTGCAACATTTCAGAGAATAAAAAACGGAAGTGCAACTCAGGTTTTTATGTTTCTGCTATCGGCTAATGTGCCATATTGTAATGTAGAGCATAAAAAGGGCGCAAATACAGCCTAGAGACAACATGGATCGCTTTTGAGAAATGTCATATACAGTATACATAGAAATAAATGTTAATTAGTTAGTTTTCATCATCATTTCTACCCGCTTTTCTGCTACAGGAATGTCGGGCCCTCACCTGCCCTGATGCAACCAGAAACACATACACGAAGGTAGCCGAATGCCAACTGAATTTCACAGTCCCAGTAGAATGAACGTCAGCCTACCCTCTTCTTGGGGTAAATTATTTCTTTTTTTTACTGAGCTAGGACGCCAACTTACTCCTATATATTTACTCCAGGGATTAAAAGCAACCCCTAACCCTTCCCCAGCCTATGGCAGGGTCGGATACCCATCTTGTCCCTCTGCATGGACGCAAGGGTGATATAACGGACGGTGTTTTTCGGCAGCCGGCTGGTGACCGAAGCAGCAACCCCTATGCTTATTTATAGTCGGCCTACTGTTCGTTGGGGCACTCCACCGACCCCATGGAGCGACCTCCTACACCTGGAAATTTGGCCTCCTTTACCCTTTGCATAGCAGAGAGGGTTCTTTTACGTACAAATGGTTGTTTTACTTCTTATCGGAAGGAAGAAGCCAACCTACCGCGATTCAGCATCGAACCTGAAACCATTGGTGCAGTAAATAGAGTCCGTTATCAAATAGGCAGGTCAAATTTACTCCAGAGGTTGGCAAACTATTTTTTTAAAGGGTCAGATAGTAGATGTATTTAAAGAGTAGATGTATTTCTGGTGGAATCAGATGTGAGAGTTCTGGCCCCTGTGTTCCTTTCACGGTGCTATGTCCCACCTAAAAACCTGCTCTCATGCCTCTTTTTGCCTACCTCTACCCCGTCTGCTACCTGAAATTTGTATCTCCGTGATGGGCCGAACCAGCTTTTTCTTCCTCCTCATGTAGCTTCCAGTGCCGCTTCACGTTGGCAATGTCCGAAATGGAGATCATGGTGCCATTTCAAGATGACAATGTCCGAAGAACATCTTACCAATTTAATTTGCAAATTCTATTTTATGCGAAAGCTAAAATATAACTTTGCACAAAGGCGCCTCTTAACGACGGGGCGACACTGATAATATCTTTCCACGAAAAGTATGAAGTAGGGAGTGGGCCGGATATAGCCTGCGGGCCATAGTTTGTGGTTGCCTGTTTTATTCTACATAGAAAGGGTTCTTTTACAAACAGATGACATCGCACGCGCTACAATGGACCAAAGACTCATTTAAGGGGTTTCTCTTAACCCGAAAGGAAATTCCTAATTAAGAATTGACGAGGAAGAAAAACTGATATGATAGCCAATGCGTCCTAATTAGACGCCAAAAGACTTAATTTCAAGTCGGTTCATTTTCACTAGTATGTAGTCTACTCAGGTTCAGCGAGCTATTTTGATGACATTATCGTCCGAATCTGTGTAGAAGTTTCATGGTTTGCCTGAGGCTTATGGAGCTGTTAGGTAGTTAGACCTGTGTAACAGTACTTCCTAATCAGGTCGATCAACTTTACGGATCCTTCAATAGTATCATTTTCTCATAATGTGTTCTTGTAATTGTCTACTGCCAACCTGACAACAGCCCCTCGAGTTGTAAGACAGCTACTCAAATGTAAGGCATAAAAATATGAATTAGTTTATGTAATCATAACTTTTTATTGCTTCTGAAGCTACAGTATATCAGACACATGCTAACACCTCTGAAAATGCTGTTAATATACCTTACGTAAAATGGGATGCCTCTATCCCGAGGTGGGATAGAGACATCTCTCGGACGATAGAAAGAAGTCCCCCAAACCCGCACTCTTCCTGGCGTGGTTGAAGAAAATTGTCCCAACGAAGAAAAATAAGCCTGGGATAAAATACCGTCAAACAGATTGCTCCTGTGTCCCAATGAGACGAGCGGCTGTATTGCATTGGACACACCAGTTCTAGTACTGGCATAGGTGACTGCTTGGGAACACTGGGTACTGCTAATACCCAAATTGTAGTAACACCGTAGTGTCTGTGCAGACTCTGCACTAGAACTACGCAGCGGATGGGGCTCTAAAATACTGAGACAAACAATTGCCACTCGACCTTGTCACAGGAGGGTAAGGGTTAGTAATGACGTCGGCCGCTCTAGCGCTGAAGGTAAATTCCCGACGAATGGGAGGGGGCTTGCTCCTACTCTTCGGAATACTGCTCGCATATGATACATTACTCCGTGTAAAGAGGGTGCAGATGACCTGCACACCACACAGGGCAACTACTTCAGTTGTAATTCGACGGAGCGCACACTTGGGGTTCTCCTCTTTTCCGAATGAGAACACCCACCTTAGCTGAATCCAACCTGCAATGCAGGGTTAGAATTCAAAGGTGTGGTACTGGTAACGTTCTGGGGTACGAAAATAGCCTCGCAATTTTAATTATGAACACTGATGTTAAAGCAGCTAGTGGACCACCATGTTATATGCCTTATTCATGTGGGTTGTTGTTGTTTGTTGGAGTTTAAGGTCCCGTCAACTACGAGGTCATTAGAGACCCGTCCACTGTATAGTTCTAATGCATATACTGCACAGACACTACACTAATGCGACGATTATTGGGTATTATCAGTACCCAGCTTTCCCGAGCGACCACCCATGTCAGTACTAGCTGGGCTTGCGTTGCTTAACTTCAGTGATCAGACGAGAACTAGTGTGTCCAACGCAACTCGCCGCTCCCTATTCATGTGGGCTGAGATCAGAAAAGTCTGAGTAGCACTATGATAGTTCTACTTGTTTCGTTGGTGTTTTAGGGCCCTTCAACTACAAGGTCATTAGAGCCCCATCCACTGCATAGTTCTAGTGCAGAGACTGCACAGACACTACACAAATGAGACGATTATTGGGTATTAACTCCCGTGTTTTCCCAAGTTTCCCCAGTTTTCCCAAGCGGTCACTCATGTTAGTACTAGCTGGGGTTGCGTTGCTTAACTTCAGTGATCAAATGAGAATTGGTGTGTCCAACGCAATAAGCCGCCCCGATGATAATTTTGATAGTGCATTGGAAAGAGCTAGTGGCCTTGGAGAGAATCGAACCTCCTAACCTGAAGTCAGTTGTTCAAATTACTGAACGGACTATTTAACATAAAAATTATGAGTTTAGTTTACATATTTTTATGCAATGAATTGATCATTACCGTGGCGTCATTGTCCTATGCTGTAAAAGAGGGAAAATCAGGCTACGTCGCTAACATGCATGAGACTAGTAGGGGCTATAGCACATGCCCTGCAGTAATTCTTGACCATCTGTTATGCAATATTGACTTATTATGAAGAAAAAATAAATGTTAAGTAGCAGTTTAAAATATCCCTAATAAAATATTCAAGCCTTTTTAAAAAATTATGCTGATTTAAATGGAGAAAAAAAAAGGAGATACATGCCATTTTGGGATACTTTTTTTTCAACTTCTTCTGTAAACTTCCAACTGGAGCATTGTCAAATTTTAAAATATATTACACTCTCGAATAGTGTGTGTTGAAATATTTTTGGGAGTAAAGCCACTATATTTATGATTTTGAAGAATTGTTAAAAAATTGAAATTTAGGTTTCGTCTTATAAGAAAAAAAAAATGAATTTCTTAAGCACAATTACCATCTCTAAACAGTTATCTATCTTATTTGACATGCGTTACAACTTCACTTTTAAGAAATTATTTCTTTTCAAAGTTAAATTACATTTTCGCTTGATTATTTGATATGGGGAGGGGGGAACTCATTGAACCAAAACCTGAACTTCGAAATTAACGTAAATATAACTAAAAAAGAAATTGAGGACATATTGAGGGGTTGAAAAATATTAATCAAACATTGAATCCGACACACGGTTTACATGTACATAAACTCACATATGCAAGTAGTCAAATAAACATAAATCAAACAAACTATTTTTATATTGGAGTTAGAAAACTCGGAGACATGTGCAATCTCTCACAAATGGCCACTTAGTTCTCTACTCAATTTATTACTAGTTAGAACTACTATATTTAATTATTATCATATTGATTATGGAGCACCGAAATTTCACGTAGAAGAAAGGAAGGTAGAAAAGAAACCTGTTCCATTGGACAAAAATGGTTACGTATGATAATACACGTCTGATTAAACCACATTCTCTATTAATAACATTTCAATTCTAGGTTATTACTTTCAGCACATGCATAATGCATGTAACCTAAAAACAAATTGCTCAACTATTTTAGCATCTTTCATAATAGCTACATTTCTCTACAGTTATAAATAAACTTTATTAAAAACAAATTTTATTTAAAATAAAGGAGGAAGTAGGTAAAAGACAGTATCTGTCTCAGTGATTCAGTGGTCAGCTCAAATAGTTAGAGCTCCAATCCTGACCGGTGGAATAGTGGAAGTCCCAAGTGGCCTACCGCCAGACAGAAAGTAGTCCCTACTTTTCAAAAGAACCCCCCGAGAAATTTCTGTCTATCGGCAAAATTCTCCAGGTGAAGGGCCCGGTGAACGAAGATGTCTTCAAGAAGAAGTTAAATCGACGTTAAATAAGAGAAGTTGCTGTTGTTTGCTGGTGTTTTAAGGCCCTTCAACTATAAAGGTCATTAGAGTCCCGTCCACTGCGTAGTTTAATGCAGAGACTGCACAGACACTACACTAATGCGACGATTTTCGGGTATTAGCAGTACCCAGCGTTCCCAAGCGGCCACCAATGTTAGTACTAGCTGGGGTTGCGTTGTTTCACTTCAGTGATCGGACGAGAACTGGTGTGTCCAACGCAATTCGCCGCTCCCTAAATAAGCGAAGAGTTGCATCGTTAGGTCGGCACCGGATAGGTGAATATACCGCCTTACAGTTCTCAGTTTCAAAGGAACAAATGGTATGGTACCCAACCTTGTCTTAGGTAAGAATAGGAAGGACGATAAGGAGGAGAAAGACGAGGGGCAATCTACTGTACTCAATTTCAGTAATCCATTCTGTGATTGTGCACCTCTCAGCCACTTCAGGCAAAATTCTCAGGGGTAGGAGCACACCTACTGGCTTCGGTAAATGACCTCCTAGGTAAGACAGACCGGCGTTAAGTAATCAAGTCATATCGCAAGTACTTTGGCCCTCCCCTTACCCTGCCAGCCTTTATGACCTACATTCACCTAATAATTGATCTAACCAACTTCTGCGCATCACATGCTCATACCTTCCGACTTGATATTCCTTCACCTTCTGTTTAATTTCTCCTAACTAATCGCTAGCCCCTTTTCTAATTCTTGTTACCTGTCGCGAATACTCAAGGTATGCAATTATCCAGTCCACTCTGATCCTACTGATTCCATCTAGTGGCTACAAAGCATCAGGATTATGATGAACTCATTAGGACCACTTCATTTTTGAAAGCATGATCTAGTTGCTGCATATTTTGTCAATGGCAGTTGAAAGCCATCATGTATCATATCTAGCTGTTGGAATGAAAAGAGTTGGACTCCAGCACTCCACAGCAACCAGTTGCTACTTTTGATTATCAACAAACTGCACAACTCAACGACTTGTTGAGTGACAAATTGTTTGTTACGTGCATGTGAAGGCCTCTGCATATAACAGTCCCATTTTATTTGGATTTCCACCACTTGCACAGAATAATAAACATTCAAACGACTGCAAGGACATCGCAATGGCAGATCGAGAAAGTTCTTCCCTAAATCTCGATAGTTACTGTAAAAAGCAACTCCGAACTCTTTCCCGCCTATGACAGGAAGGGTGTTCCTTTTTTGCCCTCTGAATGAACACATGGCTCTTATTAGAATTAGATATAATGGACGGTTGTTGTTTGTTGGTGTTTTAGGGCTCTTCAACTACAAGGTCATTAGAGCCCGTCCACAGCATAGTTCTTATGCAGACATTGCACAGACACTACACCAATGCGACGATTTTTGGGTATTAGCAGTACCCAGTTTTCCCAAGCGGCCACCCATGTCGGTACTAGCTGGGGTTGCGTTGCTTAACTTCAGTGATCAGACGAGAACTGGTGTGCCCAACGCAATTCGCCGTTCCCTATATTGGACGGTATCTTTCCGCAGCCGGTTGCCGATCAAAGGTGCAACCCTTTTGCTTATTTATCGTCTGGGTACTTGGGGCACTCCACCGACGCTGGCGTTAGAATTCATCTCCCCCCAGCATAGTGGAGAGGGTTCTTTTACGTGCAAATACCATCGAACACCACACAGGCCTTCGGTTTTACTTCTCATCCGAAGGAAGGCGCACTTGGGGTCTCTCTGTCGCCCGAAAAAAATCGCCAAACCACCTCGATCCAGTATCTAACCTGGAACCCTTGTCGCAATAAACCGAGCACGCTACCTCCTGCGCCATTGAGGAAATATCAGTAGTTACTTTAAACCTCTATTTTCAGAATTGAATTGTTAACTGAGGACATTGCAACTAGATTGAAGAGATGCAAACGCATCTTTTATTCATTACTTTTTAATTAATTTCACCGTTTGTAACGTTTTCCCTGGTTAATATCCAGGCGAAGTCTTTCAGTCAGGTGATACAAATTAGAGGACGTTGTGGTAAGAATATATGGAACTAGAGACCACAGTGCGCACTAAAATAACGCTTAATTTGGAATACATTTTTGAATTAAGAATACAGTAAATAATTTCTATTACGCATTTTGCATTACATACCAAAAGGAAAGGCAGCATCGATGTTTCAAAATGCGAAATATTTTGTGGTTTACATACCTAACTAATTAATTGAAAGGATGACGTCATAAGTCTAAAGCACTCTCAAAGCAGATAGAAAGTAGACGAAAAAATTACAACTTATAGTTGTAATTGATTGATTGGTGTTTCAGGGCCCTTCAACTGCATGTTTGGGTATTTAAGGTACCCAGTGTCCCCAAGCGACCACCCATGTTAGTACTAACGGGGTTGTGTTTTTTTAACTTCAACGATCAGACGAGAACTGGCGCGTATTTAACAGACAAGTATCAATACTCCATGTAACAAGATAACAACATCCCAAGAACATACAATCCCATTCTGCAATATTTTACTTCCGGAAGGATAATACAGACAAGAACACACTACTCGAAAATTGGCGATAAACACATGAACCTTTATCATTTGTTTGTTTGTGTTTAAGGTCCCGTCAACTACAAGGTCATTAGAGACCCGTCCACTGCATAGTTCTAATGCATAGACTGCACAGACACTACCCTAATGCGACGATTATTGGGTATTAGCAGTACCCAGCTTTCTCGAGCGACCACCCATGTCAGTACTAACTGGGCTTGCGTTGCTTAACTTCAGTAATCAGACGAGAACTGGTGTGTCCAACGCAACTCGCCGCTCCCCAACTTTTATCATGCTACTGTACGTTTCGTCCGCACAAGTCCCTATAACCCTCTACATTCTTAGGAGTAATCAACTCTGAGTCATATTTCAAAGTGACTAAATAAGAAATCAGTCAGCTTGATGACGTGAAACACGAAAAATGACCCCATTAGTAAATTCAAGGAATGTGAAACTATTTAGCATCAAACTCATTTGTTCTATGGATTCGAACTAAATAACTCACATTGGTGACAATTCTAGCAAGCAATCGATAAATTTAAATTCATTTACTGTAGCACTGGTAGGTAGTTAATAGATGAAATATTCACCAAATATTTGAGAAATGCCTACCAGCCTGGTAAAATGTAGAGTACAGTCATTGTCTTTAAGCCGTTATCGATGAAGGGTACAATGATAACAAATAAATTAAATCTACCCCTTTCCCGCCTGTGGCAGGTGTGGGTACCCATTTCGTCCCATTGGGACATATGAGCGAGTTGTTGAACGGTATTTGATGCACCCGCCTGCCAGCCTAACGCTGCAACCCCGTATGCTTATTTATGGTTGGCTTATCTGCCTTTGGAGCGAACTCCTACACCTGGAAATTTACTCCACACGGGGCCTCTCTCGCCCAGAAGCTGCCCAACCACCTTAATCCAGTATCGAACCTGCACCACGAGGCAGATCGATGCAAATGTAACAACACGGGTTTTACTAGAGGAAACAAGGACTTGTCATGGGGCGTTCGATAGTAGGTGCTATTATTATTGCGTATTTCAGGCACCAAAATTCCTCTACGTAGTCTTACTTATTGTTCAACTCTTGTATAAATGCTTATATTTTTGACTGAGTTTCTTGGAGTCCTTAGCACCCTGACCTGGTAGAGACCGTGGACCCCCGATCATTTCGATGTTCGACATTAGTCTGTCCATCGACGCCGGAGATCGCATGACCCGAGACGAAAGACCAACTTCGGACTAATCTCGACCACAAAAAAGAGCACTGCTGCTATTTCCAGTGACATGGATATATGGACCAAGGTTTCAGTGTTGTTGGAAATAAAGCTGAACTTCAAACACCTGATGACCTTTGTTTTGAATCTGCAAGCGTTTTGGTGTTTTGAAGAGCGTCAATGAACCCTTTCTAACTAGCAAGAGGTACGAAAGACGTTTGGTGTCAATAAACAGCCTTGGTTTGTAAGATTTCTATATAATAAAATAAACCAATCGCCAAATGTCTTAAGTATGACTCCTACAACAGTTTCCTTCTGAAGTTTAAATTCACATCCTTTAATGCCATTACACTGCTTAGTCAGTGTTAAAGACATTGTAAAATTCGTGCGAATTGTTTATATTTATTAAAAATCAATTCTTGGAATAATGAGGTTAAAATCAGAAAGCTAGTTAGGAGCAGCATAATATAGCTAGCCAACATTGCGATGAAAATGTGTCCACTTTAAGGAGAGTAAAAATAACTGCATACAATTTAATAATTGAAATTAATCAGATTAAAATTTTCATTTGTTCATTGCAGAAGGTTAGCGTTAAAATATTTCAAATGACCTTAGACTACAAAAAATGCATCCGCCATGATATCATCTACCAACAAAAAAATGCAATTACGAAATTAATTAGATGAAAGTATAACGGAACCTTACTGACCAATCTACGCACTGACTGAGTGGTGAATGCACTGCTACAATATCCGACATCGGAATATACTGTATTTCATCATTGTCCCGTCTGTCGTAGGGTCAGACACCTTACGTCCCGTTAGATACTGGAACTCATGGATGAATTGTTCGACAGCGGTGGTGGCTGTACTAAGAGTAAATGGTCTTTGGGGTACTCCAGGTAGGTCTTCGATGTTCCCTTTTGGGGCGAACTGGTGACAAAGATGCAAGAGGTAAAGTACTTAGGATCAGTGTTCCAGTGAAATGGGGAGATAGATTCGGATGGTTGAAGTGGAGACAGGCAAGCAGAGTCCTGTGTGACAGGAGGGTCCCCCAATCAAGTTGAAGGGACGTTTTACAGGGCAGTGGTTAGGCCAGCCATGCTATATGGATTATATGGATCCGAGTGTTGGGCAGTGAGGAAGAGCCAAGGAAATAGAATGCAAGTAGCCGAGATACGAATGCTGCGGTATATGAGTGGGGTGTCCAGAGCTGATAGAATTAGGACTGAGTATATTAGAGGTAGCCTGGGGGTTGGGGACATCGCGGAAAACATGAGGGAGAGTAAATAGGGTCGGTATAAACACGTAATGCGAAGAGGGGAGGAGGAGATCGTTAGGTCCATTACAGGAATGAAGATGGTTGGAAGCACCCGGGGCAGGGAGAGACCAAAGCAGACGTGGAAGCAGGTTGTCCGTAAGAATATGGCAGTGTGTAAGAGTGTGAACCGGCAGACCCGACCCTGGTACAGGCGGGATTAGGGTATGATGTTAGACTAGCAACCAATTAAGCAAAATATCCGACTGAATTTTTTTTACATATCTTAATTATTCCTGTTGCTTCTTTCTACTCATTCTCCTCTGCTTGTGGCAGCCCTGGGGCATCATAAGTTGACAATTTCTCTGCATACTTTTTTATAAAAACAGCTAAAGGGGTGTAACGTCAAGACGGCAGTAGGTCACAACTTATACATACCAGGTAAAATTCGACAATATCCACCTTACTCTATCTTTTTATTCTGGCTTCCTATTTCTGATTGGATATTTAAAACTAGTGAGTGGCGACTCCATTTGTGGCCTAAAAGTACATAGTATCATTCTAGAGATCTAGAATTTATAAGACCGACCCCACTTTTGAAGAATATTTCGGGGTATAGCGTGCACTTTTTTTACTAGTTATATTATTAACAAATCTGGCTGCACCTTACAACAGATAGCAGGATGACGAACACGAAACCCCCAAAAGGAACATTAAACACCATTAAGTTAACAGGCCAGCGTGGATGGGATGAAAATACTAGCATGACAGTAAAAAAATTAAGTTTAAAATTTAGGGTGCATTTTATATACTGGAATGGAAGATGCAGTACATTGCATGTGGTAGTGCTGTTAATGTTGAATACTGATTTACCTGGAAATTTTCCCTCTTCTGTAGTTGGGGGTTGACCACCATCTGAATTCAGGAGGGGAAGAGCTTCCTCAAGTAATTGTAGGAAAATGACCCGCTTCAACCTGCCACCAGAAAGGATACACCTCCGTCGACCACGATCGAACCTACGATTATGAACCCGAGCCAATCGTGGACTAGACCATGTCTAATGGTTGGGCGGCCATTTGATTGAAGATGGGACCTATAAGGCTAATTAAAAAATGATTGAAATCATTAATTTAATTTGACTGCCACCTGGCCTAATTTTGAAGATTTTATAAGAAAAAAAAAACATGAAAAATGAAAATTTGTCAATCTTCAGAAAGATGATGACTACGCAACTTTATAATCATCCTTAAATTATTTGGGCCAATTATTTTATCAAATTCCAAAGATATTTTGCGGGGTCTTCTGTAGGAAAAAACATTAAATTTTGTAATAAAGAGGCCCGCGCGCAGGACCGGGTTCTGGCGAACGTGGTGAACCCGCCTCGTGTCGGCGAGAGCTTTTGTGGGACCAGGATAAAAAATATTTTGCGGGGCCTTTTGTAGGAAAAAAAAATATGTACTGTAATATAAAGGCCCGCGCGAGGGGGGGGGGGGGCAGATCGTCGAAGGTGCTAGGCGCGCGTATGCATTGCATGCTAAATCATTAGCGGACATAACCCGGCCTCATGTTCGCACCTGGTCGACGAGCGAGGAGTTTTTCGAGCAGGAGGAAATTCCTTTGTTTTGTTTCGTTGGTGTTTTAAGGTCCTTGAACTACAATTGCCATTAAAGCCCCGTCCATTGCGCAGTTCTAATGCAGAGTCTGCACAGACACTACGCTGTTAGGACGATTTTGGGGTATTAGCAGCACCCAGTGTTACCAAGCGGTCACCCATGCGAAATTCCTATGTGCACAATGAATCTATGGTGCGTCCACGATAGCAGTTGCACGTAAGACCTTACACAGGTAAATGACCTTCTAGGTAGGCAGGTTGACGTTAAATAACGGAATGAACCAAACCTGAAAGAGCTATCACGTTAAGTAGTTAATCCCCGTCTACCAATTTCATAAAACTCCATCTATAATGAACAGCTTATTAACGCCACAATGTATAACCTTATTATCAACTATCAATTCCTTATCTCTTTATTGGCCAAATTATATTAAGTGATGACTACGTTAAGTGGAAAAATGCAGGTGGGTTTCAAGGCAACATTTTCCTCATCATCATCAGACTTATGCTGCCCGTGGCAGGGTCGGGTCTGCGGGTTCTAGCCCTCCACTCCCGCCTATCTCCCACCAGGTCCCCATCCCCCCGACACACAACCATATCCTTACGGGCAACCTGCTTCCACGTCTGTTTTGATCTCCCCCTGCTCTGGGTGCTTCCAAACACCTGCACTGCTGTAATGGACCTAACGAGCTTCTGCTCCTCTCTTTTCTTTACGTGTCCATACCACCACTATCTACTCTCCCCCATTTTTCGCGATGTCCCCCACCCCCAGGTTACCTCTACATACTCATTCCTAATTCTATCAGCTCTCGATACCCTACTCATGCAGTGGCGTTCCGAGGGTATTCTGCGCCCGGGGACAAAGACCGAAATCTGCGCCCTCTGGCACCCTGTAAACTTAATGCCTACCGCATTTTTGCGCTCCCTGTCTTCTGCGCCCGGGGACATCTGTCCCCCTCCGCCCCCCTCGGCACGCCACTGTAGTCATGTACCCCTACTTGCATTCTGTTTACGTGGCTCTTCCTCACTGCCCAACTCTGTGATCCATATAGCATAGCGGGCCTAATCCAGGCCCTTTAAACTTCTCTTTCAACTTGATTGGGACCCTCCTATCACACAGGACTCCACTTGCCTGTCTCCACTTCAACTATCCCCCATTGATACTATGGGTCACATCCATGTTTACTTGAGGTAACATTTTAAATACCAAATATAAACTTTATTTTATTCAGTCAACACGTGTTACCAAATTTCGGATGCGTTCTTCTCATTTAAATAGTTTGGAAATACCTCATATTGGGGAAAAGTGCCATAATGAAACTTATGGAATTTACAGCACTTGTTTAAGTAGATTTGAGTGCCAGTATTTAAAAATCGGGATACTAAATTTAAAATTAAAAGAAATCTAGAATATAGTATCATCTAACGATTATAATAAATATTAAATCTAAGTTTTGCAAATGAATGGTGACCGTAGGAACTTAATCATCCCTCACATTTTATGAATGACCCTGCAATTTTCTATTCCCCACGTTGATGCGCCATTACATTCTAAAAAGATGCGTTCTAAAAAAAATTCTGATTATAAAATGGCTCCAATTATGCATGTTGTTTATTCATTCAACGAGGGGGAAAAATAAAATGATCGTTCGACCTGAATTATCTGATATAATTCAGTGTGACTTTTATTGCTGTCGAATAACTCGGAGATGTAATATGGTCAGTAAGTAACAGTTAATTACAGCGTCAAATGTGAACTTCGCCAAGGCAGGTATTCGAATTGCGAATAAATGTTATGTAAGAGAGAAATAAGCTAACAAAATGATAGCATCAAGTCGGCCTTGTCCATTCTACAACCCACTGACTTGTCACAATTCAATATATCCTTCTTGGCAGTAGCTTCAACAGTAGTAGTTATAGTGATGTTGAGTTTAGCACTCAATTTTAACCAGTTCTAAAGCAAATCCTTCTTCTTTTAACTCGATCCCATGGTTCTCTCTATCTTCATAACAACAACTACTACTATTACTACTCCACACAACTACATGTATGTCAGTGTAGCGAAGTCAACCGTTGATAGGAACAGATGCAGTGTTTTCGCTGATTTCGCTTCGTATACTATTCGTTATAGCAAAGAGTACTACTATTGCGTAGCTTTTCACGACTGGTGTCATTGAACCCGGCAGTAGTGTAAACTCAGTGTGCGTGTGTATATGTGTTGGGTTGGTTTGTATAGTGGAGTATAGAGGAGAAAAGCATTTTTGGCTTTCACTTGTTCAGCGTGCAAAAAAGCAAACGGGACAAACCTCTAATATTTTAGCCGTCATTTAAACTACAGTATTTCTCTTCAGATATTTGTGACTATTAAGAACAAATCGTTGGTTTTAAAATATCAATATCTGTTTTTACTTTCTTGTGATGAGCATTTTGCTGTGGGTGATAAGTGCTTGTGTGATCGAGTCAGAGATTTTTAATTGATTCAAAAAATATTTCAAACCACACACGCACACATACACGTTGATTTATCCATCTAAAATTTTAACAAAATTCAAAATCAATGTGCCGTGTGGGTAAACAGTGGAGAAAAGTGTGTGTGCATTTGTGTGACTAAAACTTTGAGTGGGAAAAAAATTACATATATATATATATATCTGTATAATCTTGACAGAAACACAGCATTATTATTATATCGCGCTATTTCTTCGGAGTTGTGAGCTGACTAAGGATTTGTGTGATATATTTGTGAATACTTGAATTCAAATTAAACGTTGAAACTAATAGATAATAATAATTATTATTATAGTGTCATTATAAAGTGTTCCCAATTAGACAGAACAATAAAGGAAATGTTAGAGGTAAGTACAATATTTTCAACTTACTTTAACAGATTCAATTTTGTTTTTTTTTCTTAAAGTCATATACAGATATTATTTTTACGTGATAAAAATCACAGCGTGGAATTTCAGATGCGAATGAACGCCTTGAATACATTCCTATCGTAAATATTATTATTATATGGTCTGTTGGGTGATGATGCCGAAGCAACAGCAACATTGAGTTACATTATATTTCTCGAAATCAAGTTCTAGTACCGTTAGGATTACCCGTAGGGAATAACATGGTTGTACATAGGAGTCCCAGCACTTCCGCGTTGTTATAGTGAGTTGAGAGTGAGGTCATTGACACTAGATTGTACAGTCCAAGTTACGACAAAAAATGCTTCACAGAAATAAATCTGCCTCCTCCTCCCTAAAAGTATGTTGCTAACTGCACAATGCATATATGTATGCATATGCAGGCAGAATATCTACCACTTGTTATTATAGTTTATGTATATTTATTATTATGAACGACATCGCCAAAACTATCACCTTCGTCATTTGAAAAGTGGGTATATCTATATACAATTTTGGGTATGCATATCTATATACATAAGCACTTAAATTTTTTATTTTTATCAATGACAGATATATACAGTATACTGCTAAATTTTCTTTTTTAATGTCCTATCGCTACATATACTATTAATACAATGTGAGTAAAAAAACAAGACCGCCATTATTATTTCATTTAATTTGAATGACAACAATGATAATATGAAAAGTACAGTGTGGTCAAGTGGGCTTTGTATTATCAGAATCCTTACTACTGACAAAGGGTGATTCACAAAATAATCTTTACCAGGATAATTCAAGGAGGTACATTGAAACATATTAAAATGTGTGAATATTTCGATCTATTGTTTTAGAAATCCTTTTTTTCGGAAGTGATGGGTGGGAGTGCAGATAAAAAAGTTGAATGTAGCAATCATTTGGTAGGATATTTAGATGTGTTGTAATTTTTTTTCAATTTCACGTCATTGCTCATCTCGTTTTATCAATTGAATTGTTGATACGAAACAAAGGTGTCACTTTTCAAAGTAGAATGCGCTAAGGTGTAATGTCAGAATTAATATTCTGTGCGAAACTTCAGTATTGTCAATTTCTTTTACTACTGAAAAAAGGGTTTAATGATATGTACTACTACAGAACCCTCGCCCTAAAAGAATTTCTTCAATAAAAATATAACCGTGGAGAACTGCGAGGAACTGCAAAGAAGTGTGGAGTTTAAAAAAAGATAAGACATTTACTGTAGCCTTATGAAGAATGGTCAGTGCCATATGGAATAACTTCCGGGTAGTAAGCCCTGACATATTGCCCTGCCCTGCCCTAAACTCACTTTTCTGTTTATTTTATCGTTTCAACTTCAATCTATCTGCTTGCAAACAACTAATATTATATGCAAAATTGATAAGCAGAGCATATTACAGAAGTCGCATGACGTTGAACATGAATGATTGCATTAAAAAGCATGTTTAAAATGTATGAATATTACGTAACAGTCAGCAGGTGGCTAGGTATTATATACGTTATTTCTTTAAGAATACATTTTTTTGGCCTACAATTGTTTTCTTCATGGAGTTTAACATTTATAAAGACATTGTGATAAGGTGACGTCACAAAGAAACCACGTTGAGGAACCGAAATACAAAGACAATAAATAATTTTTGCTGATAAGTGTACATATATATATATATATTATAAAATGTTATTATGTGTACAGTAGTAATTCTTTGTGGAGAAGCGGTGGATTGCAATGTATTTTGGTTTTATTTTCTTTTCCAACATAACATTTGTTTTGTCTCATTGAAATAAACTAAGTTCGTTCCCCAAGAAGTTTGAAAAATGAAATACATATCCCACTTTTGAAATTGAAAATATGACGAATTGTTGAAAACGGAGCAAGTAGACGAGTAAAAATCTACTCTCTACATGATCACCCTTTGTAAAAATAGCAATAATTTCAACTTAAGATTGAAAGTTATGATTATAATGCTTGAACGAATATACTTTAACAACTTGAGATTTCTTTTAAATGAGTAGACTTTCAAAATTGAGAAAAACCTTTTTTCCTTGAAATATGCTTTTCACGTCATAAATGAAGTTTCGTTTACAGCTTTTGAAATGTTTTTAAACATTCAAGCGTTCAAAAATCGTATTCAAATGCACTTTGTGAAGTTAAATGACTCATCGTCTTCAACATTAATTGCAGTTTTTATACCTAGTTATAGCAGTATGAGGATGAGACCATAGCCTAAAAGAAACACTCATTTTCTTCCTCCTTGGGAGAGGTGGGTCCTTTGTGGTCCAGAAGACAGCAGTTGAACCATGTTTGACTTTTTTCTCACTTGGGCACTAACAGAATGTCTGCTTCCATGCATTTGTAGTTTTCCGTACCGGATATCTGGAATTCATGGGTTCTCAAGCAGGTCTGCCATTCAACTACAGCAACTCCTAACTCTTTTCCCATCCATGGCTGGGTCGGGTAACCATCTTGTCCCTATGGACACAAGGGTGATATATTGGACAGTGTTTTTCCGCACCCGAAACAAAGCAAGCTGCAATCCCTCTGCTTATTTATCGTGGGGTCTACTGTCCGTTGGGGCAGTCCACCGACGCTAGAGAGCGAGCTCCTACACCTGGAAATTTTGCCTCATCTATCCGTTGCATAGTTCAGAGGGTTCTTTTACGTGCCAATGTGCCCAAGTCTGTCATAGGCTTGAAAAATATCCCCTCGTTAACAATAGAAAAAAAATTTCTCATTTGAAAATATTTCTGGTGTGGGATGCTCATCTTGTCTCGGACGGTATGAAGACAACCTTGCAGTTAAAGGGAAGGTTTAATTATAGGTATGTGGTGGGGCCTGTTATTTGCCGTGGTAGAGAGTTGGGTGACATGGCAGTGTGTGGAGTGAATAGGGCATTGATGGGGGACACTAAGAGGTATGAGGACGAGAACTCTCTGACCCGTTCCTGCCATAGGCAGAATAAAATATGTTTATGGTGATGATAATAACTGTAAGGAGAATATACTATACTGTAATTCTTCAACCTACCTCTAACCATTATCATTTTGAAAACAATAGAAGCTCCTTTGGAGGTACATCGTGTACTCTCTGCTTCACTTCTGCCCTGAATTCTTCATTACTAGTTTGTCTAACTGCTGTGGTCAACAGCAAAATGGCTAGGTATACTCTGTATATTCAAATGTAACGTGTTCCATATTTCAAGTCAGCTCATTTTATAAGATTTTCAATAAAAAAATGTGTGTGCTGCCGCTGGAAGAGTCACGCCACCAAACTATGCTGTCAT
This sequence comes from Trigoniulus corallinus, assembly GCA_013389805.1. Taxonomy (NCBI): domain Eukaryota; kingdom Metazoa; phylum Arthropoda; class Diplopoda; order Spirobolida; family Trigoniulidae; genus Trigoniulus; species Trigoniulus corallinus. The sequence goes on along the minus strand of JAAFCE010004209.1, from coordinate 5,468,550 downwards.
AATTTGCATGTAGTGTACTATGTTTGGTTTGCAACAACTTAATAATATGAATCATGTTGAGTTGATCAATGAAATTTGGATTTGTCGTGAATATATTTTGCCTCTTCTACCCTCCTTTCCCCAAAATTTCACACACGGTAGAACGTGAATGCCATATTTCAAGATTCATGCCAAAAAAGATACCAATGTTTTTTTTGTTTTGTATCGTAAGGTTGGGTTTTGAAACACCAAAATGTCCAAGACTGACCACAACCTTCTGAATTATTATGAGTATTGTAATAGGAGTGTCTGTAAAAGTAATCTTAGAATATACTTAGAAGAAATGTGGTTACTGAAAATGAGATTTTCTTATTATTGGAAATGTGTACAATACATCTCCTGAACCCTGGAGGTCTCCAAATTCCTGGGTGGGCAGAGGTACAACACGTACCACTCAAAAGTCGGCCCTACTTACCACTTCAAAGACTCGTATCCGTAAGTAGGTTAAAAAAGATCTGATTTAAAAAGCATTATTAATAAACTGTTTAGCTAATGTCAGAATATTAAATGTTGCTGGATTCGGGCCTGTAATTCTCTTGTTTTACCACTCGCATCCATTGATACCTTCTCTGTCCGAATTGAGTCCGCCTAATCACAAACATAAAACTTGTATTCTTTGAACATGACCGTACATCAGGCATGTTAAACTGGGGGTACCTCGAGGACTGCATTACTTTTGTTTTCTTTTCTTGTTTTGTTGGTGTTTTAGGGCCCTTCAACTACAAAGGTCATTAGAGCCCCGTCGACTGCGTAGTTTAATGCAGAGACTGCACAGACACTACACTAATGCGACGATTTTTGGGTATTAGCAGTACCCAGTGTTCCGAAGCGGCCACCCATGTTAGTGCTAGCTGGGGTTGCGTTGCTTCACCTCACTGATCAGATGAGAACTGGTGTGTCCAACGCAATGTGAAGCCAAGTTGCGTTGGACACACCAGTTCCCGTGAGATCACTGAAGTTAAGCAGCGCAAGCCCACGCCAATACCAACATGGGTGGTTGGTAAACAACGTTGGGTGCTTCAAATTTCCCCTCTCCTTCGTCCTTTTCACCTACCTCCTCATGTCCCGCGAGCAGCCTCCTAAGGGTTCGTCCTGTTATGGCTGCTTGTCTTACTCCCCAACCCGTGATACTAATCCAATCCAGTAATAAGCCGCTCCCTGGCCACATGTGAGTTGTTATGAGGGTCATGCAGTGTTGACATTTTTTTTTAGTAATTTCTTTTGAAAGTACCCAGAGGCCCGACCTGAGGGTGTTGAGTTTTTTTGACACGACAATTGCCGAAATGGTATTTAATAATAGTTTTAATCAAAGTGTGGCAAATGGCGCCCACTTCCAACTGCGCTGGGAGCAAGTGCCCCCTCTTGTTACGCCTCCGATTAGCTGGCCACATATTTATACTACATGGTATCGATTGTGAGGGCTGCAAATCTAGTCTTCAAGGGCTGCATGCGGCTCGCGGGGCACCAGTTTGACACCCCTGCCGTGCATCACTTACGGGTCACCGCTCAGCCTGCTTTAAGTGCTGTAATAGACCACGTCATGATTATCGGCTCCTCTTGGAAATGTAATCAAATTTAAACTGAGAGGGGGAGGGGAAATGATCACCATACTTCTGATACGAGTACCAATTTAAGGGTATCGTCCTTCAGCTTTGAGGCACCGAAATCTTAGTAAGTCTAGTGAGCTACAGGTCAGATGTTGTTGGTGCCATTTGTAAAAGTTTGGTTATCAATACTTTAAAATACAGGCATGCTACACCAGGCGTCTTTTGAATATTTTGGGTTCATCGTCGTCACTGAGTGATGGTTTTAACTGTCATGACAAATGCTTTTTTATTATTACATATCTTTTGTTTGAACAATAGAAGCAAGAAAGAGATTTGATGATACCAGTGCATCATGAATTCAATCCAATCTTTATATACAAAGCTTTGTGATTATTAAAAGAAATCAGGTTATATTTGAATGACTGTAGTGTACGTGTGTGGTTTAGAGGTGGTAAAACTGAAATGAATGCACAACTTTTGTTACCCATGGTAGAAATTGGGTGAGGGAAAGATTTTTGAGGAGCGAATTACTATGTGACTAAGAATGATCTCTCCAAGTTAGGTAAATTCTGCAGTTGTAATAACCTATAGCAGGGTTGACCTAGAGAACTATGACACTCTACCTGCGCGTAAACTACACTATTATTATAATGCAAATTTAGCAAATCAAGTCGATAGAGGCAGATATGATTTTATAATATTAACTGGTTCAGACGTTTATCAGTCGATTTCCGATATTAAAGCCGGCATGCAGGCACCAAGATCCTTCATTTGGTTATTAGTTATTCCCAGAAATGGCATCCATTCTTGAGCACTGAAAATAGTGGACTGGGCTATACCGTAGGCGTCAATCTTCAAAATTTCTGGGGGGAAGGAGCATCTTGATTCGCCAGTCGTACCGTTTGGGGTTTTCACGCGCACAGTGAGTGCAAGCGACAGGGAACCAGTCTGGGTCAGTTAGTACTGTCCAACGCTGCTGAACTCCCCCGCTTGGCGTACGACCCCTGTGGAGCGGCTGTAGTACGTCGGACATGCCAGTTCTAGTCTAATCGCGGAAGTTAAGCAACGCAACCCCAGATAGTAGTACTAGCATGAGTGACCCCTTGAGAACACTGGGTACTGCTAATACCCAAATTGTCGTAACAGCGTAGTGTCTGTACAGACTCTGCAATTTAGTCTATGCGGTGGACGAGGGTCTAATGACCATTGTAGTTGAAGTGCCCTAAAACACCAACAAAAAAAAGTGTGACCTCTGTGAGTATCAGGTTACTATACCCAATACTATGCAGTACAGAAAGACGAGAGAGGAAAAAATTAGGGGACAGAAGCAATAACTTCTACTACCATGTTTACAAAATTCTGGGGGGACCATCTATTAGTGGTCCCCATGAACATAATTCTGGGGGAACGCGTCCTCTTGTCCCTAATAGAATTAAGCCACATTTGCAACTACTTTACAAACACTGCTTTATAATTTTATTTCGACAATATCTCTAAGACTCCCAAATGCAGTTGGCATTTCATAAATGCACATGTTTCTTTGTTCAAATTACACATGGAAGTTTTAAAAGTTGTAGGTAAACAAGACAAAGCTTGATCAAGGCTCACCATTCCCTCAATGGAGGGTGCAATTTATATCTCCACTGGTCAGTAAGTAGCCTCTAGATAAAGCTTGGGTCGACCTTAATAACAGGAATGTCACCTTACCTACCACCTGTTCATGGAAATGTTAAATATTTTTTGTACGTCGTGTACAATATTTTTTAAAATTTTCAACATTACCTTCGAAACACTTGATATAAAACGTTTAGAAATAAGCAGGCCTGGAAATTAGCTTAAATGGATACTGGCGGGGCCCAGGACCCTTCTTCAAACAATCAGATTTCGTCCTCATCACGTGCTTCGTTGATATTGGCTGCTTGGGTGTGGTCTGAAGCAATATTAGTCCGAGGGAGGTAGGATAGGTCCTAGGGATTGCGCCCTAAACTATTGAAACTTATGTTGAACGGGGGAAGGGGGAATATCTCAAATGGAGCAAGATGGCTGAAGGTTGAACTTTAAACTCCCTACTCAATATTGGTTGGTTTTTAGACTTCCTGGCGGGATGTCTGTTCTCGTTGATGAGTTGTTTTTAAACAGCTGGTACTCCACACTACTGTATATTTGTTCATGTAGTTATTTGTGTGCTCAATATTCATTACGACGGCTCCTTTTCAAATTAACTAAAGGACCACCAAGTTTCGCTTTAGCACCAAACCGATAGTTTATTTTGATATGGCGTTATTTTAAGTGCAGTAGTAATAATGTCTTTCGTCATGTCCGACTAAAAAATTTGTAATTTGGTGCATAACTTGATGTCCACTACCAATTGTGGTTGACTCTAGTTGAAAGTTTAATTTGCATAATACACTACACTACTGCTGTACTGGGTTACATGTTTTATCTTAAGGACTTCTCTTCCCCCCTCTCTCCAACTGTAGGTAACAAGCGAGTTCACGGGGAATGAAACAAGTAGGGAGGGAGAAAGCGTGTTGCCGTTTGAGGTAGCCAGAGGGCAATGAAGACAAACTTGTGAAATTTGACCATGAATGTTCGCGATGACGGGTCAATAACCTCCAGGTCACCAGTATGAAAAACCTCGAAAAGATACAGTGTAAAAAGATAAATTTTACTGTGATATATTACCGTACTGATGCTGAATGTGCAATATGCAGGGTTCACACCGGCCGCACCCTACAAAAGGCCCCGGAATTTTTTTTTTATAGTCCGGTATCCGCAAAAGCTCACCGACCCCTGCGCAGGTTCCTTAGTTCCTTTAGCGGGTTCACCACATTCACCAGAACCTGGCCCCGCGCGCGGGCCTCTATATTCAAAATGTAAACTGTACTGTATTTCCCTACAAAAGGCCCGCAAAATATTTTGAACCCGGCCCCGCAAAAGCTCCCGCCGGCTCTGCCTGGGATGATCAGTTTAATAAGATTGAATTTTTGTAATCCTTCTTTTTTCAGAATAAAAGAAACTTATAACGTAAATAGAGAGCTAGTGGCGAACGTCGAAGATGACGATACGAACGATACGAGGTCAAAGGAGGCAAATGCGCAAGCTCAATTGCTGGTCTGCTTTTCGTGAGCATGCACAGTTGCCTCATTTGACCTCGTATCGTTCGTATCGTCATCGTCGACGTTCGTCACTAACTCTCTATTATGTGAGTCGTGGAATTACCGTAGTTGAACTATCCTTAAATGTATAATTCAAGACTTGCTGCTAGTGTTTTCCATTAATTAAATTATTCAAAGGCTTTTATTTGATCAACTCCAGTTGAGACTGATGATGGACTTCGCATTGTGATCATTAACTGAAGTTTTGCTAAACTTTGATCTTACAGTTACTATAAATACATACAAACTTTAGGATATGGGTCATATGTTGAGACGGACAGTCGGAATTAATTCTTTTTCGGGCTTTTAATCTACCCAGGGTTGGGCTGTTTCACCGTGGTCCTGAATCTTTCCCGGTGGATCAACGGGCAGTCATTAAAAAGCTAATGACAAGACAGTAATGCACAACAAAGTACTATTTTTTTATTTTTGTAATTTCAAGTAATTTTTATGGAAATCATTCTGCATTCGTATCTTGTTTTTGTTGCTACAATATTTTGTTTATGGTCATGGTTCCTTTTTTTTAGGCTTTTTCGGGCTTAATGCTTTGTCTTCTTTTGTTTCGATGGAGTTTTGGGGCCCTTCAACTACAATGGTCATTAGAGCCCCGTCCACGGCGTAGTTTTAATGCAGAGTCTGCACACACACTACACTGTTTCGACGATTTTTGGGTATAAGCAGTATCCAGTGTTCCCAAACGGGTCACCCATGCTAGTGGTAGCTAGGGTTGCGTTGTTTAACTTTAGTGAGCAGACGAGAACTGGTGTGTCCGACGCAATACAGCCGCTCCTAACGCTATCCCTTATCCCGACTCGAAGGACTGCATTTTATCATTGCATTTTATCACCGCATTGGTTGTACCATCTGACCTGAGTTACTGAAATGTTAGGAAGGGCTTGCATCAGGTTCAAAGTTAACAGGTTCGACTCATTGCCGAGGTCAGTGATTTGCTTCCCGATGGGTGGTCTAAAATAAGGACTTTATGCTTTTTGGTCGGGTGTGTTGATGCGCGATGTCATCCTGCTGCAAGTTCAAAACAGCTTCAACGCCCATATCAGATATTATCGGAATGCGTTGGACACCACAGTTCTCGTCTGATCACTGAAGTTAAGCAACGCCACCCCAGCTAGTAGTGACATGGGTGGCCGCTTGGGAAATGTGGGTACCACTAATACCCAGAACATCGTCGCATTAGCGTGGTGTCTGTGCAGTTCCTGCATCAGAGCTATGCATTGGACGGGGCTCTAATGACGTAGTAGTTGAAGGGCCTTTAAACACCAACCAAACAAAAGACTTCATAATATTATTCTATCCATTAAGCCCTAAGTTGCAAGCCATATTGTGAGAATCAGTCTTAATAGGTTTGTTTTTTAAAGAAAGTGCCCAAGAATGAAAGACAGGGGCTCAGATTTTCTAACGTCGTATCCGAGATGAAATAATGATAGAAGTTACTCTATTAAGGACGCATAATGACTTTAGATAAGCACATGTGAGGGACATTTTGACATAAGAAATAATTTGAATTTAAACAATTAAGAAGGAAACTACCTTATACAGTATTATCGTGTAGGGGCCAAAGGTGTTTTGTAGATTTTTTTCGGCCTAAAAACATAATGAAATTATGAGAAAGGAAAATATTTTTGGTTAAATTGAGCAAAATGCATGTTATTACACTGCCGACCTAATTCTACATGCGTCAGAGTTTCATTTTTGCTGAATTGTAAATACAATATGCAGTATTTTATTACAGTCAAGCTGGTTCATGTTTTTCTTCATTTAACGTTTTTTTGGTTGTCTTTTAATTTACACGGATAAAATGAGAAGAACCTTTTCTTTTCCTATCCTATTAATTAAGAAACGCAACTTTTAACCCCTTTTCCCGCCTATGACAGGGTCGGGTACCCATCTTGTCCTTCTGAATGGACACAAGAGTAATCTATTGGGCAGTGTTTTTCCGCAGTCGGCTGCCGACCAAACTGGCAACCCCCTATGCTTACGTATTGTCGATTTACTGTTTGTGGGGGCACTCCACCAACGCAAGGGGGAGAGTTCCTACACCTGGGAATTTTGCCTCATCTACCCGCTGCATAGTAGAGGGGGTTCTTTTACGTGAAAAAGCCAGAGCGGCGTTGCGTTGGACACACCAGTTCTCGTCTGATCACTGAAGTTAAGCAGAGCAACCCCAGCTAGTACTGACATGGGTGGCCGCTTGGGAAAACTGGGTACTGCTAGCATCCAAAAATCGTCACATTAGTGTAGTGTCTGTGCAGTTTCTGCATCACAACTACACAGTGGACGGGTCTCTAATGACCTTGTAGTTGAAAGGCCCTAACACAAGCAAACGTGCAAAAGCCATCATACACCGCACGGAACCTCGGTTTTGCTTCTCATCCGAAAGAAGGTGCACTCGGGGTTTTTCTCTCTCTATCGCCCTAAAGAAGCAAACCCACCTCGATCTAGTATCGTACCTGGCTCCACTAACACAGTAAATCGAGCACGTAATCTATTGCGCCACCGAGGCAGGTCTTCCTTTTGTTTCGTTGGTGTTTCAGGGCCCTTCAACTACAAGGTCATTAGAGCCCCGTCCACGACATAGTTCTAGTGCAGAGACTGCACAGACACTACACTAATTCGACGATATTTGGGTATTAGCAGTATCTAGTTCTCCCAGGCGGCCACCCATGTTGTTACTAGCTCGGGTTGCGTTGCTTAACTTCAGGGATCAGATGAGAACTGGTGTGTCCAACGCAATAAGCCGCTCCCTCAGGTCTTCGTACCCTATTACTTTATTAAATCCTTTGATTCTTAAGTGTTCAAATTGACAAGGCAGGAAAATAATATAATTATTACTACTATCTTAAATGCTGTTAAATGTCAACTGTGATGTGGTTAGTTACATTAAGAGTAGGCCGGAATTAGGATAGGTCAAGTGTCAGCTCGAAAAGACGATTACATAAAAAAAATTCGGTGGATAAGAGCGGGCTTGTGTCTATTTGGAGTGTAAGAAGAGTTGGAGACTAGATGGATGAATGAATGATATTGTAGAGAAGTCGTGTACTCTTGAGGCTGCATCCTCTTACATTCACATCATCATCATCATCCTACTTCTCCTCCGATTCCGGAATCCCAATGATCAATAGCGGATATTAAGTATCCTACTCACGCGTTTACTAACCCCCCCCCTCTCTTGCTCTTTCCCTCTCCCCCATGCAAACCAGAAGGTAGTGGTAATATGATGGAGTCGATATCCTATCAGTTGCACAGTATGACGATGTAATGACAATGTGGATGTTTGGGAGTTAACTGGCAATAAGGGGGGGGGGGGCTCTTTTGTGGCGTATGTGCTGAAATGGGACTTGCTTAAAATATATTATAGGGGAAATGAGAGAATCAAAGAGAGGAGGGAAGGGATTAAATCACAACAATGTTACAATGGATGACGTGTACATGTCGTAACGAGTTTCGTTAGTGTCGTTAAAATTCTTGAATCGCAACGACATGTGTGCAACCGTTACTTCTCAAGTGTATGGTTGAATATGTAATATATGGTAGCACACATGGTGCATATGTGCAGTTCGGCTTCAAGTACACATACACACACACATAGGCAGGTTGTGTTGCGTAGTAGGGTGTACGTACGAGCTGCATAAGATTGCGTAACATTTGAATACAAGCGGATTTACAAGAGACTGAGGGTCAATGAACTCCACACAGAGCAACGTAATACAAGCGTAGAAAGAGTTAAATGGGAACGAGCTTACAACATTCATCTGGAGATTTTCTGTACGCTGCTGTTGTTGGTTGACTATATATTTCTAGCAAAATTTTTATGTCAGTTCTATATCTAGACTCTGCGTTTATAGACATGAGCACAGTTGGACTGGTCCATAAAGGGGACTTTCCCCAGTGGGCCGTCGTCATCAAAGAGCTAAAAGGCCATCATAAAAATATTATTCAAAATAATAAGAATGGAACAGAGCACTGTGTCGTACTCGTGTCTTCTCGATTGATGCTGCCCATTTTTTTTAATGATCGTAGTAGACCTTCTTTGTACCTATCTCAGGGTTTAGTTTTCTGCCCTGTCCAAGACACTTATACGTTTCATCCCATCGCTCCCAGATTCCCGTCCCTCACTGACCGCATCCACATGTTAACCTAGGTGCAGTGATACAACTAGAGAGTTGATTATCTAATTGACCCTGAACGACCCCACAAAAAAGTCACCTTGTGGCTGAATGACTAAAGGAATTTTTACTAAAAATAATAATTTAGGATAATTAAATATTGTGATGATATGGTGGGGTAGGCCGGCATCCCACTGCAGACAATCCGTCCATTATTCTTGCGGGTTTCAGACGCCTGGTTGGGGTGCCCCCAGTCAGAGCATGTTCAGTCGACCCGCAGACCCGACTCTGCCATAGGCGGGATAATTGATGATTATACGATAAGCTAACTGAAAATGGTTCCTCTTTAATCTTTCACTACAGGTCCAAAAATGCTTCCCGCAGCCCATCTTTCACTACGAGTCCTAAAATCCCTCCCGCAGCCCTTACAGGCCCATTTCCAGTTATAACGACATGTTGAGAGTTTATATAATCTAGTGGTGTCAAATATAAGCGCATAGGCCACCAAATTCAGTTTTAAACGAGTCTGCGGGCCACAGAGAATTGCTGTATTTCTTTACTCTTATAATTTGTAACACCTACTGAGTAGGTGACAGTTTAACCTTTTAGTCCAAGCTTTTACTAACAGGTCTTCCTGGTACCAGATTCGATCCTAGCAGAGGACAATAGATTCCTATTTGGTAAAAGGCAATTTTCAGTTTATGTCCCCCTTTTGAGGGGCTCAAGAATAAAGTTGGTGTAAGTATAGAGATGTTGGGTTCATCAACTGCTGACCACTCGTTGTGCGTCACATGGACATGTGTCCTCCTTGTTGTTCTATGATGTTTGTTTCGTGAGTGCTCTCCTTTCTGCGACTGTTAACCCTTCTGATATTTTTTTTCAATAATTTTTGAGGAACAATTCATAATAATTCAATGCATCAATCATTCTGTCTTGAAGAAGTAATTCCCTGACTTGTAGTAACCTATTGTAATCCCGTCTTCATTTATTATTCTGTACTCTTTATTCTTACATGACAGTTTCTCCTTAAATAAGTACCGTTGTTACGCACTAGGAAGACAGTGTTTAAGAAATTATAAAAAAGAAAATATAAAGATATTTTTGTGGGCCTGTAGAGTGTCTTAAAATAGGAATGGCCCCATATTCAAACTTCCTTCTTTATATATTGGGGTAAAAATATAAAATCGTGTGATTCCAAACTTTTTCCTAAACGTGAGAGAAGTCCCGTCCCTTTTCAGCATCTGAAAAGTCAAGTGTTACATATTTAAAAAAAAAAGGGCTGGAGGGGCAGAGAGGGAGGAGATACAGACGCACACGAAATTGTCAAGTGTCAAAATTTAAATGTTCAGTTTTTATATTCCTGGTTCACCCCAGGAAGCTAGAAATACTCACAAAAATGAAGGTGGTGAAGTTTGTAGGAAAAAAAAGGAGGTCAACAGGATTACTCCTTTCTCTTATGTAAATCAAAATTTGAGTTTCGTGACAGATTTACCCATTCCAAACAAACTAAAAGATGTACAGAATTTTAACCCCCCCCCCCTCTCCCCTATTCTCCTAGTAATAACCTGTAATACTGGTGAAGATTAAAGGCGTTATTTAGTATCTATGTGATGGTGTGGCGTTAATCTGGTTGCCAAATATGGAAATGACTGTGTAGTAAAGTGAAATATGAAAATAGCACCGCTTATTATCCAAAGCTCACACATAAATGCATACTCTCGAATCTCCCTCTGCTCAATTACACTTAACTATTCATTCGTGGAGTACATAAATTTGGGAATCTAGAACATTTCACATGGAGTATTTAGATAGGTAATCCATGCATCGACAATCAATTTAATACATGCAATGATGCTACTATTGTGGAATTAATCACATTAACAGTTTAACCTCCTTAAATGGAGCCTTATAAGTCTCCAACTATGATTTCACCACCCTATATTCCTTCCTGCCAAATCCAGTTTGCATGTATGTTAAAACTTTCTTAATCCAAGAAAACGGCATTATAATTTTTGGAAAATCTGCACATATCAAATTAGCTCAGAAGTACATGAACTACGACCCCCTTCTGCGTCTGTATGTGTGGCCCGCAGACAAAATGAAAACATGACTTCCTTGATTTGAAACTAAATCAGTGGGCATGCGCTAGACTCTGAATTCTTACTCTGTTCCCCTCCTTCAACTGTTTGTTAGTCAAGGTATCCTCTTCTCGTCTGAAGACATGCAATATCCCGACTCTCCTCTGAGGGTCTCATAATGAACACCTCACAAGTTCTTGCTCCTCTAATGCTGCTGTAGTCATCTTTGTCCGTGGAAACAACATGAAGCTCACAAAACACCGCCCTACCCCTAGAGGGTTCTATTAACCTGTGAGGTCCTAAGGGTACACCAAAAGCCTGAGAACCGGGACCTAGTGTGAAGTCCCGGTTCGCTGGTGTTTTAGGCCCTACAACTACGCGATCATTAGAGCCCTGTCCACTGCGTAGTTCTAATGCAGAGAACGCACAGATGCTACACTAATGCGACGATTTTGGGGTATTAGCGGTACCAAGTTTTCCCAAGTGGCCACCCATGTCAGTACTAGCTGGATTTGCGTTGCTTAATTTCAGTGATCAGACACGAACTGGTGAGTCCAACACAATTTGCGGATCCTATTAGTCGGTAGTCCGGCATCGGCAGTAAGATGCAAAATGATAAACGCCCTTCACTTACCCAAAACAAACAAGAGCGTCTGTACTGCGTTGGACACACCAGTTGTCGTCAGATCACCGAAGTTAAGCAACGTAACCCCAGCTAGTACTATCATGGGTTACGTTGTACTACTAGCATGCTAATACCCAAATCATCGTAAACAGCGTAGTGTCTGAAGACTCTGCATTAGAACTATGCAGTGGGCGGGGCTCTCATTACCACTGTAGGTGAAGGGCCCAAAAACATCAACAAACCTAAACAAACGACAGCGGGCCACCATGAAATATAAGTGAATTGGAATGTAGTTCTGCAACGTGGCAGAAGAGTAATTTTGGGCCCGACTTTTATCTGACTATTTGAATCATCAGTGTAAGACAACAATAGTTATCTATTTTTTCCTACAGGTCCAAGAAAAAGAAACCTTTAAGTGGGACCTTTTTCCTTCCACTTCCGAATAAATAAAGATTTTACACGGTTATTTGCAACCATAAACCTACCAGGTGTTTAGTGAACAGCTTCAACAAATAGAGATTTTTTGGTAAATTATGCGACATCAAAGACTACTGCAAGTACGCCACTATGCAAAGGCTTGGTTTTTTTTCGGTGGTGAATTAAATGATGATGTTTGAATTTTGAGAAAAAAGAGATAAGAACGAATGGGTGGTGGTTCAACTTGGTTCATTTGATGTTCACTGACGTGCTGCATTAGCACTCAAGTGCAACAAAACTCAACGACCCTTGAAAACAACACTGAGAATGATAATAAAAAAACGGTTCAGTGTTGCCTGCTTGGCAATCAACAAACTGCCATCCCATCAGCTGTAGTCGTGATCCCATCTGCATGTGATTTCCCAGGACACATCTGCCTTCAAAGATTTGTAACTCTCAACTGGAGCGTCGACCATAAAAAGGTGTAGCAACACACATCTTAAGATTCAGGAACACCGTGTGCACACTGTCACCATTTAGTACAATACTATTTCAAATACCTGAAGCGCACTGTTCAAAAATTGTTTCGTTTTTCAGCATCTCTTGAACACACTGAACAATTCACGAGACAATAGCTTTTCTAAACTTTATGCTTTTATGGTGCTAACAGTACTACAAGTAATTTTTACGGCGCTTATGTCTTTTCGCGCTCTTTAACTGTCCTGTTTCTCTTAGAAATTTTAAACACTCCGTGTACGTACCCTGGGAACTATTGAAATGCTAATGAAAAAATGCTCTTTTACGTTGTATCTCCTGCAGGATACTACACTCCTCATACCAAAAAGCAAGAACTCGGTGGCACAGTGGGTAGCGAGCTCGGTAACTTCTTTCGGGCGAGACAGAGAGGCCAAGAGTGCGCCTACGTTCGGATGAGAAGTAAAACCGGGGTTCTGTATGGTGTACCATGGCATTTGCACGTAAAACCTCGGACCAGTATCGAACCTAGTACTGCTGCCGCAGTTACCGAACGTGCTGCCCACTGCGCTACCGAGGCGGGTAAAAAAACCTACTGACCTTGGCCAAAATTGTTTAAGATGACCTACCGGTTTTTGTTTATTTTATTGGGGTTTTAGGGCCTTTCAACTACAAGGTCATTAGAGCCCCGTCCATTGCGTAGTTGTAAAGCAGAGACCACAGGCACTACACTTCTGCGACGATTT